>KV908396.1:415225-566592 GCA_002005505.1 Botryococcus braunii
GACAAATGTTGTTGTACTTGACAATGTTGTTGTACTAACAAGTAGAAGACGCGTCCAAACATTGTAGCAGATACATTTGTGGATGTGGCTGCGGCACTACAGCATCTACACACACACACACACACACACACACACACACACACACACCACACACACACACACACACACAAGCATACACCACACACACACACACACACACACACCACACACACACACACACGCACACGCACAGGCACAGGCACGCGCGCGCGCACACGCACCCTCCCACCCCCTCCCTCCTCCCTCCCATCCACCCACCCTCCCTCCCTCCCTCCCTCTCTCTCTCTCTCTCTCTCTCTCTCTCTCTCTCTCTCTCTCTCTCTCTCTCTCTCTCTCTCTCTCTCTCTCTCTCTCTCCCCCTCTCTCCCTCTCTCCCTCCCTCTCTCTCTCTCTCTCTCTCTCTCTCTCTCCTCTCTCTCTCTCTCTCTCTCTCTCTCTCTCCTCTCTCTCTCTCCTCTCTCTCTCCCGACCCCTGGGCCTTCCCTCGAAGCCTTCCAAGGGGGGGGGGGCAGTACCAGGCCAGGCCTGCAGGTACATGGCCAGCACGCCCGCGGTGTACGGTACCGCCTGGCTGGTCCCCGAGCGTACTCCACGGCGGTTCGACACGTGCGCCGCGCTGATGATGTCGGCTCCGGCGCCCACAGTTGACGCAGGCCGAGTTGACCCACCCCTCCTCCAGCCACAGGCGCGTGTCGTTGGCGTGGTCGCTGCCACATAATCGCAAGGGCTCTCTGCGCGGCAATGAAATGATTGAATGTCATTCATCAATGATTGAATGTTACACATTACCTGGCATGATGATTGACTATCATCCTTCACCCGTCACGATGATTAAAGGTTACGCATCACGCGTCACGATGATTCAATGTTACGCATCACCCTGTCACGGACATTGAAAGCCGCACATGACCCCTCACGGTAGTCACTGTTACATGTTATGTGTCACAATGAACGAAGTCACTGTTACATGTTATGTGCCACAATGAACGAATGTTACGCTTCACACCGTCATGATGATAAAATGTTAGACATTCTCCGTCACGATGACTGAATGTTACGCATTGTGTGTGTGTGTGTGTGTGTGTGTGTGTGTGTGTGTGTGTGTGTGTGTGTGTGTGTGTGTGGGGGGGGGGGGGTCAGTTGGGACCAGTGAGGGGTGGAGAAATTAATGGAAGTAGGGAAAAGCAACAGGTCTACTGACCAGATCTTGGGGGACTCAGACTAAGGATACCAGACCTTGGGGGACTCAGACTAAGCATACCAGACCTTGGGGGACTCGGACTAAGCATCCAGACCTTAGAGGACTCGGACTAAGGATACCAGACCTTGGGGGACTTAGACTAAGCATACCAGACCTTGGGGGACTCAGACTAACCATACCAGACCTTAAGGGACTCGGACTAAGGATACCAGACACGAGGAATGGGCAATAGACGGGGGGGGGGGGGAAGAAGAAAAGGCGCATCATTTTGGAAGCAGTCTTCAAATACATTATAAACGTACAAGACTCCTCCCCCTCTCTCTCCCCTTCCCCCCCCTCTCTCCCCCCCCTTCCCTCCCTCCCCTCTCCCTCCCCTCCCTCTCTCCCCCTTCCCTCCCCCCCTCCCTCTCAAGAAAAGGTGATGTGTGAAGGTACCCCCCCTTCCCCCCCCCTCCTCTTGCTCCACTTCCCTCTCCTGAAAAGGCAATGTATGAAGTACCCCCTGTCCCCCCTCTTGCTCCCCCTCCCTTTCCTGAACAGGCAATGTGTGGAGGTACCGGGCAGGAGACTTGAGGCACGCATCCGAGTCCTCGTTTCCGGCAGCCACCAGTACCGCCACTCCCGCGGCCACCAGGTCTCGTACCGCCAAATCCAAGGCGTACTGGGAATCTCCGCCCAGGGCCATGACCACAATTGCGGGAGGCTTGAAGTTTATCCTCACCCAGTCCATTGCTTGCACCACCTGGAACCCACATGGCTTTCTGATGTACAGTTCAGCAGGCCCCCTAGGGCGCCCCGGTTCCAAACCTCACCCCACGCATGCATGCATGCATGCATGGATGCAAGGGGCCCCTTCCTAAACCTCACCCACGCATGCATGCATGCATGGACGGATGCTAGGGGCCCGTTTCCAAACTTCACCCCAAAGAATCAGATCTGCCCCGGAAAAGTGGTTTCCACCCTGATGTTCCTGCCCCATGAGAAGTGCTTCGTCAAACCCTCGAGGGGGAATGTAATATGAAAGATGCAGCGAGAGGATCACGCAATGCACATTGCTCTTTACATTTTTCCCCACCTCGAAGCCCTTCTAAAGAAGGGCATCCTCTGAACTGAACTGCATGGCAAAAGCATTTAGGGTTTAGGGTAAAAGAATTTCCTTCGGCAGGGAATTGTGGGGAAATCCAACTCCGGGCGAATGCGTGTTTCTGGGGTGAGGTTTGAAGGATGCCCTCCTTGAGAAGCATATGCTTTTACCAAGCCTCACCCCCCCCCCCCCCGAGCCGAAAGACTGCATAACCCTGACGAGATTCCAGCCACGGTTCCCACGCGCCCCAGGAGGACCTGGACCGCAAAACCCCAAAGAAAGCAACCAAAAAAAAAAAAAAAAAAAAACTCTGATGAGACTCGCCGGGTTCGAACCACGGTTGCCGCCCGCCCCAGGAGGCGCGTTTCCCAAAGAACCTGGACCGCAGACGCGACGCGGCGCACCTCACTCACGCTGGCATTGCCTTGGCACTCGAGGGAGCGGACAGATAGAGGGTGGCGTTCTTTGCGACACCGTACGTGAGGCCCCCCACGGCAGCGGCCACATGGGTCCCAGCCCGTTGCAGTCGGAGTCGGTCCCCTGTTTGAGGAGGCGTACACCTCGGCCCGCTCCCTGGCCTCCCGTCGGGGTACCGGAACTCGTGGTGGGACGCCCCCCCCCCCCCCCCCCCCCCCCCCCCCCCCACCGGAGCTCCCGCAAACCAATTTTTTTTTTTTTTTTTTTTTTTTTTTTTTTTTTTGGCTGGCATGAAGTTCTCTGACCCGCCCCCCCTCATCATCCCCCCCCTTTCTTCTCCTTCCTCTCTCCCCAAATCTGTTTTCGCGTCCACCACGCACAGAGCCATGTGCGCACACATGTGAGCATGTGCGGGAGCACACCCGTGTTTCCATAGACACTCGCGCACACGCCCCCACTTGCATGCAGGCATGTGAGCCGAGCGAGAAGCAGGAGACCCCGAGACCCCGCGCCGCGTGCTTGGGCGTGTTGCCTCCCTCCCTTGCCAGCTTCCAGGCCCCCCCATCCCTCAATCTCTCTCTCCCTCCCTCCCCCCCCTCCCTCTCCCCCAATCCCCCCCCCTCTCTCTCTCTCTCTCTCTCTCTCTCTCTATCCCTCTCTCTCCCTCTCTCCCTCTCCCTCTCTCCCTCCCTCCCTCCTCCCTCCCTCCCCTCCCCCCCCCCTCCCCTCTCCCCTCTCCCTCTCCCTCTCCCTCTCCCTCCCCCCCCCCTCTCTCTCTCTCCCTCTCTCTCCCCCCCCTCCCCTCTCTCTCTCTCTCTCTCTCTCTCTCTCTCTCTCTCTCTCTCCTCTCTCTCTCTCTCTCCTCTCTCCCCTTCCCTCTCCCTCCCTCTCCCTCTCTCTCCCTCTCCCTCTCCCCTCTCTCCCTCTCTCCCTCTCTCCCTCTCTCCCTCTCTCCCTCTCTCCTCCCTCCCCTCCCTCCCCCCTCCCCCTCCCCTCCCCTCTCCCTCTCCTCTCCCTCTCCCTCCCCCCTCTCTCTCTCTCTCTTCTCTCTCTCTCTCTCTCTCTCTCTCTCTTCCTCTCTCTCTCTCTCTCTCTCTCTCTCTCTCTCTCTCTCCTCTCTCTCTCTCTCTCTCTCTCTCTCCCCCTCCTCTCCTCGCCCCACCCTCACCGAACGCAGGCACACACAAGAAATCTGTCCCAGGGATACCCCTCAGTGAGTGGCGGGCAAACACGAGGGGGCCAAAGCCGTTCACACCGTACGACAATGTACACATTCACGCCTGTCCCGATCTCGTCGTAGCCGAATTTGCCATCCAGGGTAGGCCAGCTTGTCCAGGCGTCCAGTCCCCAGGGACCGGGTAATTCTGTACCGCGGCTCCCCCAGGGGATCCATGGCGGCAACCCGCACCCCGCGGTCCTCGTGCACCGAGTCCACCAGGTCCCCATAGGCCTCCAGGAAGAAACCCAACTGGCGTGCCGTGAACTGCAATCCCCCCCCCCCCCCCTTTCTCTGATGATTACCCGATAAACAGCTGACTTGACGGTTATTAATGGCTAATATGCGGATGACTAATCTGCGGATGATATAAAACTGGCGTGCCGTGAACAGCAGCCCCCCACCCCCTTAGTCTGATAAATACCTGCTAATCAGCTGACGTGACGGATATTAATGGCTAATGTGTTGATGATGTAACGAGTGATTCGGTGAGCTACAAACCCCCCCCCCCCCCCCAAGGCCCCGTCCCCCTTCTCTAATGCAAATCTGATAGGCAGCTGATGAGTGGATGGTTGGATGCTAATGTTCAGCCCGAGAGCCACTTCTTTTTTCCGTTTTTTGCCCCACTCCAAATTTTGTTTTGTTTCGTTTTTTTGCCTTTTTTTTGTTTTTGGTTTTTTTTTTTACTAAATTGTTTTGGGGGTTTTTTCCTGTGTATTTTTTTCCCCGGGGGATGGGGGCGCCCTCTGTTGAACACTGCAGGATTAGGATACTGCAAGGTTTTGCTCATCCTTATGGTGAAGACCCCAAACTGCTGCGTAATGTGATACGTTTCTGCAGCTATATAGACACGTTGCACATTACGCAGCAGGTGTCTGCCCGCAGGTGTCATCACAACTTTCACGTGTTTCACAAACCTTACAATGTCTTGCTCTCCTGCTGCTATTGCTCTGTGCTGGGAAGCGCAGGGTGATGTGTGTCACAGGCCTTTTGATGTGTGCCGGGTCTATTTCGGTGTTTTGCCGCGCGTGTGTTTGGTTCTCCATCTCATCAGCCGTTTGGGGCTGGGTTGATGTAATTCTTCTTCCTTTCACAAGAGTGGGATTAAAAAAGACCAGCCCAATGTTCAAGGACCCAAACCCAAATGGTTCAAACCCAAACCCAAATGTTTTAGCCTCCGACCTTAAGGAGGAGACTACATGTTTTGATGCCGCTCACGCTGCCAAAAGTTCCATTGCGCTGTAGAGGGGGGGGAGAGGGGCAAAGACACATGTACAGCCTTGCTTCAGCTTGGAGGTCTGGGATTTGCGGTTGAGACAAAAATCCACCAAAATTCCGAGTGGGGGTCGGAGGTTTCCGGCTCCGTAAGGACCAGACTTTACTCGTTTCTTCTCCTCCTCCCCCTCCTCCTCCTCCTCATCATCATCCTCCTCCCCCCATCCTCCTCCTCCTCCTCCCCCCCCCCCCTCTCCTCCTCCTCCTCCTCCTCCTCCTTCTTCTTCTTTCGCCCACCTTTGCAGAGAAGCCATTCAGGACTCGGCGATAGCGGGCGATGCAGGACCCATTGAAGCGGCCCCCAAGGGGGTGCTCCGCCTCCTCACACACCGCCTCCGTGCGCGCTCTCGCATTCCACAGCACTATCCATCTGCCCCTCCCTCACCTCACAATCAGCCCCTTCCAGCTTGATCACAACGGACCTAGAAGAAACTCTTTTACAGTTTGGGGAAGACAAAGTGTCTGTGTCTGTCTGTCGCTCTCTCTCTCTCTCTCTCTCTCTCTCTCTCTCTCTCTCTCTCTCTCGCTCTCTCTCTCTCCTCTCTCTCTCTCTCTCTCTCTCTCTCTCTCTCTCTCTCTCTCTCTCTCTCACACAGCATGCTTCATCTCCCTCATCCACTGCCAACCTCACACAGCACCATCCTCCCACAGCACCAGCCTTCCATGACCTGATGCAACCCGCTCCCTCACCACAATGTCCATCTCCCTCCTCCAATCCTCTGCAAGGCTCTGGCCTCCCCCTAGAGAAACTATCCATGTGTACCTCCTCGCCCGCCCGCCATCGACTTCAGACTCCACACTAGAAGGCTCAGGGGCGCGGAAGCGCCCAGGGACCGGGCACGGGGGAGGGGCGGGTTGGGGGAGGTTGGCTCACAGAGGGTGCTATACAGACGACGGGGAGAAGCGCCTGGGAGCCACCCTTGCGCGAGAGGGGGGGGGGCGGGCGAGTATGCCCGTGAGTCCGCAACCCCTCTGGTGGACGGCGGGGGACACGCGTACATGCAGAAGAATATACATGGGCCCCTGGAGATTGGGGTTAGAGGGAGAGAGGGAGGGAGGGGAAGCGGGGAGGGGAGGGAGGAAGGGGAGGACCGGGGGATGCAGAGAGAGAGAGAGAGAGAGAGAGAGAGAGAGAGAGAGAGAGAGAGAGGGGGGGGGTGATAGAGAGAGAGAGAGAGAGAGAGAGAGAGAGAGAGAGAGAGAGAGAGAGAGAGAGAGAGAGAGAGAGAGAGAGAGAGAGAGAGAGAGAGGGAGAGAGAGAGAAGGGGGGGAGGGGGAGAGAGAGAGAGAGGAGGGGGGGGAGGGAGGGAGGGAGCGGGGGGGGGGGCAGAGTGCAAGCGGAAGGTGCAAATGCCATCGTCCTATATGAATGTTACAGGACAGCATAGACAAAGTGTGACACTCAAACTCACTTCCACATCTCCATTTGCCCAAGGGGGGGGGGGGGAAGGGAGAAAGGAGAAGCAAGAAGGAGAACGAGAAGGAGAAGGAGGAGATGATGATGATGATGATGATGATGATGATGATGATGATGATGATGATGATGATGCACTCAGATTTTCACAGCGAAAAGCGGGGTATCAAGCCCTGGAGTTTCCCCCACCTCTGCAGCACCTCATCCTGGTCCAAAGAAGATGCACGTACGAATCCGTCAGGCTCCTGCCAGGTGGACCTGGACATGGACCCCGGTACTGCCTCTCAAATATTTATTTATTTATTTAAATAAATTTAAAAAAAAAAAAAAAAAAAAAAAAAAAAAAAAAAAAAAAAAAAAAAAACTTGAAAACGTGGGGCTTAGCCCCGATTCTATGTGAGTTCCACTCCCACGAGAGCAACATATCCCCACATTACCATGTGATATGCACCTGCAGATGAATCGCAGACAGGAACAGGTGCAAAGACCAGCTGTGCTGTGTCCATGGCAGACATGGGTTTGCACAGTTGGGGCTCTGTACCGAATCAAACACGAATAGGTTTTACCTGCAAGAAGCATGCACTTTGGGCAAGAATTTGTGGCCTGGCGGAAGAATTTGAGCACAGCCCCTGAAGTCCTGGTACTGCCTCCAAGTCGACTCAGGTGCTGGACCAGAAACGGAGGGTTTCGCTATTGATGGCCCAGGTTGCTGAGCGTAGCTCACACGAGCATGGGCCCAGATAAACATCGAAACCATGACGATGAACGCAAACGCTTTGCAAAGGGGAGGATAGTGCTTCCGGCCATCTTGCCCACCCACGTCTTTAGGGCTACTTATGGACATCGAATACTCTCAAGCGGGCGATAAAAGAATGACTATGAAGCATTTTCAGCTCACCCAGTATAGAAATCACAAAGTACTATGCGAAACAACCAACGCCACCTGTTTGTCAACGAGATCACTCGAGAACAGCCATCAATCTGAGAGGATTCTCCGTCCATAGAGGACGAACGTATGTCACCCTACCATGCAAGAATCTAGTTTTCAATAACGAACAAATCGACAAGATTTTGACGGAGCTCCAAGGGTTCAACGCCCGCGAGCCGACGACGACACTGAGCAGCAGAACCTTATAGGAGAGGTGAGCCCCAACCTACCAACTTGAGCAAAAGTGAATCAAAGTGTGTATGTAGGTGTCAAATAACGACAGAGGACGCACTGCAAATAGGAAGAATGAAGGGAATCGTCCCGTTTGAAGGTACGCGTCACCGGGCGTCCGTACATCCGCCTGCTGACGAGTTACTAATCCCGCAAGGAGCTCCAAAGGCCCCGCGCGGCAAACCCACATGGGGTCCAATCTTGTAGGCGGACTTCTCTGGTTGAGTTTTGCTGAGTCAGTGGCACTCAGTGCTGCTCGCTTGTAATGTGATAAGCGTCGACTGCAACATGCCGCAGTCTAGAAGCCCGATTGGCTAGGCCGGGTTGCGCGAAAAGCACCGTCCGACACGTTCGCTAGATGGCTTTTTTGCCACCCATGGCCTTGCCCGTTGCCCTCTGGGAGCCCGCGGTCCGAGTCCGAGGAGGTGCTTAAGTGTGACTCCACAGCACGTGATGAGGGGGGCTCCTTTCTTTCGAATGCAAACAAAGCTGCACATCGCGCTTCCGTTACAAAAATCATCAAGCTTCCGCTACAAGAATCAAGAGAGCATAAAGAAAAGAAAACAAGGGCTACATATCGGAGGCACGAACAACTTTTATAGAACCGCCCCAACAGATCCAATAAGAGCTTAAAAGGACAACTCAAAAATGGATTCTTGCTGCGCCACCCCTTGCTCCTCCACCACGTTCAAGACTCAGGGTGTAATGGATGAAGGACGCAACAAGCTGAAGGTGTGAGATGCTCAAAGTGTGACGTGGTGACGCCTACATGCCACTCCTCAATCGTCAAATAAGGGACTGCTACGTGATCGTCCACAGGTTCTTGGCGACACGCCAAATGAAATATGCGGCCTTCAAAGGGCCACCCAGATCCATCCTGCTTTTCTCCCAGAAAATCTGGAGAATCTAAAGAGCAAAAAGCGATCTGCAACTTCTGCCTTCACAGTTTGCGCCATTTCAGGCGCGTTTCCGTCCTGATTAGGCCACCCCATGCCTTTGCGCACATCTCGCTTTGCCCTGCGGGCCGGGCAGATGCAGCAGTTTCTCCTTCTTCAAGGGAATACTGACGGATGACCTTGGCACCTGAGAAACCCATACTGCACCTGCAGATGCAGCAACGCTTGCACAGGGCCGTGCAATGAACACGCCATGATAACTGTGCAAGCTTTTAAAATTCGAACCTTGCAAGAATGCCCCCGCCCCCTCTCCCCCCAATGAAATGGCCCGCTCTGGCTAGCTATACAGATTTGTATGACTTATACGAACTATAGGTCGTTCACACCCGGCAGATTCTCTCCGCCCCAGTCTGCTCGAAACCGCAGCGCATGTTCTCATGTCGCGCTCAACTTCTACGCGGTGGAAAGCACGGCAGACCGTCTGACGCTTCAGCAATAAGGCTGAGAATCAGGTGCTTTGCTGTGCAGACCGAGCCGCCCCGACTGGCCAATCCCCCTCGTGCGAATTCGGGCCGCAGTGAAAACGGCTGCATCGTGGTATGAAGCACGCAAACAGCTGCAATCGTGATGATCAAGCAGGCAGAGAACTTTGCTAGTAGCTACACCCTGATGTCCGCAGACTTCACCCAGGGATGTCTGAAACGGCACTGTGCCAGTGCCTCCCGTGCACAAGTCTCACCGCCCCGAACTCAAAGCAATCCCATATCCCCATGGCAGTATCCCCGTGAAACTAAACCCAAATAATTATCCCCATGACTTTATCCCTGACTTTATCCCCAGTATCCCCATGAGATTGAACCCAAATAAATACCCCATGACATCCATCCCTTCATTATCCCCGCCATGTTGGACCCAAATAAATACCCTCATATGACAATATCCCTATTTCCCCACTATCGCCCTGACATTTTCCCCACTTCCCCACCATCCCCATCCACCTATGGAGTACCACACTGTTCAATGAATGGGCCGGCAGCAGAGCAGCCCTCCGATGCACAGTTACTTGAAAGTACAATTATTTCTCCTCATATCTTAGAATCTGAACATTCCCTGACCCTCGAGGCAGACGCGAACTTTGAGGAGTCTGGTACAGGGACGTCGGAGAGTCGTGCTACCCAAAGAACTCTTTTGAAGATGGAAAGCGATCAGCTCAATCCCAACTTCTCAGCAACTCGAGCGTGCGGTTTACCGCATACAGCTCACGCTGTCAACGCCGCCTTGTGCAACTGGATTTGCTGCTGACTCCCCTCAATTGGCTCATCGTGCTCACATCAGGAGTGTGCAATCCCGCCTCAATCCCGCAAGTATCTCCGGAGGGCAGCTCGCTCATTCCAGGCTCATGTTCCCGCCATGACCTCAAATGGCTCAATCATAACTACATCATCCTACACAAATCGTTCAAGCAGGTACACTCCACACAGCTCCCATGCCGAGATCAACAGCAGCCATTTTTAGGAGAGGTAACCCACGGCGCTCCTCACGCCGCATGTCCTTACGCGGCACTGCAACGGATGGGTGCTGCCGCTGACACGTATGGGCACAGATGCAGGGATCGTTTCCCAGGGACATCTCAAACCAGGACCATCCCAGGGAAGGGGAAAAAAAAGCAGATCAACCCAAAATCCATGCTCGAGCAGTGGGGCCACATCGTTTCCGGGACTCACCCCAGAAGGCGACCCCCACGAGCATACCAACCCGGGTGACACTGACGGCACAGGATTCCCGTACTTGGCGTATCTCATTCCACTTCTGTAATCTAATCCCACTTCTATAATCAACTAGGACCAAAACTGCCAACTGCCTTGTTCTGCGAGCGGACCTCCAGGCTCCAGGAGTCATGCCATCAAGCGATGCCTTTGATGTTGAAAGCCCGACCCACGCCGTAGGTAATCCCCATGGCGATCCACCCCCCGATAATGACACGAGCGCCGCCCCTGAGCCAATTCGCTCCCCCCAGGACGGCGCCCAGGACGCCAAAGCCCGCCAACGCGGCTGTGGAAACCAGGACTAGCGACATGATCCGCATCCTCTCGCTCTCAATGAAAGCTGCGGACAGCAAGGGCAGGCCCGCCCCGATCACGAAGGCGACCGCAGATGCAGCGGCTGCTGTCCAAGGATTCGACAGCTCGTCCAGATCTATTCCCAGCTCATCTCGCGCATGCGCTCTGATGACGTCCTTCGCGGTCAGCTCAACCGCAACCTGTGAGCCACAGCATATACCCTCAAGCCTCCGATGTTTCCAGCACGTCCAATTTTTCGATGTGACAGCAAACAGCCAGAAGTGGGCATGAACCAGCTCAATTTGAAGACGAGCAGGGCGCGCACACGTGAACGCAAACACAACCCCCCCCCCCCCCCCAAACCAAACACACATAGACAGGGAAAACAACAGAGGGGAAATGACACGGATCTAGAAACACGGCAAGCAAAAGGACTTCCGTGACAACTGGAGAGATTAAAGCAAAATAGATTAAGATCGAGGAAACTGTGAGCTAGTCTTATTCGATCAGAAACAATGTCGTGCCAATTGCCTCGGCAGAGTCCAGTTGGCCCAGAACAGAGCCACCTGTCTCAAATAGCCTTTGCCTTTGTTCACCCCATCCCGCCCTCCATGTCCAGTTCAAACCCACAGCCCTTGTTCTCCAAAAATGCCCTCAACTGGAAAGCTTCCTCTGCATCGCGAATATGCAGCATGTCTGATACCAAGAGCATCGGCCATATCGCCACGCATGCTGCCAGAACAACCGAATCTGTAGATGTTAACAAAATCTACAGAAAGGCCTGCAGAGCACGAGCATTATCACCTCCTTGAAGTGTAAGGTACAGAACTGATAATGTTGATATTAGTTTTAAGTTCCTAATTGCACAAGCAACCCCCCCTTGCCGCCCCAGATGCACAGGGTGCATAGGTCGTTTTCCAGAGGCCAGCATGCTTCTCCTGAAGGGTACCTGATGTGCTAAAGACTTGGAAAGCCCTCTGTCCTCATAGATCTTTGCAAGCTCTCTCAGCTCAGCTTCCCGAGCAGCTGGCCCCTTTAGCTGCTCCCTCCGCTCCTTCTCCACATCCGCTTCTTCTGAATCTCTGCACACCATCGCAACAGTGTATCATAGCTCACCATTTACAGAAAGAATCTATGATGCCATTGCCTTCTGCAAGGATCTGATATAGCAGTTACCAACTCCTGTCATGACAGGGAAACCTGGTGTCTGGGATGACAGCACAATGTACAGACCGGCATACAATACCTTCTGGTCACTAAGCATGGATTTTGAAAAAAAGTAACAGATCACCATCATTAGCCATGTTGACCCACGAGCATCGCAAATGATCCGAACTACAGCACAGAGATACTCTACGAGAAGACTGATAGTTTCAAACCATTATGCTTCGTTAGGACTCCTAACACCATATTTCAAAGGGTCTATATTTACCACAGCCCAATATATTACCCTGACGGAAACATTTTTTGTAACAACTAAATGCAAATACATGGGTACTTTGCCGTACAGCAAGCCCCCACAACCACCTCAGGTGCTCACCAACTATCCTGATCAACAGCCCAATATCGTAGCCACTCGTCGTAGACACCTTCAACGCTCTGTTGAACGAGCGCTGGACGATATATCATGAGCCCGTTTTCGACCCGAAACCAGTACATACCTTTGTGAAGATACGGAGATGAACTCTCCACAAGCCATCGATAATGCGCCAGCAACAAGTCCAGCGACTCCAGCAAGTGTCATTGCGTGCAGACTATCAGTGCCTCCACCGACTCCAAGCATAAGAGAGGCGACACTGACGAGGCCATCGTTTGCGCCTAAGACACCAGCCCTGATGACGCACACAATCTCAGTCAACAGCTGCCCAGAAAGCCAAACAATGTTTGAGTAAAAACCGAAAACGGACCTGAGCCACGGAGCTCTCTGGGAGTAGTGAGTGTGTTCGTCGAGGTCCTCAATCTCGTCCGTGATAGTGCGGGCAGCCTCCACATCGGTTCCCCCATTTTGCTGCAGATCATTTGAGTCCTTCGGGTTTTGATCGCCCATTTCTAAGATTGCAAAAGCTTTGTGTATGGAGTGGCAGCGGATGCTGCGATTGGGCCTCTGTCAGAGGATATCCTCAGCAGGCCTCAAGAAGCGACTTGAATTCCTTTTGTTCTACAGTCACGTGCGGGGCACGCAGGCCTGATGCTGCAAGGCGTCCTCAATCCACCATTCCAGTTACCCGAATCTGTACGTTATAGTAACGTTATTCAATAGAGTCCAACCGGTCCGCAATGAGTTATTGCAACGCATTCGATGAGCGTCATTTCTGCAGGATCCTACGGGTGGTTACCAACCGCAGTCGCGCAATATTCTTATCGATGTATACATTGTGCTTACCCATTTCTCCGCTGCAAAAATGCGTCTACCAGTGGTTGACTACCACGTACCGACTGAGGTTCACGCCTGCACAGATGACATATTGCAAGGAAACGTATAGAACCTACACAAAGACAAACAGACAAATAAAAATATTCTAAACTTTGTAAAAAGGGGTGTAGTTGAGTACGCAGGATACACATGAATAATACAATCTAACATAGTATACACATAAGCTTATCGTATCAGCTGATATGAAAATACATGCAGCTGATATCATATAATTACCTACAGAAGTTCTTCCATCTCTGCATAATCCTGCATCAGCGAGTTCAAATCTTGAAAAACCCTATTTCTCTTTGAGGTTAGGTATTGCTTGAACCATATGAGGCTCTCTAACCCTCTAAACCTTTGGACTTGTACAATTATTTGTCTCAGGGTCCAATAGTCTAGACACAATCGATTAACTGTAAATGCCGGCAACATGTTTGCGCAAGGCCGCCCTTGCCTTCACAAACTTATTCGAATTTAAAATTGTGCGGGAGATTTGGTGATCACCACGCTCAAATGCTTAAGTGAGGTTTGCACATGATTGAATTTGCCATACTCATAAGTATGGTTAATCAGCCATACACAGGTGCTCAACGGATGCGGATGTAGTTATGTTCCGTAACATGTAATTGCAACCTTATAAGCTTCGTGCTATAAATTGGGCATGCATATGCCCCTACATATGAACACCTACAGGTGCACTTACATGTATACCCTCTTCATTGATTGTAGATGTGGTGAAATTCCTCCTAGAAGGGTATCACGTGTCTGTGGGTCACATTTTAGTACTAAAGAATAATGGGCGTACCTACAAGACCTTATCTGAGGAATGTGCAGGTGTTTTTGTAGCGCCTAGAGCACCAAAGAAAGGAAGAGACAGGAGACATCGGTTAAGGCTTGGAACATGGCCAGATGCCAGGTACACTGATTGTGCCAACGATCAATGATAGGTATCTATCTGTATGTGTATATGGCCTGCTTCCCTCTATAGGCTCGGGGGCAGGACCCTGATAGGTACCATGGGAGCAGCTAAGCGTAGTCCCGACAACAGCCGATGGAGCCCTTGTTATGGGTAACGAGTAGAACCCCCGCATGTTACAGACGGAAGCTGATGACTACAGCATTACGAGGAGACCGTCACAATTTTAAGGTACTAATTACCTGTATTGACAGTCACACATGGGGTCCGAGTTTCCGATCGGAGGACTAAGGAGGAGTACCCCCTCCGGTCAAGGTACAGCTATATAGCTACGTCGATTTTTTGCAGAAACTCCACTTAATCTGGATCTCCACGATTGTAAGCAATATCATTAGATGGTCCATGTCGTACGATTCGAGCACTACAATAGATATGGGCTTACTTTATCGAGTCAGTCAGGGGATTTGAGGATTCATCGGTACGGTCATTGACGGGTAAATACGAATTAGCTAGTCAGCTAAGGACCCGTCATAAAAGGGATTGACGAGATTAGATCCTGGCACGTGCATGTTGGACCCAACCTGTCTGAGCACCTAGTGACTTTAGACAGGGAAAATCAATGTTGCTAAGACCCTTTGAAGCTGTGTTTCAGGGTTCGTATCTCAGGACAACTGTCAGTTCACGCTTGTGAGCTCCAGCAGGTCTTGCACGTCGTGCCGTGTACGGACGCCTGACGGTTGAGATACTACTGCTATCATGTTTACTGAGATTGCAACCACGTGCAGGACAAAGCTGGTTCAAGATGTCAAATTGTGTGATTCAAAGACGCCATATACAAATACCTTGCAACCGCACCCACCCATAAAAGCCTCTGCAGTCCCTTTGGCCGTGCTTCGCCTATGCCTCTGGTCTCTATAGACAGAGCTAGCTAGATACAGATATGTGTGGTGGGTGTGTGCACCTCAATTGAGTAGTGCTGGCCGGTGAGTAGTGCGGACCATAGTTTCTCCATATCTATGGATCGCTGCAATAATCCTCATGTAATTTTTGGTCGTTACGTTACTTTTCTATGGGGTTGCACCAAGGATGTTCTGGTGTGGTACATTTTCTTATGTACTGCAGGGCTGAATTTCTACAGGAATTGCTGCATTTCTCCCGGGATCTGGTAGATTCAGGAAGATTCAAATGAACTGCACAATGTTTGCACATAGTCCCAAATGACAGATGAGAACCTCCCTGGCACTTTTGGGCCTCGTTCTGTAAAATACAGGATTTACGATCTGTTCATTCACAGCGAATCCATAGACATGGCACGGACTTCAGTAGTACTTGCCGAGACTCTAATTTAGGCATGCAAGCCAACCTTCCAGCCATGTCCCCCCCACCCGCAATTTGTAGACTCAACTAGAGGATGGCATAAAGGATGGCGGCAAAAAAGTAGAATGTTATGTAAAGTTGAATATACGTAAGTTTCCACGATGTGGTATACTTGCAAGACAGTCCAGTATCGAGAACCAGACAAGAGCTTGTCTTTGCGGGTAAAAGCGTGATGCAATATTTCATGATGTCCAGCCGCATGCGTACGCATGACATGCTAACAGTGTACTTCACATAATGCCTGTTCAAAAACCATGGTCCAAAAACCATGCCATTACCAATAGTTAGAGTGCAAACATTTGCCACATTTTGACCATACTTCAACGAAATGTTTTCAAGTGTCTTTCCCAAGACTACCCATCTTAAGGGTGCTCCTGCATTTGACCGTGATGGGTACCCATCTCCCCCCCTCTCTCGCACTCACACACACACACACACACACACACACACACACACACACACACACACACACACACACACACACACACACACACACCTGCAAGCTACTATTTGCACGCAAACATAGGTGAAGCACAGGTTGTCAGCCTTCTTGAGCTACCAATGCACTCTGCGGACATTGTATGCAATCTCTTCCAATGGTTCAAGATGCCCTTGAACTTCACTCAGCTGTCCTCTTCATTCTTCCCAACACCGCTCCTGAAAATCCCGTTGCATATGAATTCTTCATCCCGCTTCACTATCTTCAAGCTGATGTAGAACCTCTTCAAGGACTCAGAACTGAGCATGTGCTACAGCCAACAGCACAACAGGGCATCCTATTGGCCAGCTCCCCACACGCCTGTGCACTGGGGCTACTTCTGGAGCCCAATGCGATTTGCCACACTGCATGGTTGCTGTCACCATGCGCCAGCTGCGGAAGAGTCCATTTTCATGTTTACCTCCTCTGCGCAGCCTTCGTCTTCCTTGGGGTGCTCCCACCCTTAATCAAATTCATCAACCTCCATATATTCATCGTTGTCGTCATCCAGGTAGACCTCATCCAAGAGGCCTTCTTTAACCTCTTTCTTCTTCTTTGGTAACGGACGTGGCTAGGGGTACGTACATGCGCCTGCTGTCCTGGCACCTTAACAATGAGGGTAATGCCCCAGGACTTCCCTTCTCCACACTCATCCCAGCAACTTACGCCCAAATGACATGGTAATTGGCAACCTGTCAGGGCCGATCTGAGATTTCAGAACGGTGGTCGTTGGGAGGGTGTTGGGTATGCCTAGCCCAGACGTTGCTGGCTTCATCTGTGCAGATCCCTCCAAAAGTGTCAGCCATAACAAAGCAAGTCCACCAGTACCTTCTCTTGTTCACCTTTGTCACCGCTCTCTGTGTGCTTCTGCGCCAGTGAGTCTCTTGAGTGAAAAATGCCATTGTTACGGTATGAACCTGCATGGGTCAGGTGCTATGAATGGGTAGATTTCCTTTGCATGCCATGAGGGCTGGACTCTTCTTATCTGACACATCCGGGGTCTATACAAAGGGGGTTTCTCACATCCCCTTTCCTGGATGTGGTGATCCGTGTCTCCCCACCCCCCCTCTCTCCACCAGGCGCTACCAGATCTTGAAAGCATGTGTATCTCAGAAGCTTGGAGGTGGTCCCAGGTGAGACAAAACATGCATACCCCCTCACCTGCTGGGGAGTTTGCCCGTGTGTTGAGACATGCGCAGGTGCCCATGGGATCTGGACTTGACATGCGTTCGGTATGGATGTGCTCTGCTGTCCGCCCACCTTTCCTGGTGGGCTGACTCTGCATGCTCAGACCAGGGTTTTGATCCCACCCACTGATAGAGAGGTGCAGCATAAACAGGAAGAGCAAACCCCTGAAGTTAATGGAAGGAAGGAAAGAATATTACATCCAGGACCAGCCAATCACCTGAGCATAGGACTGGAAAGCGCCTGAGTTTGCAGCTCTGTTGGCAGAGCCGGGGATCAGGTCCCGGTTGGTGGATAGGAGCCCGGGATTATCAGGCGTTAAAGTTGCCCCGAAAGAGTTTCCCAACGGCTCAAAGTGGGCACCTCCTGATTTTGGGGCAGGTCCAGTTCCCAGGTCGTTGGTTGCAGCTAACTGGGCCAAAGCATCACCATTCTGCAAAAACCAAAAAATCTGTCTTGAAGGTTGTCCTCATTAAAATAAATATTGACAAAGGAGGACACAGCAAAAGGGACGACTGAGCTCGGGATCGGTAAGTCGAAAACGTCCAAGACTGGCAAAGTGTCCTTGTAGTGGCAATCTAATGTAAATAGCAGAGGGAATGTGTAGGAAGAAAGAGGAACTCACCCCCTTGCCTGGAAATGATACAGCGCCTGGAACAATGTCAGGGTTGTTGTAAAGTAAAGCTTTGGCACGGGCAGATGGAGATAGTGCATAGAAGTCATCACCGGCGCTGGGTGCAATGTATTCAGCCTTGAAACCTGGGGAGGCGCTTCCTGCTGCTCGTCCAACCCATGGCTCCTGCTCAAGCCCAGTCAGGTTTGTCAAACACACACACACACACACACACACACACACACACACACACACACACACACACACACACACACACACCCCCACACACACCCACGCACACAAACACACGCGCGCACGCATGCTAATGCAGATCCCAACCGGGGCTAAGGCGGCAACTAATGCTTAGGGCATGTCCGGATGTGCAATCAAGCGAGCCGGCACAATGCACACTGCGACCAACCAGCGCAAATGTGGACAAGATCTCAATCAGCTTTTTAAACAGAAAGACTGCAACAGTCTGGCACACACCATAGCACATAGAAACCGGCATCCGGTCTGAACTCCAACAACTGCTGTGTGACTGCGAGCAAAGTTACCGAACAATCCCATAAAACACGAGTGGACTCAGCACGCACCCCAGCAGGGAACATCGGGTTAGAATTCTGCTCGCCGGGGTCCAACATCTTGACTTGCCCAGACAAAATACGCTGCTGCTCAGGGGTTGTCTGTGGCGTGTCGCCCTGTTGCTTTTGCACAGAGAAGAAGTCCTTGTTAGGCTGGGTTGCAACCGTTGTGTCCTCCCCTCCAACGAGGTTTTGGATACCTGCAAACAGGTCCTGCAGGCCAGGCTGCGCGCCATGGGAATTCTGCTGTGCCTGCTGGAACGACTGAACCAGCTGCGGGAGGCCCGCCACTGCGGAGCTCAGGCCGCTCTTGGCCACGGACAGCACGGCAGCCGTTTGATCTGGCTGTGCGCCTGTCAACCTGTAGGCCTGGGAAGCAGCCCTGCATGGTCAGGATGGAGGCCAAGCTGGGGAAGGCAGGAGAAAGATTGGAACATGCGGTTTAGAAGCAGGACGCGTCATGTGTCAGTACTGGTGTAGTCCAATTTCAAACTGGGGCAGTGAGAGAGGGGTCTGCGAGTATTACGAAAAGCACGGAGAGATAGAGAGGGATGGGGAGAGACAGAGGGGGGGCGGGGAAAGGAAGGACTCTGCAATGGGGGAACTTAGGAGGGCCTTGCTGAGACGTAATACACCAAGCAGATGACTATTATTTGCATCGATATTTTGCATTGTTGTAGCACAATGACACGTTGTGCAGCCATGCATAAGTGTATTTGCAGCACCCGGTGAGAGTGCAATTGGTGTCAAGAAAGTAATGGGAGGAACAAAGAAGTGCCACCAGTGGCACTACGTTGTTAGGGGGCAGGCTCCTTGTGAAACCCATACAAAAACCATTTGCACTTTGGGATTTTGTCCAAACCAACATATCAATTGACATCCTGACCCATCCTTGACAATCCATTTGTGTCGCACATCCGGTACGACAAACCCAGCAGGACGAAATCTGAGGGTGCCAGGACCTCTTTCCCTAAAGCGAAAGTCTGCACGCATTGATTTGCGGAGACATCTATAATCCAAACAACCACCAATGCCTGATTAGACTTGTGTAGTCCTGAAGATTTATTGTAAGATGTTGCTATGAGAGTCTCCTACCGCTCCAGCAGCTACAGTCTCCGGAGTTGCAGTAGGATCGTCCTTTTGCGCATTAATCTGGTCATTTGCTGCATTCAATATCTTTCCTGCATTCAGCAGTGCTGTCTGGAGCGGGGTCTCGTTGTTTTGAGCATTCTTTTGTGATGCCCATGCTTGCGCAGCGTTTAAAACTTGTTGTTGATTCGTCGGATCAAATGACCTGTGTTAAAAGAATAACATTTGCTCAGCAAAGAGTTCTAAATCCCTTGAAAGTGTGAGGTCCTGTTCGTTTGAGCACTGCGCCTTATCTCGCAGGTGACCCGTAGGCCTCTTGTTAGCACCGTGAAAGCAGTGGAACTGGAATATTTATAAACAGTGTGCCTATGCGTAGACGAACGTTGGTGTGCTCGGAAAGCCGTAGACAGAGGGCCCGCCGGGCACAGACGCAGTCTTTGTAGAACACCCTGATGTGTTTATGAAACAGAAATAACGCGCATCACTCTTACCCTTGCAGTGGTTGAGATTGCACCGTTAGTAGGAGTGAAAGGGCGATGGAGGTGGCGACAATCCACCTCATGCTTAAGCCTCCCAACCCCGAGAACCTACAATGAGACGTCCTATAGAAACGAGACTTCCCACCTCCCAGTCTCTAGTGGGCTTAAGAAAATACTTGCTGATGAGTGACCTGTCAGGACGTCCCACCCAGCCTTACTTGCGAGTAACTTCGTCGCACATCGCACGATCGATTCAGGCGGACGGAGGTGGGGGGGGGTATTTTTAGCAGGGTCGCAGTTGGCCAATCTCATTGGCAATCTGACACACGTGCGTGACGTCTACGTGATGGGAACTCTATCCGGCAGAGCACCGGCTCCCCCCAAATTTCAGTCCGAAATTTGTCACGATCGGGACCATCCCGGCTCGAAAGGGAAGAAATGTGTGCCAAAAGCCACACAAATTCGACCTCGTTGGAACTCTCGGAGGTATGGTTTTTTTATGGCACATAAATCTTTATGGGTCATTCTTGCCATTGCTTTCCCATCAAACACGTTCATTCACAACTTTTTAGATTTTAATACACTAAACCCCTTAAGCTTGTGGCAAAGAAACTCTAGTTCCAACCGTTACACCCCCTAAACTTCTGCATACACCACATTCTCCCTCCCTACTAAGCCCCAAGCCCCAAGCCCCAAGTCACAAGCCCCATATATACATAAGTCCCAAGTCCCAATTCCCTTAGTCCCCAAGTCACAGTCCCCAGGTCCCCAAAGACCAAAGCCACAAGCCCCCAAAACCCAAGTCCAAAGTCCCTAGTCCCAAGAACCAAGTCCCTAGTCCCCTAGCCCAAGTGCCAGATCCCAAGGTTCGACACATCACATCCCTTGTACCGCTTTTGTACTTGTACTATACTGTACTCTCTTGTCCTGTACGGTGTGCTCTTGACCAAAATACTGTGCTCGCGGACTTTTGGCTGTACAATACAATACTGTACTCTCTTGATTGTACTGTACTATAGCTATGTGTACTGTACACTATGTGCCGTACTCCGTATACTGTACAGACTGTACATTCTTGGCTAATACTGTACTCGCTTATCCCGGCGTATCGCATCCTTCGTGCATCCCTTGCAATATCCACTTCTTCTTTACGCCGACGTATCGCACGTAACCTTAATCAACATATGTTCTCCTTTGCCCCGACCTATCACATCCCTTGTACATCTCTTGTACATGTACTCTACTAAGTCGATATCTTCTTCACGCCGACGTACCGCAGGTGACCAAAACAACATATATACCATATACCTTAAGTCCCAAGTCTTATCTGGACCAATTGACAAGTCCCACAGATCCCAAGACTCAAGTCCCATATGGCCCAAGACACATGGACATGTCCCATAGCATAAGTCCAAAGGCCATACAACCCCAATTCCCATGAGTCTCAATAATCCCACGAGTCTTCTCCTATAAGTGTAGTATATACATCCTCCACCTACATCCTAAAATTCTCGGCAAAGAAACATATGAAGACTTACATGTTCACAGCAGGATTATATAATATAAAACCCGGGTACGTTATGTTAGTACACTTGAGCCGTACTTCCAAATCATGTGAGTGGCACTTCTTCCTCGGCAAATGAGAATCATGAGTCGCGGGTTGCATGCCCTGAATTTCATTTTGCAAGAATTATGTGGGAGGGGCCATGCAATGTATTTTCTGGCGTAGTGTATAAGTGTGCTGAATGGTAATTGCCGCCCATCTGCCTATTACTGGTTCGAAGCAGCCGGACGCAGGTACCGGCCAAGGTACGACAACCCGTGCGGGGCCTGTAAAATATCTGGGAAGGCATTCGGGAACGCCGCACGTTTTGCAATGTTTGCAAGGTCCTTCTACCGGTATTGCCTTGGAGATAAGGCGAACCTGTAGTAGAACCCGTATTGCCTTGGAGATAAGGCGAACCTGAAGTAGAACCCGTATTGCCTTGGAGATAAGGCGCGGGTGCCCCCCCCCCCCCGGGTACCGGGGGGGGGGGGCACCCGCGCCTTATCTCCAAGGCAATACGGGTTCCCCGACAGAAAATAGAGGTTGGTAAGGGAAATTTACGGGGATGGGAGACAGCTTTAAAGACGATGATCCTCAGTTAACTTTTGGCTTTTGGTGTCTGTGTCTGTGTGTGTGTGTATGTTCCCCTCCCTCCCTCCCTCCCCCCCCCTCTCTCTCTCTCTCTCTCTCTCTCTCTCTCTCTCTCTCTCTCTCTCTCTCTCTCTCTCTCTCTCTCTCTCTCTTCTCTCTCTCTCTCTCTCTCTCTCTCTCTCTCTCTCTCTCTCTCTCTCTCTCTCTCTCTCTCTCTCTCTCTCTCTCTCTCTCTCTCTCTCTCTCTCTCTCTCTCTCTCTCTCTCTCTCCCCCCCCCCCTCTCCCTCTCCCTCTCTCTCTCTCTCCCTCTCTCTCCCCCCCCCCCCCTCTCTCTCTCTCTCTCTCTCTCTCTCTCTCTCTCTCTCCTCTCTCTCTCTCTCTCTCTCTCTCTCTCTCTCTCTCTCTCCTCTCTCTCTCTCTCTCTCTCTCTCTCTCTCTCTCTCTCTCTCTCTCCTCTCTCTCTCCTCCCTCCCTCCCTCCCTCCCTCCCCCTCCCTCCTCCCTCCTCCCTCCCTCCCTCCCTCCCCCCCCTCCCTCCCCCTCCCTATTTTGTTTTCTGACTACACCACCTTTAGTTTCGGCCCCTAGATTCCGCGTTCCCGCATGCACGATTTATGGTGTGCGGTTAGGATCAGCTTCACTTTTTGTACTAAATATTGTACTAATTATACTAATTATTTTAACCGTTGTCGCGGTCAGCCGATCTGAGACACGTGCGTGACACCTACCGCGGTATTGAATTCTTGTGACCTTAAAGAGTTTGCCCTAGTGGCTGGCCAGATGCTTCTTCTTCTTTTACAAGAGTGGGGTAAAAAAGACCAGCCCAATGTGGAAGGACCCAAACCCAAATGTTTCAAGCTATAACTCAAACCCTGCGAGCGGCCAGCTGGCGACCCACAGGGGCCGCAATATTGAAACTGACACGACGCATAACAAACTATCCCTCCACATCTTCTTGAGCAATGATGGCTTGGTTCATGAGCCCCTGGAGCCTCTGCAACAAGGCCAGCGCAGTAGCATGCAACCCTCCAAATGTTTCAAAAGAGAAGGCTTGGAAGGCCACAGGCGGTTAAACGTTGTTGACGCGAGAGCAAGACAGCATAGCAGGTCTGCTTGTCTCGAGCGGCGCGCGCGGCAGCCCCACCTGGCACGAAGTGCTGCAAGTTGGCAACGGTGATTCACGAGCCAACGATGACGATATAGAGATCACGACCCTCCTCCCACACGTGGAGGCGGAGGTCTGCGCGACGGCGCTCCTGGGCAGGGACAGGGGTTGGAAAGGCTGGTTCCTGGGTGACGCGCTGACGATCCGAGGTTAGGACAGCGTCAAGGCCGTTGCCAACAGAGGCATGCCGGCCGACAATTGCCACATCCTCCCCCTGAGGTGCAGTGGGGTGCATGGTTGCCCCAGACATCCAACTCCCTCAAGCAGTATGGGCATTGGGAGCCATGCTGGAAGATATGGATCAAGAGCTGATGTTGAAGGCGGTAGCGGAACGAATCAGGGCGCATTGTTTGCTTCAAATGGGGCACGAAGTGCTGCAAGTTGGCAACGGTGAGGGGTGACGAGCCAACGATGTCGATGTAGAGGTCGCGACCTTAAAGCTTCCTCCCACGCGTGGAGGCGGAGGTCTGCGCGACGGCGCTCCTGGCCAGGGACAGGGGTGGGAAAGGCTGGTTCCGTCGCATGACTTCGACTTCTTCTGCTTCTTCTTCTCCTTCTTCCTCGGCAAATGAGAATCATGAGACGCGGGTTGCAGGCGCTGCATTGCATGTTGCAGGATTTGTGCAGCAGGAATCATGTGCACATGATTCCACGTGGGAGGGGCCAAGCAATGTGCTTTCTGGCGCAGCAATACTACTAGTATATACTATATGTAACAGTGCTGATTGTACTATGTGTATACTATGTGTAAGAGTATATACATATATGTAAGAGTGCTAACTGGGTGTTGCCCCACATCCTTCTATTACTGCTCCATACGCAGGTACCGGCCCCTGCCTTCGTTACGTAACGTATACGGCGCATTACATCCGGCCTTGATCGGGTAGCAATACATTGCAAATAGGCTGTTGTGTACCTGTTAACAGACTGTTGAGTTTCAGTGACCGGCTGACATATGTTCTGGGCAATCATATCTTTATACAATTTTTTCAGGTTCGGGGGCAGAAGCCTTTGGGACCAAACCTGATCATCTTAATAAAAGGTGTCAAGAGACAGGGTTAATGTGTCACACATTTAAAGCACACAGGGTGCAGACATGGAAAGTGTGTATGTACTTAGCAGAACAAACACAGGCATGTGGAAGGACATTACGAGGGCCTTCGCAGCAGGAGGGCGTGCAATATGTTGTTGCAGATGCTCTGTAATACTGCCCTGATTGCCGTATGCATTCAGCAATATGCACTGGAGAAGCATCAGGCAACATCCCGAGGTTGCGTCTGGGCCCCTGAACGTGTCATCTGGAAGCTTGTGCACAGTGGGCAAGTGTATCATTGGTGATCGCTCGCAGTGATGCTACAACTATATGTCGTAATCGTAATATCCAGGCATACACCTATTCCTGAACTTGAGCAACGAAATTTACAGAAAACTATGCTGATTTTGCATTGCAGGGGCAGTACAATATCAATATCAACTGCTAAGGTTAAGCGTTACCCTCGGGTAATGCTCTTTCTTTTCTACACCTCATGAGCAACCCTCCACATCTAGCTGCTCACATCTGCTGAAGCCTGAAGGCTCTTGCCATAGTGGCCTTCAAGCAATCTTGCCTGGCTGCCTGACATCTAGAAAAGCCGTTTTGCGGAGCATCTAGACAAGCATCAGCAATACGCAAAATTTACAAATCGCAATCGAGAAGTCTACCCATTGCAATATCTGCCGAGGGCCCAAGAAGCTCCTCCGAAACCTACTCAGGGCGCAGAATGCGCGTCTGGAAAACCCATCCCAGGGCGACACCTACCGACTCAGTAGTACCGAGGCCAGAATGTGCGCCTCCAAAACCTACGAAGGGTAAAAACCTACCCAAGGGGAAAATGTGCGCCTATAAACCCACCCGGGGCGAAACCTACCCAGAGCCGAATTTGTGTCTGCAAATCCACCCCTGCAAAACCCATTAGGCCTTGTGAATGCCCCCTCGGCCCTCATAGGGTGTGCCAACCCGCACGCCATGGCCTCACAGGTGCCACGTTTGAGCTGACCCTTCCCACTTCCAGAATAAACATTGCAGTAATTTCATCCCATCTCTGTAAGGCGACAGTGGAAGCGGACTGTGACCCTTTCCACGTCCAGAATGAGCTACGCAACAACCTCATCCCACCTGTTGGTACGTGTGGGAGCTGGCCCTTCCTACTTCTAGAGTAAGCTACACAATAAACTAAGCATCCCACCTCTTGGTTACAGCAAGAGCTGTTCCAGCCCATCGGCCTCTACTGCCCGGACACATGAAATCATCTTCTTTCACAAGGGTGGGATTCAAAAGACCACCCCATTGTTACAACGACCCAAACCCAGATATCTAAAGTGTCAAGTCACACCCGTCGAGCAGCCAGCTGGCGACCCACAGCGACCGTAGTAATGAATGAAGTAATGAAACTCACCCGACGCCTCCTCCTCCTCCTCCTCCTCCACTTGCGGCCCTCTTCCACGGCAGCGCTAGCGAGTGCGCGCAGCGCTGTGAGCAGTCCGGGCTACTAGTGAGCAGCGCTGCTCACTGAGTCCTTCCTGGACCCTCGCTGGGTTCTTTGCCTGCGTCCTGCGCATACTGTGTGTTCACACGCAATCGTGTATGAACACACTGGATACGCTGGACGCGATGAGTATGCATTCAAAGGGCTCAGGCCGCGCTCCCTGCACAAGACTGTTCAATGTTGACCTGGCTGCCAAGGCCCCAGCGGATCATTCATTTCCGCCTGTCCAAGAACGCTTCTGTGCATTGGCGGTGGACCTTGTATGCCGTCAGATCTGCATGCGTTCTTGCCACTCTCTGACGCAGCATCTTCTTGATCAAGGGGCACAAAACGATAGAAGGCATCCAATACATACCCGCAAACCCTTGTCTTGAACAAAGCAGCAGACCCACAAAGGGTTTCTTCTTAACACATGAATGCCTGATTATCTTAAATTTGTTATATATGTATCCTTCTGTCCTTCCGTGCTACCTTCCTCTGTTCCTCCCTTCCTTCCTGCTCCTGGTCAACATGGGGCTGTTCCAACGCCACAGTAATCAAGGGAAATTCAACGGGTCGAGCATTTTTGCGCCGCCGCATCATACCAACACTGTTTCAACAGCCAGAATGGACGAGGCAAACAACATGTGCACGGCTCATACTCAACCCCCGTCCAGGGAAAGGCCCTCCCTCTTTATCTCCTAGCTATGCGAGCACTGCACTGTGGGCAGACAACTAAGTGCAGACTTGTCAAACCTGCGCAAGCCACGTTGGCTTTGAACCTCCTGCGGTTCCGAATGGTAAGTGGTTGAAAGGTCAATGAGTCTAGAGTATTTCAGCCACTCGAAGACTTCGCGATACTTCGCCACGCCTATGCTGCTGCAGCTCAACACTGGTCCTTCTTTTCTCATCACCACTCTATCGTGCACAGCAGGTCATGCAACACGAGCGTGGAGAGGCACATACATGTGCAACCTCTCCATCCCCCCTCCCGCACCTTCAACCCCCCTCACTCTCTCATTCTCTCTTTTTGAGAGAGAGAGAGAGGGAGAGAGAGGGAGAGAGAGAGAGAGAGAGAGAGAGAGAGAGAGAGAGAGAGAGAGAGAGAGAGAGAGAGAGAGAGAGAGAGAGAGAGAGAGAGAGACATGAGAGACGAGAGAGAGACTGCGCGTGCGTGGCCCCCGCTGTCGTACGGGGGTGGGCTAGGGCAAGGAGAGGTGTTCGGCAGTCATCTGCTGCAACATGGATATGGGCAGGCCGTCCATGGGCACGTGGCCCTCCGTGAAGCCCATGCTCATGCCTCCTCCTCCAGCCATGTCCCCCATGGATGCCATCGGGTGGCTGCCACTGCTCTCCATCATGTGCGCCAGCGCGTCCAGCTCTTCCCCCCCGCCCCTGCCTGACTGGCTGCCGGCTCAGTGTGACCTCCGATGGCACCTGTGCAGAGTGCAGGACTCCGCGCCGCTCACGAGCCCGTGCGCAACATCCTAGGAAGGAGGGGGAGGGGGGACCGGTGAGGAAGAGATGGAGTAACAACGAGGAGGTGGAAGGGGAGACGCTGGATGATGATGATGATGATGATGATGATGATGATGATGATGATGGTGATGATGGTGGTGATGATGGTGGTGATGATGGTGATGATGCTGGTGATGATAGTGATGATGATGGTGATGATGATGGTGATGATGATGGTGATGATGATGATGATGATGATGATGATGATGATGATGATGATAACGATGATGGTGGTGGTGGTGTTGATGAGGAGGAGGCAGGGGTTTCAAGGAAGGCTAAGAGCCATAGAACGGTTTGAGGGAAGACACGGAAGTGGTAGATGTAGTGCAGAGCCCTAGAGCCTCATGCTACATAGCCCTCTTTCATCAAGGGAATACGTGGCATACACAACAGGCTTTCACAAAGAGAAACCGGGGCGTGCACAGCAGCCTTTCACCATAAGAGTACGTGGAACACACAGCAATCGTCCACCAGGAGACAGTGGGGCATACATGGCAGCCTTGCACCTGAAGAATATGCATATGGGGTATACACACTAGCTTTCTGCCAGTGGAAAAAACGGGACATGCACAGCAGCCTTCCACCGAAAGAACGGGGGACATGCACTGCAGCCTTGCACTGAAAGAACGAAGGACATGCACAGCAGCCTTCCACTGAAAGAACGAAGGACATGCACAGCAGCCTTGCACATGCAGCAGAAGAAACCGGGGACATGTGCGTGCACGGTAGCCTTTCACCCGAAGAGACCGGGGGCCTTGAAAGGTATGTGTCTAGGGGAGAGGAGACAGTCTCATGGCCGTCCAGCTCGCAAAGGGGGTCCACAGATACCTGGGAGGGGGAAAGAGGGTTCCAAGAGTTCCCCCCTGGGAGGGAGGGAGCTAGGGAAATATTAGTTGGCCACCAAAGACAAGGGTCCACCAAAGCCAAGGGTCCACCAAAGACAGGGGTCCACCAAAGACAGGGGTCTTAAGGTACCTGTCGGGGGAAGGACGCTGGGAACAGCAACAGCCTGCGTTCCGCTTGATGGTACAGGGCGGCGAGGGTACTGCGGGGGGTTGTCCTGCGCCAAGAGGGCTGGATCCGTGTTCATGCCCGTGATATCGAATAGCGTGTGCCCCATATAGCCCCCCAGGCCCACATGGTCCCCTGTGGCCGCCATGTGGCTGGATGATGAGGCATCTGCGCCCATGTGGTCTGAAGATGCCACCGCGCCCATTGCGGCGCTCCCGGAGTTGTGCCCGGTGTAGCCCAGGGCGCCAATGTCGGCTCCGAAAACTGAATGCCTGCGCGTTTGCATTCTCGCGAGACTCAGAGCGGCACAGCTGAGAGACGCGGCAGAAGGTGGAGAGGAAGCAGTGGAAGTTGAAAGATGCAGGAGACCATCGCAAGACATTGCTGAAGCTAAAAGAGGGGCATTTATTGTTTGACTATGGGTCGCATTTGGCTGTAGGGCTGCAAGTGAGGGAGGGTGTGATAGACCCCAGCCCCGGCCGGGAGGGAGACTCCTGATGCTTATGGGCCATCGTCAAGTCCTGGCCATGGCGTTTTAGTAGCAGTAGCAGTAGCAGGAGGAGGAGGAGGAGGAGGAGGAGGAGGAGGAGGAGGAGGAGGAGGAGGAGGAGGAGGAGGAGGAGGCGGAGGAGGAGGAAGAGGAGGACGAGGAGGAGGTGGAGGAGGAGGCGGACCCGCCCATCCTGACCATGCTGGGGGTTGAAGAGCGCCCAGAAGCCCCCTGGACCTGTCTCACTGGTGCGTCCGTTGTGGCCATCCGAGAGGGGGACGAGCCGGATCCCCCAAACAAGCCTTCTTGCTGCATTTGGCCCAATGCAGCCTGTGCATGGTTGAGCAAATCCTGATTTAAGTCATGCAGCAAATATAGGAATTGAAAGGAGTGTGTACGGTTGTTGAGATTAAGCTCGCCATTGGAAGCACTTAGTCACCCTCAAGGCTACTGAGCTACAATTCCTGAATCATGAAATCACAGAATTGTTTGCATGGATTGCCTGTCTACCAGGTAATCCATGCCGTGACCAGTAATTTTTTTAATAAAAGCTTCCAGTAGATTGCCGGCAATAATATGGTGTCAAGTGCTGATGATGGGACTTCAATCCCTCAGCCCCTCAATTGTTCCGCTTCATGGAACCTTGAAATGTAAGCAGCTGCTGCTTCACGACCCCTCCCCTCACCTGCTATTGGTCTGTTCCTTTCTCTTCATCTCTCCTCTTTTTTCATATCTGGGCACCCCCCCCCCTTTCCCTGTTTTACCTCTATTCTCCCCCCCTTTGACTCTCTCTTTCCCCAGCTCCACTACCACTAGAGAACTCCCGTCTTCCCCCTCATGTTCATCTCCCTCCCTCCTTTCCTCCCCCCCCCCCCTCTCTCTCTCTCTCTCTGTCTCTCTCTCTCTCTCTCTCTCTCTCTCTCTCTCTCTCTCTCTCTCTCTCTCTCTCTCTCTCTCTCTCTCTCTCTCTCTCTCTCTCTCTCTCTCTCTCTCTCTCTCTCTCTCTCTCTCTCTCTCTCTCTCTCACACACACACACACACACACACACTCACACACACACACTCACTCACTCACTCACTCACTCACACACTCTCTCTCTCTCTCTCTCTCTCTCTCTCTCTCTCTCTCTCTCTCTCTCTCTCTCTCTCTCTCTCTCTCTCTCTCTCTCTCTCTCTCTCTCTCCGTCCGTCCGTCCGTCCGTCCGTCCGTCCGTCCGTCCGTCCGTCCGTCCGTCCCTCCCTCCCTCCGTCCGTCCGTCCGTCCGTCCGTCCGTCCGTCCGTCTCTCTCTCTCTCTCTCTCTCTCTCTCTCTCTCTCTCTCTCACACACACACACACACACACACACACACACACACTCACTCACTCACTCACTCACTCACTCACTCACTCACTCACTCACTCACTCACTCACTCACTCACTCCTCCCTCTCTCTCTCTCTCTCTCTCTCTCTCTCTCTCTCTCTCTCTCTCTCTCTCTCTCTCTCTCTCTCTCTCTCTCCCCCCCCCCCCACATCTCCCTCCCCCTCTCTCCCCCTCCCTCCCTCCAACTCACCCCTCCCTTCTCTCTCACTCTCTCCCTCCCTCCTGTGTGTGTGTGTGTGTGTGTGTGTGTGTGTGTGTGTGTGTGTGTGTGTGTGTGTGTTTCGTGCGTGCGTGCGTGCGTGCGTGTGTGTGTGTGTGTGTGTGCGTACGTGCGTGCGTGTGTGTGTGTGTGGTGTGTGTGTGCGCGCGCGTGTGCGTGCGCAAGAGCGCGGGTGCACGCGGGTTGCACATACGCACTGGCTCTCATGCGAATGTCTGTGCGTGCACCTTTGTATAAATTCCCGGAACTCCTCACTTTCCCAGTGAAGGCAGCATGGAGTTGAAGCACAGCAAGGAGGTGGGAGTACAGCAAGTGGGGGAAAGTACAGGCAATGAGGTGGACGTACAGGCCAGGGGTCAAAAGTACCGCAAGGGGTTGGAAGTACACGCAAGGAGGTGGACGTACAGGTAAGGGGTCAAAAGTACCGCAAGGGGTTGGAAGTACACGCAAGGAGGTGGACGTACAGGTAAGGGGTCAAAAGTACAGGCAAGGAGGTGGAAGCGCAGGTCAGGAGGTGGAAGTACAGGTGAGGGCTCGAAAGTACAGCAAGAGGGTGGAGTTACATGCAAGGTGGTGGGAATACAGGGAAAGGGGCGGAAGTGCAGGCAAGGAGGTGAGAGTACCGGCCAGGAGATTAAAGGTACAGCAAGGGGCGAAGCTAATGGGGGTTGGGTGCCCCTCACCATGACAGTAGCGGGTTCAGGATCTGATGCTTCCACCAGCAGCTTCCGATGCCCTGCCCCATCCCATTGCAGACCCCCTCATTCAGATCCCCGTTCTGCCCAACCTTCCCTTGCCTTCCGCAGAACCCAACCTTGCCTTTTCTTCTACCCAGAACCCTGCCTTGTACCCAGAACCCTGCCTTGCACCCAGAACCCTGCCTTGTACCCAGAACCCTGCCTTGCACCCAGAACCCTGTCTTGTACCCAGAACCCTGCCTTGTACCCAGAACCCTGCCATGTACCCAGAACCTTTGCCTTCTATGCAGATCCTTGCCTTGTACCCAGAACCTTTGCCTTCTATGCAGATCCTTGCCTTGTACCCAGAACCTTTGCCTTCTATGCGGATCCTTGCCTTGCCTTCTACGTAGAACCTTGCCTTGCCTTCTACCGAGTTCCTACATCTAAAATTATCACGTGCTCGGCCTGGACTATCAACACGTATGACACAACCGAAGACAGGTCCCCCCTCTTCCCCTGGGGGGAATTGTTTGCGCTGTTACTGCCAGGCGTGGCACAGAGAGAGAAACTGGAAGGGGTCTTCACATGATTCGATCTAGCCCGCTCTCATGGGCCGACCGAGGGGATCAGGCTTCCAAACAACCCCATAGCAGAAAGAGTTGCTTCCCCCTCTCCACTCCCCAGCCCCCCCGCTCCCCCACCCCATGCACCCCAGCCCCCCTCCCCAAGGGAGCTTCCATAACACTCTCCCTCCCCAGCCCTCCCCCTCCCCAAGGGAACTTGCTACCAAACCCCACTCCCCAGCCCACGCCTTCATAAGGGAGATTGCATACTATTTCCCACTCCCAAGCCTCATCCCCCCCACCCCCCCCCCCCCCAAAACAGACATTGCAGCTCTTCACCTCGACCTCCGCGTAGCCTCAAGTCCAAGCCATCACAGTGTTATGGTTCCGAGCCTCAAGTCCAAGCCATCACAATGTTATGATTCCGGGACCATTATGATGTTTTGCCATGGTACATTACCTGCAGATGCTTTGGGTGATGGGGCTCGGCTCCTGGTCTTGTTTCGGTGCTCCTTGTGCCCGGCGGCAGGCGCAACAGCAGGGGCGATGGACGGGCCCTGCTGGGTGGAGGTGGGTTCCCCCAGGGTCCCCGTGGGACCCCCTGAGGGACTGCTGGAGCCAGATGTGGGGCTGGACGCCCGTCGAGCCAGCTCCTCGTCCAAGAGGCGGGTGATTTCCGTGTTAAGGCTGGCCCGCAAGTCCAGCAGGGCCGGACTGGTGGCAGAGGCCTGATCAGGCACAGCCTCGGGAGCCGGCCCGCTCGCCTGGTTGGCCGTGACCTCCCCGCTCACTTCCCCGTTGACCCCGCCCACCAGACCTGTGGCGCAGACAAGACTTCAAACCAGGTAAAATTCCTCCTGGTCCCGTTTATTTTCTTGGCGGGCTTCGGAAGTTCGTACAAAACACACACACACACACACACACACACACACACACACACACACACACACAAAGAAAGGGGTGGGAGAGTAAGAGTAAGGGTGAGTGTGGGTGTGTGCGTGTGTGTGAGGAAGAGAGAGAGAGCGAGAGAGAGGGAGGGAGAGAGAGAGAGAGAGAGAGAGAGAGAGAGAGAGAGAGAGAGAGAGAGAGAGAGAGAGAGAGAGAGAGAGAGAGAGAGAGAGAGAGAGGGGGGGGGTTGGGGAGAGGAGAGGGGGGCAGGGATGGAGGGAGAGAGAGGGAGAGGAGGGAGGGGGCCAGACTTTGGATGGCAGTGGCAAGGCGAGTAGCAGTCTCTCCCGAGAGTGGGATGGTCAGTGAACCCGCAAGCCCTGCAGAGGGAGCAGTGGGAGCAGTCCCCAGGGGATCCGAAGTCACGGTGAGGGACACCGAAGGCGCTGCTGCGGGGTCGGTGCGCAGCAAAGCCAGCTCCACACTGGCCCGCTCTGTGGTGTTGTCGGCTCGGGGAGCCGTGAGCACCAGCCCTCTGTCTTGCAACTGCGCCCCAACCAGACAACCCCCTTCCACTCATACCAAACATATAAACCCCTTGCACTCATACCAAGCATATAACCCCCTTCCACTCATACCTAGCATATAACTCCCTTCCACTCATACCAAACATATAACCCCCTTGCACTCATACCAAGCATATAACCCCCTTTCACTCACACCAGGCATATAAGCCCCTTGCACGCATACCAAGCATATAACCCCCTTGCACTCACACCAAGCATATAACCCCCTTCCACTCATACCAACCATATAACCCCCTTCCACTTACCCAAGAACTGCTTTTGCCGCATTGCACATTGAAAGATTGATGAATGAATGGTTGATGATTTGATTTACGCGATTGACCAATGATTGTAATGTGATCATCTTTTACCCCGTGACTTATGCTGCTCTACTGCATTCAAAGCTTAAGTGTGACGAGCCCGGCCTGGGTCTATGACATCGGATATCTGAAATACCCCCGGATGGGTGGGTGGTCCCCATCTGTGGCACACCCAGCTGGGAGGATCCCCTCTGTGTTTTGAGAAGCTGCTCTGCCCTGCCTTTCACAACGAAACCACCTTCCTCAAAAACTCCCGATGCGCATGGCAAAACCAATTGTAGATGGAGGTTCCCCATTCCAATCCACACACCGCTTCCACACTCCAAACTCAATCTAACCCACACACCCCTTCCCCATTCCTACCAACGCACTGCTCTCCCCCTCAGACTTCCCTTCTGCCCTCCCTTCTGCCTCATTTTGTATGAATCTGTCCTGGAGGAGCCTCACTCCTCCTGCCTCTCCTCCTCGTCCTGATCTTGCAACATCTGTATATCGCAACCCTTGATCTTCTCCCTGAATCCTGGGCCCAGCCCTAGCCCTTGCTTTGCTAACCCTAATACTAAACGCTAATTTAAATTCGAAACCCTAATCCAGGGCCCCGGCCCTGACCCTGGCCCTTGCCTTGCTTCCAGAGAGCCCCCTGCTCTTGGAGTGGGGCGAAGGAGGTTGTATGTGTGGCTTGAGTTTAAACATAGATTTCAATGCTTTGACCCTACCAAGTTGCCTTTGTGTCTCCTCAATACAGCTAATGAGCTGGATACCTGCATCTCCTCTTGCAGGACCTTGAGGTGCATGATGTGCTCGCACCTTCCGCAAAAACCTTCGCTAGAAATGATGTTGAGACACCTGGTGCGTGCGGACGATTGAATCGTGAATTCACGGTAGGCAGGGGTGAAGGGGGAAAGGGAAGCAAAGGTGGCTTTTGCATGTACAAAACGTGCACATGCATTCCCCCCCACCCCCCCCCCCCTAAAAAAAAAACACCCACCCCTACATACCCACATCTCCCATACCCCCACCACCCTCCCCCCCCCCCCCCAGCACACACACACACACACACACACACACACACACACACACACACACACAGAAATGCACGCACGCACACACACACACACACACACACACACACCCACACACACACACACACACACACACACACACACACACACACACACACACACACACACACACACACACACACACAGCCTGACCGGCTCTTGAGCCTGCACATACGAAGGTATGGATGTTGTGGTACTAGGACCATTATTGGAAGACTGTAGTAATCAAGATAAGTAGCAAACACTTACCCCAACCTTGACCTCACTGGGTGTTCCGCGGTTTACAGACAGTCCATCAAGCCCAACATGGATGTTCTCCACCCCTGTTGCTTGCGCCAGCGTATTGAGGATGGAAGCAGCGGCTGCAAGCTGTTCAACATCAATCTGTGACTCTCCAGCTCTGTACGTGATCCCATCCGTTCCCACACGTATGCCGCTCCCTCCCCCATTCCCGCTTAGAGTTACCCCAGCCCCACTGAGCTGAACGCCTTGGTTGAGGGAGAAGCCTGAGGGGTTGTTTGGCCGGTTGTACAAAACTGCGGAGGCTGACGCCGAGGGAGATCGGGACGTCGTCGACTGCAGTGGAAGTACGGAGGAGGAGCGGGAGGGGGGCAATGTTCCTAGAACTGGGGTGGAGTCGCTGAGGAATGCAGGAATGGGGTTAACTTGCGCTACGCGGAGATTCTGAGCAGCTCGAACGAGGGGTGAATTCTGCCGAGCATCAATGATGGCATTCGCCAGCAGTCCCCCAGGCAACCTGTCCAGAAGTACTTTTCCTCTGATCTTACGAGTTGATGTAGTGTGTAGTTTTGCTCGCCTGAGGCTCAGAAGATAGTAGGCAGCAGGGGGTTACCTCGCCGCTTAATCTCGGAAAAACAAGAACCTCATATACAACTATTACACTTTATTTCAAATTCATGTGTTTAATATTATTTCACTTGGTCAAGACGGCTGGCTACGACCCCTCCTTTGTACAAGAACAATATCCCGAGTACGACAATGTAACATATTCTTTGGAGTCCGTGCGCTTACTCTGACCCCAAGGTAGGATTTCGCCCAGGCTGAGCGCTTACAATACAGGCTGCAGTCACAAGAGAAAGTTTTAGGCAGCACGCAAAGGGAAATCTCGGCCGCATCGGATTGGACCTTTCGCTAGTATTCTGCTTTTAGGGCGTTGGAGCTCATTTAATTCCCTGATCACTGGAACCAAAATCGCGTGTTTCAGCTGAATGCCAGATGCTTTCTGTTGCATTGGTCTGAATTCAGCTTTCGCTGCTGACAATCGGGTCCACGCGACAACAATGTACCAGGGCCTGCGGTACTGTCTTGTTGTCGGCCTCCGTGATTGCTACGAAGCCTTTGTCTGCCAATCCAGAGTCCCCAATCGGGTTTACAATAGGTTGACTGAGCCTTTTGAGGTGGCCTTAGGGCTTGGAGACCCTACTCTAGTGGGAAATTTTCCACCAGACCATCCACCTCCCCAGTATCCCAACTGGCAGCCTGCTGACACGCTGGCTGTCCTGCAGCATGCAGGATCCCCTTTGGCAGCCATCCTAGAGTGCCCCAGACTCTTGGGTATGGCTGACACCATGCTATTGGGCCGCCAAATTCCTTGTCAGCCTGGACCTCCCCTTAGCGCAGCAACCGCAGACCAATATTTCCAATGGCTCACTAGGGCCAATACCATCCAGCTGCTAGCCATAAAAGGAGCCACCATGCAGAAGAAGCTCAGCGCCTTTGATAGGTTCTGCGAATTCATGCGTGACACCGGCCGCCATGCCCTTCAGGCGACCCCCCAAGACATCAAAGTCCACATGACCCTGTGGGCTACTTCCAGTGGCAGATACAAGCATCAAGGCTTGGACCTTGTCGCCCCCATCAGCATGCGATGCTTACTGTCCTTCTTAGCCACCGAGTTTGACCGCTATGCCACCACACATGGCAACTGGGATCCCCTCCACGGCCGAGGTAACCCCTCCATTGAGCTACCTTTGAAACCCGTGCATTGCCGCCTGCCTTGCTCCTCCGTATCGTATTTTGAATAAACGTGTAACCAGTTTGTAAACGTGTAAGTGATGTACAGACTTGCACCTGCCGTAGGAAATCCCGTGCGCTCCCTTGATGTGGCTGAGTGGGCCACTGGCTACACTCGCTGGCTGGCCCATCTGGGCTACAATCCCCAGTCTGCACATCCCTGGAGTTTGGACGACCTGCGCCACGTGCTTGAACGTTTGGATGCTCGCATCGCCAGCACCACTGGTGTCCCTTTGCTCCGCCTTCACCGGGATGCCTTCACCATGACCATCTTGTGGGAGACTTGCTCCAGGGGGGCTACTGCGGTCTCCTGGTGTCTGGATGACCTGTGGTTGGCCTCGGGTGTGCCCCCCCCCCCCCTTTCTCCCTCGCCAGTTACCCCCCCCACCCCTTTAACCCTGGTGGCCTGCCCCGCCATCCCTTGGCCCCCCTGCCAGGCCTTCCTGCGCTGTCACCGTCAGTTTCCCATACTGCCCCCATATCCCCTCGCTCTCTTCATGACTGTGTGCTTGCGGTTGCAGGGGTCCCTGCTGCCCCCTATCTGTTCCCCACTCTGCACGTTCCGCTTGGCGCGACCATCTTCTTCAAGGCTATAGAGCTCAAGCACAACTTGCACCCAGAGGTGATGATCGTCACCCGCAGAGACGGCCCCCTGTGCCCCATCCAACGCCTCCACACCTTGCTCGCCCAGTCTGCTGCCCTGGGTCACCCCGTCACCCAGTTCCTGTGTCGCCCCTTGTCTGCCAACAAGGACCAATTCCTCGAGCGCAGCCTCAGCGTGGCTGCCTTTGAAGACGACATCGACACCCATTTTACAGCTGCCAACATCCCTTACCATGCTACCCTCCACGGGAGCCGGCGTGGTGCACTGCAGCACCATGACCAGCAAGGGCAGTCCCTGGAAGCTCTCGGTCTTCTTGCCCAGATCAAGACCCCCAACGTGACCAAGCGCTACATCGATCCTAACCGCCACCTGCCCTCCAAGTTGCCCAAAGGGAAGCGCCCTAACAAAAGAGCTCGCCTGGCCTGACCATGCTCAGGCCTGTCTGCGCTTCCTCTTCCCCCTCTCTCCCACATGGGCTGGCCTCACAGGCGGCTCGAACCATATCAGACTGCAGGTCAGGTGGCACTGATAATCCCCATCCTTCAACATGCTGGGTGGGAATCGTGAACCCAGTACGAACATGTGTTTCCTAGGAGGAACCGTGGTTTCTGCCTTAACCGGCAGGTGCAGCAGCCAGTTTTTCCACCTGGCGGGCATGTTGCAGACCACCAGGATGCAGTTTTTCCTCTCCTGTGCTATCTTGCCTATCACTTCCCTAACGCGCTCCCTTGGTGGGAAGACCCATACCAAGGGTGTACCCTCTGCCGGGTCCAGAAGGCTCCATGGCATGACCAGGCCATCAGCTCCCATACCCTCTGCAGCAGGGTATTGTGTAAAGTACCTCCTAACCTGATGGAACTTGTCCACTGTTCCCGCAAAACAATCCCCTGTGGGGAACCCCCAGTTGCCCCCTTCTGGTAAACGACTCATGCATATGTGCCTGTAAATCCCTCTATCCAGAGCAAAGTCCCCAGCATCATCACACCTAGACAGCAGGTCAGCCCTTTGAATTTCTGGCGTGTCCCTTGGCACCCACTGGGCCCTTACTTCTACCTCTGCCTTAGCTGCTTCCTCAAACATAAGCCTGAGCTCCATGAGGGTGTGTGCTTTCCCATTCATGCTGTTAACATTGGACACTGCCCCTTGGTTGTCACAAAACAGCAGCAGCACTGCTCCCCGCAACTTGCCACTATTAGCTTTAATACAAGACCTTACCAATAAACATATATTTTTAACTTCCCTGTGGCAGGAAGACAATTCCCCTCTGCTCATTTGCTCCTGCTCTTCCACAGTGAAACTTTCCTGCATGGGCTGCACCAGCAGCTCTTCTGAGAAACCCCCATACCCCCTAGCAGAGGCATCCCCATAGCACACATATACAGGCCCCTCCTGCCTCCAAGGTTTTCCTTTCTGATTCCTCAGAGCCCCCTCCCAGTACCCCAAATCTTCCTCAGACAACTCTGCCAACTCCTCTGACAGGCTCTCACCCCACTCCTGGAGCCTCCCCATGGCTTGGAACAACCTCCTGGTGTACAAAGGGGCCAGTCGTACCGCAGGACTGACACTCACTAGCAGGCCAGCCAGACTGGCCAAGTCCCTTTTTGTACTCCCTACTTTCCCCACCTGCCTGATTTGCTCTGTGATGTACTCTGCCTTATCCTGAGGCACATAAAACGCCTGCTCCTCCAAATCCACCAACAAGCCCAAGTATTGACCCCTCCTTGTGGGGTCTGACACACACTTGCCCCTTGACAGACAGAAACCCAGAAAGGTCAGCAGCAGTATCAGTGCCCTCATCCCCAGCCTCCCCTGCCTCTCACTGGCAGATATGAATATTGCATCGTCCACAAACGTGGTCATCCTGAGACCCCTTACCCTGAGGGGCCCATACACCTGGAGCATGAACCTGGTGTAGGTCCTGCAAGCCGACGATAACCCAAATGGCAAAACCGTGAATACATAAAACTTCCCCTGGAAACTCAGCCCCAGGTATTTTTGATCCTCCTGGTGCACCCTGAAGTGATGGTAGCCAGCCTTAAAGTCAGTCAGGCATAACCAGTCTCCAGGCCTTGCATACTGTGGTACGTCTGTCAACTTCTCATACGAGAAGCTCACATATTTGTCAAACAAATTGATGTACCGAGCATCCAGAATCAGGCGCAGCTTGCCCTTCCTGTTTGCTGCTACCCCCAACCCACTGCATACCTGTACCTTATCTTCAGCCACTTCACGTACTGCCCCTGTGTTAAGCAAATCCTCCAAGGACGTCTTCACAAACGCCTCATGCAGTTGCACAGACTTTCTATTAGCAAACTGCACTTTCCCAGGTTTGTCCCCTTGGAGCAACTCCCTGGCCCTCTGCCCTTGCCCAGCTACTGTGCCCTTCAACAGTTCCCACACCTGCTGTCTTCTTTGGCTATACCTAGGGTGGCCCTTCTGCGCTTCGGTGTCCACCCCTACCCATTCCACCTTGACCCCGTGCCTGAGCCACGACAAAATCTTAAGCTGCTCTGCAGAGAGCGGTGCATCGCCCTGTGCCCACTTGAAATACTCCTCCCACGCCTTTATACGTCTATTTGGCACCCCTGCCACAAACTCATCGTCTTTAAGTGCCCTGCCCCACTCCTGCGCAAGCGACCATGGGGTGCCTGGGCCTGCTGGCTCCCCCACAGTACTGTTGCTCTCCTGCCAGGCCTCCAAAGCCTGATGTACTTCCTCCCACTTCACGTCTATGCTTGGCCCAACCCTATCACAACTTGCTATGAACCTTGTTGCTTGTGGAGCTTGACCTGCCCCACTGCCAGCCCCACCTTGTGGTTCTGTGGCTTCAGCCCAACCTGCCCCTTCCCAATCTGGCCCCCCCACCTCTAACTCTCCCGTTGACAAAAACACCCCTTGCATGATTTAATTTCTATGTACCCACCCCCTTCCCTTGTGCTCCTGCAGATGTGTGAACATGCAGAACTTTTCTCCTGCAATGGCATTGCATATCCCATCCAACCACCAGCCTCTGCAGCAGTCCTTGGGCGCCTGCCTTGCCCCAGGATAATGTGTGAGATCAAAACCCCATTTTGCAGCTGCTTCCTCTTTGGGGTCCCCGCGCCCCCGCGCCCCTGACCGCCCGGAGATCCGTAGTTGGGTGCAGCCGCTGCACGTTGCTGAAGACTCGTCGTCAGGACCGTGACTTGTGCACTTGCTTTCTCCTCCAAATGCACACTGTGTGCCTTGTCTTGCAAGACAGCATAATCCAGCTGCCACCGCTCCGCGAACAGGTAGTCCAGCAGCCCTTTTATCTTCCCCGCCTGCACCCGGTGCCTCTCTTGCACTACATATGGTTTCTTTCACCATGTTTGCCCCTCGGGCAATCCGACTTTTCCTCCCGAATAGGCCCTGGCGTCCCCGGCGCCAACTGTCTCTCCCGATCGCCGGCTGCCCGAACCCTTGGCCCTCCTTTTGGCCGTGCAAGCTTTACAACCCTGTTCCCCTTACCTCTGACAAGAGTTAAGTATCTCTTTTACAGCCTAAAGCTCACGCTTGTGGTTCCCCCTTTTTGCCTCGCCTGACTCCCCTTCCCCTGCCTTGACCTGTGTGCTCTCTCCCTCCCTGGATGCTACCTGCATGCGTCCTGGTCCCCTACAGCCCTCACTTGATAGCTGCTGCCCCTTTCTGACGACCCTCCACGGCCATGCGTGACTCACCCGGTACGCCATAAGGCCCTCCACTCTCCCCCAGCCCTTGCCTGCTTTGCCAGCTAAGCCTCACTACAGTGTTCTCAGCTGCAGCTCGCTCGCAACGAGCTGCCCAAAGCATGCCCATGAAAGAATCACTTTACAGTGCCGTTCTGCGCATTCAAATCCTACGTTGCCCTGCCCTGCTTGCCCTGCCTTTACCACAGCCCAACAAACTGCACAGGCAGGTCCTACAGCCATATGCCACATGCCCTAGTCTCTGTCGCCTGACTCCCCAGGCCCTGTTCTTGGCTTTCACATAGCATGAGACCTGCTAGGAAAAACATGCCTTGGGCGCAACACCCCCCTGACTGCGTCCCCCACCTTGCGCTTCACTACTGCCAGCACTCAACTTGCCTAGCACTCTGGCCTATATGCAACTTGATAAGTCCGGTCGTGCGCTTACCTTTTCTCTTGCCTGTAGTTTCTTTGCCTCTGAGTCGCTGGACTCGATGGAGATGTTTGCGTAGTTCTTGTTCTGCAACTGTTTGTCCAGCCGCAGCTCATGTGCTGCTACTTCCAGCGCCCTCTTGTAGAAATCCCTGGCACCTCTGCCGGTTTGGTTGTAGTCCTTTCTGCAGTCTTCCCTGAGTTCTGTAGCTCGCCTGGCAAGATCCTGCCAATCATCCTCGTGCTTGCCTCTGGTGGCTGCTGCCACCCTCTGTGCCATGGCCCTGACCTTTTCCCTGGCGCTGCCCTGCTCCCAGGCGACCATCCCTCAGCTTAAGTGCATCCCATATCAAATGTCAGCCTCTTGCTGGTATGATAACCCATGCACCAAGACTGTACCTTATTTTCCCTTGTACCTTATGTCAGCAACGTGGCCCCTTCCCTTTGGCCTGCTAGCCTTGCCCTCTTCCCACTTAAAGCTGTCTCCTGTCCCACAGCATGTTAACCTCCCTGGTGCTATTGTTTCCATTGCTTTTTGGGGGTCTCTGCCTGCCTGACACCTCCCCCTTGAGGTTCTGCTGTGATACCCCCTCTTCCAAGCTCCCTCCCTTCCTCTTGTTGGTCTCTTCCCCTGATCCCTTCCCTTTCCAACAAGGATACCACCTTGCCCAGCATGCTCCCATCTCCCTGTGGTGGCACCCTTCCTGCAATATGACTGTACCTTATTTTTTGCTGTACCTTATGCGAGCCCCCTTGCCCTGGCACCCTGGCCCTGGCCTCCCGGCTCTCACCCTCCTGGCCCCTGCCTCCTGGCCCCCAGGCACAGGCCCCCTGGCCCTCCAGCACTGGCCCCCTGGCCCAGGCCTCCCTGGCCTCCCGGCCCTGGCCCCCTTGCCCCCTTGGCTCTGCCCTTGGCCTCTGGCCTGCCCCCCCCCCTTGTGCGTTTGACTAATGCATGTTGCCCTCTGGTCTCCAACCGCCTTAAAAGGCCTCCCCATATTCCCCTGAATTGCCCTGGCCTTCTTGCCTACATTCCAGTTAATCCCACAGGTAGCCTTGCTCTTGCCAGCCTCCAGGTAACCTTGTCCCCTTCCCCCTCGAGCTTATGACACCCTGCCTTTCCTCTCTTCAAAGGGATTTGGCCTCCAACCGGCACCCCAGCTTCTTTGACCAATGGCATACGTTAGACACCTCAGTCTCCCTGTCCTGCCAGCCCTGTATCCCTTGGCCTGACCTTCATTTCTCAGTTCCCGCACCCCAATGTGCGACGTAGCCGTGACTCTGCGCTTTTGTTGCCTTTGAGCCTGCTGTTGCCCTTAGTTAGTCCGCAGGGTTAGTACATATTTCCTGATTTATGTCTACTGCACTGCGAGACTTGCCAGGTGCTGCCTACTGCAGCTTGCAACCCAATCGTTCTTGCATGAACCCTCCTATTTTGCGATAAAGTTAAACTAACTTCTTACCTTGTGACTCTCCGCCGCCTGTTCAGCGCGAGTCAGCAACCTGCTACGATCTTCGTCCGAACTGGCAAGCTCAGACGAAGAGAAGCTGCCCGAGGAGCTCCTGCGTCTCTTGCTGTGTTTCTTTGTTTTCCTTTGTAATTTATTTACCTGTTTCAACGTTTCTTTTGAAGGCGGCGACGCGACTGCCCTGTTGGTTACTTGCTCCCCGTGGCTGGCCCACTCTTTAGGTACTGGCTCTATTCTGTTCACGAACACCCTGTCTAGCCTGTCCAAAACTTCTGATGGGGCTAACCAAACCCTTAGAGGATTAAACTTGGGTGCAGCTGACGGATTACTTAGAACTGAGCTCGAATAGGGCGAGTTTGGACTGAATAACGATGTGTGCACTCTAAACACGACCTGTTTGGTGTCCCCTGGGGACCCGGCAGCCCTCTTAGCTATCACCTCAACAAAGTGCTCTTCATTCAACTCTTCGAGACCGCCATAATATATGACGGCGACCTCGTAGAGTTTGTGAGGATCTGCTTCCTTTCCTATTAGAGCGAAACCACATGACTTTCCGGACTGAGCTTTAGCTCGAAAGTCGTCCGGTGGATCAACGTTAGCTGCCCAAGCTTCGAAAAGGGGTAACACATCTCTTACCGCCCCAGCACCTGACGCCATGCTGAGGAATAACAAATACAAACTGCTCCTGCCCAAGCCAGTGGCGTCGGCCACCAACACCAATAAAGGTGCGATGAGCCGTCCGTCACCAGGGTATACACAGTCAAGCTAGTGCAACACCGCTCCTGTCTCTCTAGATTGAAACCCTGCCCTTTACCAAGCTTGGTAGCCTTAATGAGTTAGTTCAGCCGTTGTTTCCCTTGAAATATCCCAGATCATTCATCCGTGATCTGGAGTCACGTGATGGTTCCCTTAGTCACCCCTCCTGAGGGGTTTACTAGCCCTCTCGTAGCCAAATACCATTGCTACGAGAGGGCTAGTAAACCCCTCAGGAGGGGTGACTAAGGGAACCATCACGTGACTCCAGATCACGGATGAATGATCTGGGATATTTCAAGGGAAACAACGGCTGAACTAACTCATTAAGGCTACCAAGCTTGGTAAAGGGCAGGGTTTCAATCTAGAGAGACAGGAGCGGTGTTGCACTAGCTTGACTGTGTATACCCTGGTGACGGACGGCTCATCGCACCTTTATTGGTGTTGGTGGCCGACGCCACTGGCTTGGGCAGGAGCAGTTTGTATTTGTTATTCCTCAGCATGGCGTCAGGTGCTGGGGCGGTAAGAGATGTGTTACCCCTTTTCGAAGCTTGGGCAGCTAACGTTGATCCACCGGACGACTTTCGAGCTAAAGCTCAGTCCGGAAAGTCATGTGGTTTCGCTCTAATAGGAAAGGAAGCAGATCCTCACAAACTCTACGAGGTCGCCGTCATATATTATGGCGGTCTCGAAGAGTTGAATGAAGAGCACTTTGTTGAGGTGATAGCTAAGAGGGCTGCCGGGTCCCCAGGGGACACCAAACAGGTCGTGTTTAGAGTGCACACATCGTTATTCAGTCCAAACTCGCCCTATTCGAGCTCAGTTCTAAGTAATCCGTCAGCTGCACCCAAGTTTAATCCTCTAAGGGTTTGGTTAGCCCCATCAGAAGTTTTGGACAGGCTAGACAGGGTGTTCGTGAACAGAATAGAGCCAGTACCTAAAGAGTGGGCCAGCCACGGGGAGCAAGTAACCAACAGGGCAGTCGCGTCGCCGCCTTCAAAAGAAACGTTGAAACAGGTAAATAAATTACAAAGGAAAACAAAGAAACACAGCAAGAGACGCAGGAGCTCCTCGGGCAGCTTCTCTTCGTCTGAGCTTGCCAGTTCGGACGAAGATCGTAGCAGGTTGCTGACTCGCGCTGAACAGGCGGCGGAGAGTCACAAGGTAAGAAGTTAGTTTAACTTTATCGCAAAATAGGAGGGTTCATGCAAGAACGATTGGGTTGCAAGCTGCAGTAGGCAGCACCTGGCAAGTCTCGCAGTGCAGTAGACATAAATCAGGAAATATGTACTAACCCTGCGGACTAACTAAGGGCAACAGCAGGCTCAAAGGCAACAAAAGCGCAGAGTCACGGCTACGTCGCACATTGGGGTGCGGGAACTGAGAAATGAAGGTCAGGCCAAGGGATACAGGGCTGGCAGGACAGGGAGACTGAGGTGTCTAACGTATGCCATTGGTCAAAGAAGCTGGGGTGCCGGTTGGAGGCCAAATCCCTTTGAAGAGAGGAAAGGCAGGGTGTCATAAGCTCGAGGGGGAAGGGGACAAGGTTACCTGGAGGCTGGCAAGAGCAAGGCTACCTGTGGGATTAACTGGAATGTAGGCAAGAAGGCCAGGGCAATTCAGGGGAATATGGGGAGGCCTTTTAAGGCGGTTGGAGACCAGAGGGCAACATGCATTAGTCAAACGCACAAGGGGGGGGGGCAGGCCAGAGGCCAAGGGCAGAGCCAAGGGGGCAAGGGGGCCAGGGCCGGGAGGCCAGGGAGGCCTGGGCCAGGGGGCCAGTGCTGGAGGGCCAGGGGGCCTGTGCCTGGGGGCCAGGAGGCAGGGGCCAGGAGGGTGAGAGCCGGGAGGCCAGGGCCAGGGTGCCAGGGCAAGGGGGCTCGCATAAGGTACAGCAAAAAATAAGGTACAGTCATATTGCAGGAAGGGTGCCACCACAGGGAGATGGGAGCATGCTGGGCAAGGTGGTATCCTTGTTGGAAAGGGAAGGGATCAGGGGAAGAGACCAACAAGAGGAAGGGAGGGAGCTTGGAAGAGGGGGTATCACAGCAGAACCTCAAGGGGGAGGTGTCAGGCAGGCAGAGACCCCCAAAAAGCAATGGAAACAATAGCACCAGGGAGGTTAACATGCTGTGGGACAGGAGACAGCTTTAAGTGGGAAGAGGGCAAGGCTAGCAGGCCAAAGGGAAGGGGCCACGTTGCTGACATAAGGTACAAGGGAAAATAAGGTACAGTCTTGGTGCATGGGTTATCATACCAGCAAGAGGCTGACATTTGATATGGGATGCACTTAAGCTGAGGGATGGTCGCCTGGGAGCAGGGCAGCGCCAGGGAAAAGGTCAGGGCCATGGCACAGAGGGTGGCAGCAGCCACCAGAGGCAAGCACGAGGATGATTGGCAGGATCTTGCCAGGCGAGCTACAGAACTCAGGGAAGACTGCAGAAAGGACTACAACCAAACCGGCAGAGGTGCCAGGGATTTCTACAAGAGGGCGCTGGAAGTAGCAGCACATGAGCTGCGGCTGGACAAACAGTTGCAGAACAAGAACTACGCAAACATCTCCATCGAGTCCAGCGACTCAGAGGCAAAGAAACTACAGGCAAGAGAAAAGGTAAGCGCACGACCGGACTTATCAAGTTGCATATAGGCCAGAGTGCTAGGCAAGTTGAGTGCTGGCAGTAGTGAAGCGCAAGGTGGGGGACGCAGTCAGGGGGGTGTTGCGCCCAAGGCATGTTTTTCCTAGCAGGTCTCATGCTATGTGAAAGCCAAGAACAGGGCCTGGGGAGTCAGGCGACAGAGACTAGGGCATGTGGCATATGGCTGTAGGACCTGCCTGTGCAGTTTGTTGGGCTGTGGTAAAGGCAGGGCAAGCAGGGCAGGGCAACGTAGGATTTGAATGCGCAGAACGGCACTGTAAAGTGATTCTTTCATGGGCATGCTTTGGGCAGCTCGTTGCGAGCGAGCTGCAGCTGAGAACACTGTAGTGAGGCTTAGCTGGCAAAGCAGGCAAGGGCTGGGGGAGAGTGGAGGGCCTTATGGCGTACCGGGTGAGTCACGCATGGCCGTGGAGGGTCGTCAGAAAGGGGCAGCAGCTATCAAGTGAGGGCTGTAGGGGACCAGGACGCATGCAGGTAGCATCCAGGGAGGGAGAGAGCACACAGGTCAAGGCAGGGGAAGGGGAGTCAGGCGAGGCAAAAAGGGGGAACCACAAGCGTGAGCTTTAGGCTGTAAAAGAGATACTTAACTCTTGTCAGAGGTAAGGGGAACAGGGTTGTAAAGCTTGCACGGCCAAAAGGAGGGCCAAGGGTTCGGGCAGCCGGCGATCGGGAGAGACAGTTGGCGCCGGGGACGCCAGGGCCTATTCGGGAGGAAAAGTCGGATTGCCCGAGGGGCAAACATGGTGAAACAAACCATATGTAGTGCAAGAGAGGCACCGGGTGCAGGCGGGGAAGATAAAAGGGCTGCTGGACTACCTGTTCGCGGAGCGGTGGCAGCTGGATTATGCTGTCTTGCAAGACAAGGCACACAGTGTGCATTTGGAGGAGAAAGCAAGTGCACAAGTCACGGTCCTGACGACGAGTCTTCAGCAACGTGCAGCGGCTGCACCCAACTACGGATCTCCGGGCGGTCAGGGGCGCGGGGGCGCGGGGACCCCAAAGAGGAAGCAGCTGCAAAATGGGGGTTTTGATCTCACACATTATCCTGGGGCAAGGCAGGCGCCCAAGGACTGCTGCAGAGGCTGGTGGTTGGATGGGATATGCAATGCCATTGCAGGAGAAAAGTTCTGCATGTTCACACATCTGCAGGAGCACAAGGGAAGGGGGTGGGTACATAGAAATTAAATCATGCAAGGGGTGTTTTTGTCAACGGGAGAGTTAGAGGTGGGGGGGCCAGATTGGGAAGGGGCAGGTTGGGCTGAAGCCACAGAACCACAAGGTGGGGCTGGCAGTGGGGCAGGTCAAGCTCCACAAGCAACAAGGTTCATAGCAAGTTGTGATAGGGTTGGGCCAAGCATAGACGTGAAGTGGGAGGAAGTACATCAGGCTTTGGAGGCCTGGCAGGAGAGCAATAGTACTGTGGGGGAGCCAGCAGGCCCAGGCACCCCATGGTCGCTTGCGCAGGAGTGGGGCAGGGCACTTAAAGACGATGAGTTTGTGGCAGGGGTGCCAAATAGACGTATAAAGGCGTGGGAGGAGTATTTCAAGTGGGCACAGGGCGATGCACCGCTCTCTGCAGAGCAGCTTAAGATTTTGTCGTGGCTCAGGCACGGGGTCAAGGTGGAATGGGTAGGGGTGGACACCGAAGCGCAGAAGGGCCACCCTAGGTATAGCCAAAGAAGACAGCAGGTGTGGGAACTGTTGAAGGGCACAGTAGCTGGGCAAGGGCAGAGGGCCAGGGAGTTGCTCCAAGGGGACAAACCTGGGAAAGTGCAGTTTGCTAATAGAAAGTCTGTGCAACTGCATGAGGCGTTTGTGAAGACGTCCTTGGAGGATTTGGTTAACACAGGGGCAGTACGTGAAGTGGCTGAAGATAAGGTACAGGTATGCAGTGGGTTGGGGGTAGCAGCAAAGAGGAAGGGCAAGCTGCGCCTGATTCTGGATGCTCGGTACATCAATTTGTTTGACAAATATGTGAGCTTCTCGTATGAGAAGTTGACAGACGTACCACAGTATGCAAGGCCTGGAGACTGGTTATGCCTGACTGACTTTAAGGCTGGCTACCATCACTTCAGGGTGCACCAGGAGGATCAAAAATACCTGGGGCTGAGTTTCCAGGGGAAGTTTTATGTATTCACGGTTTTGCCATTTGGGTTATCGTCGGCTTGCAGGACCTACACCAGGTTCATGCTCCAGGTGTATGGGCCCCTCAGGGTAAGGGGTCTCAGGATGACCACGTTTGTGGACGATGCAATATTCATATCTGCCAGTGAGAGGCAGGGGAGGCTGGGGATGAGGGCACTGATACTGCTGCTGACCTTTCTGGGTTTCTGTCTGTCAAGGGGCAAGTGTGTGTCAGACCCGACAAGGAGGGGTCAATACTTGGGCTTGTTGGTGGATTTGGAGGAGCAGGCGTTTTATGTGCCTCAGGATAAGGCAGAGTACATCACAGAGCAAATCAGGCAGGTGGGGAAAGTAGGGAGTACAAAAAGGGACTTGGCCAGTCTGGTTGGCCTGCTAGTGAGTGTCAGTCCTGCGGTACGACTGGCCCCTTTGTACACCAGGAGGTTGTTCCAAGCCATGGGGAGGCTCCAGGAGTGGGGTGAGAGCCTGTCAGAGGAGTTGGCAGAGTTGTCTGAGGAAGATTTGGGGTACTGGGAGGGGGCTCTGAGGAATCAGAAAGGAAAACCTTGGAGGCAGGAGGGGCCTGTATATGTGTGCTATGGGGATGCCTCTGCTAGGGGGTATGGGGGTTTCTCAGAAGAGCTGCTGGTGCAGCCCATGCAGGAAAGTTTCACTGTGGAAGAGCAGGAGCAAATGAGCAGAGGGGAATTGTCTTCCTGCCACAGGGAAGTTAAAAATATATGTTTATTGGTAAGGTCTTGTATTAAAGCTAATAGTGGCAAGTTGCGGGGAGCAGTGCTGCTGCTGTTTTGTGACAACCAAGGGGCAGTGTCCAATGTTAACAGCATGAATGGGAAAGCACACACCCTCATGGAGCTCAGGCTTATGTTTGAGGAAGCAGCTAAGGCAGAGGTAGAAGTAAGGGCCCAGTGGGTGCCAAGGGACACGCCAGAAATTCAAAGGGCTGACCTGCTGTCTAGGTGTGATGATGCTGGGGACTTTGCTCTGGATAGAGGGATTTACAGGCCATATGCATGAGTCGTTTACCAGAAGGGGGCAACTGGGGGTTCCCCACAGGGGATTGTTTTGCGGGAACAGTGGACAAGTTCCATCAGGTTAGGAGGTACTTTACACAATACCCTGCTGCAGAGGGTATGGGAGCTGATGGCCTGGTCATGCCATGGAGCCTTCTGGACCCGGCAGAGGGTACACCCTTGGTATGGGTCTTCCCACCAAGGGAGCGCGTTAGGGAAGTGATAGGCAAGATAGCACAGGAGAGGAAAAACTGCATCCTGGTGGTCTGCAACATGCCAGCCAGGTGGAAAAACTGGCTGCTGCACCTGCCGGTTAAGGCAGAAACCACGGTTCCTCCTAGGAAACACATGTTCGTACTGGGTTCACGATTCCCACCCAGCATGTTGAAGGATGGGGATTATCAGTGCCACCTGACCTGCAGTCTGATATGGTTCGAGCCGCCTGTGAGGCCAGCCCATGTGGGAGAGAGGGGGAAGAGGAAGCGCAGACAGGCCTGAGCATGGTCAGGCCAGGCGAGCTCTTTTGTTAGGGCGCTTCCCTTTGGGCAACTTGGAGGGCAGGTGGCGGTTAGGATCGATGTAGCGCTTGGTCACGTTGGGGGTCTTGATCTGGGCAAGAAGACCGAGAGCTTCCAGGGACTGCCCTTGCTGGTCATGGTGCTGCAGTGCACCACGCCGGCTCCCGTGGAGGGTAGCATGGTAAGGGATGTTGGCAGCTGTAAAATGGGTGTCGATGTCGTCTTCAAAGGCAGCCACGCTGAGGCTGCGCTCGAGGAATTGGTCCTTGTTGGCAGACAAGGGGCGACACAGGAACTGGGTGACGGGGTGACCCAGGGCAGCAGACTGGGCGAGCAAGGTGTGGAGGCGTTGGATGGGGCACAGGGGGCCGTCTCTGCGGGTGACGATCATCACCTCTGGGTGCAAGTTGTGCTTGAGCTCTATAGCCTTGAAGAAGATGGTCGCGCCAAGCGGAACGTGCAGAGTGGGGAACAGATAGGGGGCAGCAGGGACCCCTGCAACCGCAAGCACACAGTCATGAAGAGAGCGAGGGGATATGGGGGCAGTATGGGAAACTGACGGGGACAGCGCAGGAAGGCCTGGCAGGGGGGCCAAGGGATGGCGGGGCAGGCCACCAGGGTTAAAGGGGTGGGGGGGTAACTGGCGAGGGAGAAAGGGGGGGGGGCACACCCGAGGCCAACCACAAGTCATCCAGACACCAGGAGACCGCAGTAGCCCCCCTGGAGCAAGTCTCCCACAAGATGGTCATGGTGAAGGCATCCCGGTGAAGGCGGAGCAAAGGGACACCAGTGGTGCTGGCGATGCGAGCATCCAAACGTTCAAGCACGTGGCGCAGGTCGTCCAAACTCCAGGGATGTGCAGACTGGGGATTGTAGCCCAGATGGGCCAGCCAGCGAGTGTAGCCAGTGGCCCACTCAGCCACATCAAGGGAGCGCACGGGATTTCCTACGGCAGGTGCAAGTCTGTACATCACTTACACGTTTACAAACTGGTTACACGTTTATTCAAAATACGATACGGAGGAGCAAGGCAGGCGGCAATGCACGGGTTTCTGAAATATTCTGGGCTTGGCGTATCCTGCATGGTGGCGGCACGGAGGGTGTTAGACGATGTCCTCCTACTTGTGCGTTGTTAAGTAGGCATGGACATATACAAGTCAAGGACTGGTTAGCAACTGATTGATAGACACCCGGAGTGCCACTATAGTTCCAACCAAGTGTTACAATATCTCTCATCTCTCCTAACAAGGTGACGCAGTTCAAACACGCCTAACCTGCTCTCACCCAGGTCGTGTTCATTACTTTGTCCGATGAGCTAAACTCAACTCTATATGTCTAACATGTTCTAACAATGTTCATCTGAGTGCTAAATCCAGGAATACAATAAGGATTAAGTCACCTGCATGGTGGCGGCACGGAGGGTGTTAGACGATGTCCTCCTACTTGTGCGTTGTTAAGTAGGCATGGACATATACAAGTCAAGGACTGGTTAGCAACTGATTGATAGACACCCGGAGTGCCACTATAGTTCCAACCAAGTGCCTTCCCTATCCGTGCTTGCCCCATATGCCTCCTTTCTACAAACGTGTCTGTAACTTGCGTTATGATAGTCTTCGTTCAAATGCATGTATTGCCTGGCAGAACTCAGGGTTCTGCCTCTCTTTCCTAATTGGTATTGTCTTCATACGGAGACTTGCCATTATTACTCCTCTGAGGGAAAGGCATAAAATTAATTAACACAACACTTCCCCTTGCCTTTACCTCACAGAAACTTGGCCAGTCCCAGTGAGTTACGATGTCCCAGAAACACTTGTCTAACTAGTGGTTTGGTAAAAATGTCAGCCACATTTCTAGCAGATTGAATGTACTTGAATTCAACCTGCCCCTTTGCAATAGCTTCACGTGCGAAATGACAGCTAATTGCAATATCCTTTGTGTGTTTGGAGTACACCGGATTCCTCAGGTGGTTTATACACCCTTGGTTGTCACAATGAATCTTCACTATCCACGGTAACACTCCAATTTCCTCCAGGAAACCTCTCAGCCAATTTGCTTCCTTCACAACAGCACTTGCTGCCATGAATTCAGCCTCCACTGTTGAAGTGGCAACAGCAGATTGCTTTTTACTTCCCCACACTACTGCTCCTCCAAACACAGTGAGGACAAAGCCAGTGGTAGAGAAGCGATGATCCTGATCACCTCCATAGTCGGCATCCACATAGCCTTCTAGCTCTATCTCCCCCCCTCCGAGAGTTAGAACCAAATCTCGGGTTCCTTTCAGATACTTCAACACACGGATGGCTTCATTCCAATGTGCTGTGGTGGGAGATATGCGATAACGAGACAATACACCTACTGCCTGAGCTATATCGGGACGTGGGGTGTTGGCTATATACAGAAGAGACCCTACTAACTCACAGTAACGGTGACCTGGAGGTAGTGGACTGCCAGCACCAATGCTGTCGCTCCCATCTCTCGGTGCAGGCCTTTGGGACATTACGAAATCTTTTGTCATGGGAGTATCAGGTCCCACTGACTCAAGATCCAAGCCAAATTTCTCTACAAGTGCATCGATTTTAGGGATGCAACTCAGGGTGATCAGCCCTTTATCTCTATCTCTCATCACTTGACATCCCAAGAAATCCTTCACTTCCCCAAGATCATGGATGGTGAATTCTTTCTTGAGAAGTCCCTTCACTCTCTCGATTTCTGACATGCCCTTGGAAACTATCAGAAGATCATCAACATAGATCAGCACATAGGACTTTCCTCCATCAGTAGAGCATCTCACATACACTCCCGCATCACTCTTGCACACCTCATACCCCATGACTTCAAGTTTGTCATTCAGGGTTTTGTGCCAGGCACGTGGAGCCTGCTTCAGGCCATACAACGCCTTTCTCAATCGGCACACAATATTCTTATCACCATTCTCAAAGCCAGGAGGTTGCGTTACATATACTTCCTCCTCGAGCTCACCATTCAGAAAGGCGGTCTTAACGTCCACCTGATGAATTTCACAGCCCTCTCTTGCAGCAACAGCAAGCAGAGCTCTTCTAGCTCCATAGCTACTAGTAGGAGCAAAGACCTCCATCACATCCACTCCAGGGATTTGTCTGCATCCCTGTGCCACTAATCTGGCCTTGAATCTCATAACATTGCCATGTGCATCCATTTTCACTGAAAATATCCAGTGAACTGGAATAACCTTATGTCCACGAGGTCTCGGAACATACTCCATGACCTCATGAGTATCTAGAGAATTTTGCTCTTCCTGCATAGCTGCCTTCCAGTATTCCCACTGGGGAGACATCTGTGCTTCTCTCAAATTAGAGGGAACGTGAATTTTCCCAAATCTGACACCTGTGTGCTTTTCCTCTGAATTGCCTGATTTTCTCTCACTTTGTCCAGAACCCACTACTCTTCCACTGACACTCGCTGAGTTACACATCACAGGCTCTCCAGTAGAAGTAGAATGCTCTCTCATAGCACGCTCTCGCTTGGACTCACACTTGGCTTTGCACAAGTTACTCTGCTCATCCCTCACATCATCCTCCCATGCACAGGTACCTCTCGGACAGTCTTTGTAATTTGGAATCCCTTCACATTGTCCAGACTTCCGATTCACCTCCTCAGACACACTCTGACATGCCTGCAAGAGTTCAGACTCTTCAGGTCTCTCACAAGCAACATCGGGATATGGCAGAGTGTCTGCATACTTCCCCTGATTTATGTGATCCACATGCCTCTCAGACCGACTGCATGTCACTGTTGGGAGTGACCTCACATCTCTGACATCACTCTCCCAGGCACAGGTACCTCTCAGTGAGCACTTGTAATTTGGTCTGTCTCCACAATGTCTGTGCTCCTGATTCACCTCCTCCTCTCGTCCCTTACATGGAGTCAAGGATGCAGATCCTGTCTCCCGCTCACAATCATGTTTGGCTGGTGCAGAGAAAGCATATGATGCTTCCTCTGACCGGTGGCTGCCACCACAGTCCCGTCCAGGAGTGCTCTGACTGGACGGGTTGCCAGAAGAACTCTGCATGGTCACATCTCTTACATTTCTCTCAGTCACTGAACAAGACCCACCCATACTGCTCAGCTCCCCGGGACCATTTGCAGCTTTGCATGTAGCTGCCCCCCTCACTGCACTCACATGCAATTCATGCCCCTCATGTGAATCACCCTCTAGCTGCACTTCCCCTGGTCCCTGTGACAGAGAGTCACATTCAGTCAACCCCTCTCGCTCTCTGCTCTCTCCCTTCTCCTGTGGCAGCAGGAGGTCTTTGGCGGCAGTGCGTTGTTCGTGTCGTTGAGCCCGGGTCAGGCCATCCAATTGGTGGTTGCGGCAATCAGACCTAGTTGGTCTGAGGACCTCCTGGGCTCGCTCCATCTGCGGTCGAAGGTGGGAGTCCTGTCTCACTCCTCTGGCTAAGTCCTGTACTGCCTCCAGGGTTTGATCCATCTCCACTGGGTCACACAGTCTTCTGGATTCAGGCTCGGGCTCAGCCTCACTGGGGGGTCCTGTGACAGGCTGTGTGGGGAGGTTGCTGGAGGCTGGCAGGTACTCAGGCTCACTGTGTGGGTCATCAAGATCTGTCTCAAGGCTGATGTTGGTTGTGCCAGGGGAGGTGCCGGGAAAGACTGGGGGAGTGTCACTTGCAGAGGGCTCAGGACACAGAAACTCTGTAGACTGTGTTGAGGAAACGCTCATGCCAACCCGAGAGGCTCCCCTGAGGTGCTCCACGAAAACCACATCTCTGCTCTCCTTCCAGATACCCCCTCCCACATAGATCCGATAGGCTTTGGAGGAGGCTGAGTAACCAGTAAGCATCCCTGGCACAGTTTTAGGGGAAAACACAGAGCGCTGGACATCAGGAATGTGCACAAAGGCCAAGCAACCCCAGGTACGCAGTGGGGTTACATTTGGTTTGTAGCCAAAAAATAATTCTGATGGCGTGCGGTCCCTCCCGGTACTGGGACCCATGTTCAGTAGGGTGCATGCAGTTTCCAGGGCCTCCTTCCACAACGTTGGACTGGCAGCTGCAAAAGCCAGAAGAGTCCTGGTACGTTCCTTGAGGGTGCGATTGGCTCTTTCAGCCGCTCCATTCTGTTGCGGGGTGTAAGGAGCTGAGGTCTCCAATTTAGTCCCCTGGGATGCACAAAATTCTTTGAACGTGGCATTCAGAAATTCAGTTCCACGGTCACACCGGACACACTTCACTTTGGTTTTCTTCTGGGTCTGCCAGTATAGAATGAGGTCCCTCACAGCAGCACTGATGGCATCTTTGGACTTCACAGGCAGGACCGCCTTTAACTGAGATGACTCATCCAAAACAGTCACCCAGTAACGTTCACCAGTTACTGCAGCAGGAAAAATGGGGCCCACAGTGTCAATATGTACTCTGTCAAGTGGTTCAACAGCTGGTCTACTGCTTATTCCAAATGGAGGCCGAGACGTCTTTCCCTCAATACATGCTTCACAGTAGACTGGACAATTGGAGCAGGGACATAGGGATGTATCAAGTCCCGAGACCAGGTCCTCATTGGTTAGGCGCTGCATCCATGTTTCACCTGGATGTCCCATTCTGCTATGCCAGAGGTATCGTCTGGCACAGTTGTGTGAGTTTTGGGTGGGGGTTTTGGACTTCACAGCAGCTGAAATTCTTCTGTGGTTAACACTGGGACTCAGAGCTACAACTTGATGAATATAAAATAGCCCTTTCTCTGCACTGATCCGAGACCTCCAGCTGTTTGGACCACAGACTTCAGTGAACGCTCCAACATCATCTGTGCGAAAGACTGCCCCATCCCGCAATGCTGCAGATACTGACAGTATGTTTGAGGTTGCAGAAGGAACACACTGAACATGATGTATCCACAGGGGAACTCCCACTCGACTGAGGATGCAGACAGAGCCTGATGCTACAATTCCTCCAGTGGCATCTGAAGTGGCCAGATGTAATGGGATGGGTTTGGCATGCACAGTTGGATTATGTAGTAGGGTCACATCATTCACCAGATGTACAGATGCTCCACTGTCCACCAGCCAGGATTGCAGAGACGAATTTCTGACAGGAGTCTTCAGGATGTTGAGGGAAATTATGTATGGCATACCTCCAGGTGGTGGAGGTGGGGGAGCTGGGGGTTGGAACCATGCCGGAAAGGCATCCAGTCCAGGGTGCGCCAGCTGGGCTGCAGGAGGGTGTGGGCCACCCATATGTGGAGGTCCCTGTGGCCACATTCCCTGCAATTGTTGGACCGCTGCCACTACGTTCCGTTGGGTCTCCTCGTCCCGCTTCCTCTTTCGACAGTCCCTCCAGTAATGCCCCTTCTTATTGCAGTAGTTGCAGATGCCCTTAGTCTCGGACTTGGCCTCAGAGACAGTTGGTTGGGCCTGCTGATGGACTGCACTGGCAGCTGGTGGGGTATTGGCTCCACTGGAGCCTTGTCCAAGAGCCAAAACCCTTGGTTGGCGAGGAGCATATTCATCAAAACCCACTGCAGCTGCTGTGTTGCGCAGAAGTCCAGCCAGCTTCTCCAGGGGTTGTGCTGCAGCAGTTGTGATCATTCCTGGCTCTTTAGCTGCATCAGGCAAGCCCTGCACAATCTGGGTTGCAACGTGTGCATCCAGTAGAGCATGGTTGTTCCTGTCAAGGCATGCCTTCAGGTTGATCATTCTGTTGACATATTGCGAAATCGTCTCGTCATGTTTCATTCCCTGGCTCATTTCTTGGAGCCAATCTGCATTGGCCTCGATATTATATCCACCAATAAACTTTCTGCAGATGAACTCATATGCATCATAAGCAGAGGGCAGATTAGACAGAGGTCCCAGCCATTCCTCTGGGACTGACTCATAAATCAGTAACATTGCGGCTGCGTCATGTGCTGTACCAGGCATAGCCTCCAGGATGGCAGGCAAAGACCCTTTTGACTCATTTGCTGCCAAAAATGCATTCTTCCAAACAATAATATTTGTCCCCCGTTCCTTCAGTTTTATGTGTACCTTGACATTTGTTGGGATAATCTTGGGCAGCTCATCTCCGCTGCCTCTTGAGGTGCTGGGAGTACACGGTTCACTGATGGGTGTGGATGAGGCTGGTTCACTGCTTGACGTTGATGCTCCACTAGCTGATGATCCTTTCTTCTTGGAAGTCATAATTCCCCAGTTGTCTTATAACTCCAGTACTCGCAAGGTAGCAGCAAGATCTTACTTCTGAACCAGGTGGGTTGAGCTAACGGACAGCCAACGTGAAGGTGAAAGATGTAGTCTTTGACGATAAAGGCTCTCTCGTCAGGATTGCGGTCTCCACGTTGTCCTCCTTCTCTGATTAGTTCGTTGTATGACGGAGGTCCTGATCTCAAGCGCGCTGGAACGTTGAGGTTGGTGGTCTTCCTGGCTGTTTGCTTTGTCCGCTTCTTCGCCATTCACAGTCTAGTGAGCTCCGATTTAGGCGCCACCCACTCTCAGCATCCGAGCCCGTGGGCCCATAACCTGAAATATTCTGGGCTTGGCGTATCCTGCATGGTGGCGGCACGGAGGGTGTTAGACGATGTCCTCCTACTTGTGCGTTGTTAAGTAGGCATGGACATATACAAGTCAAGGACTGGTTAGCAACTGATTGATAGACACCCGGAGTGCCACTATAGTTCCAACCAAGTGTTACAATATCTCTCATCTCTCCTAACAAGGTGACGCAGTTCAAACACGCCTAACCTGCTCTCACCCAGGTCGTGTTCATTACTTTGTCCGATGAGCTAAACTCAACTCTATATGTCTAACATGTTCTAACAATGTTCATCTGAGTGCTAAATCCAGGAATACAATAAGGATTAAGTCACCTGCATGGTGGCGGCACGGAGGGTGTTAGACGATGTCCTCCTACTTGTGCGTTGTTAAGTAGGCATGGACATATACAAGTCAAGGACTGGTTAGCAACTGATTGATAGACACCCGGAGTGCCACTATAGTTCCAACCAAGTGCCTTCCCTATCCGTGCTTGCCCCATATGCCTCCTTTCTACAAACGTGTCTGTAACTTGCGTTATGATAGTCTTCGTTCAAATGCATGTATTGCCTGGCAGAACTCAGGGTTCTGCCTCTCTTTCCTAATTGGTATTGTCTTCATACGGAGACTTGCCATTATTACTCCTCTGAGGGAAAGGCATAAAATTAATTAACACAACAGTTTCAAAGGTAGCTCAATGGAGGGGTTACCTCGGCCGTGGAGGGGATCCCAGTTGCCATGTGTGGTGGCATAGCGGTCAAACTCGGTGGCTAAGAAGGACAGTAAGCATCGCATGCTGATGGGGGCGACAAGGTCCAAGCCTTGATGCTTGTATCTGCCACTGGAAGTAGCCCACAGGGTCATGTGGACTTTGATGTCTTGGGGGGTCGCCTGAAGGGCATGGCGGCCGGTGTCACGCATGAATTCGCAGAACCTATCAAAGGCGCTGAGCTTCTTCTGCATGGTGGCTCCTTTTATGGCTAGCAGCTGGATGGTATTGGCCCTAGTGAGCCATTGGAAATATTGGTCTGCGGTTGCTGCGCTAAGGGGAGGTCCAGGCTGACAAGGAATTTGGCGGCCCAATAGCATGGTGTCAGCCATACCCAAGAGTCTGGGGCACTCTAGGATGGCTGCCAAAGGGGATCCTGCATGCTGCAGGACAGCCAGCGTGTCAGCAGGCTGCCAGTTGGGATACTGGGGAGGTGGATGGTCTGGTGGAAAATTTCCCACTAGAGTAGGGTCTCCAAGCCCTAAGGCCACCTCAAAAGGCTCAGTCAACCTATTGTAAACCCGATTGGGGACTCTGGATTGGCAGACAAAGGCTTCGTAGCAAATACCATTGCTACGAGAGGGCTAGTAAACCCCTCAGGAGGGGTGACTAAGGGAACCATCACGTGACTCCAGATCACGGATGAATGATATGGGATATTTCAAGGGAAACAACGGCTGAACTAACTCATTAAAGCTACCAAGCTTGGTAAAGGGCAGGGTTTCAATCTAGAGAGACAGGAGCGGTGTTGCACTAGCTTGACTGTGTATACCCTGGTGACGGACGGCTCATCGCACCTTTATTGGTCCCGCCCGCCCACCCGGATGGTCTGGTGGAAAATTTCCCACTAGAGTAGGGTCTCCAAGCCCTAAGGCCACCTCAAAAGGCTCAGTCAACCTATTGTAAACCCGATTGGGGACTCTGGATTGGCAGACAAAGGCTTCGTAGCAAAGTGTACTTGTTCTTAAGTACGATCGGTTATTTCAGGAATGAGTCGACGAGGCCGATCGACAAGGCGTAGAAGTATTTCTGTCCATAAGTGTCGACGGAGCTGATCGAATGGGCCGATCGACGCGGCATATAGCATTCTGGCAAGTAGTATTCTGTCAATAGGAATCTGTTTTGCACGGAACAACGATTCTAGGTGGATAAAGGGGTAGAGACAGAGTCGTATCCTCAGACATTCGATTGCTGTCTCCGGTGCCTCAAGTCGGACCTCTGTATTTCCGTTTGGCACCGTCCTTTGCCTGCATTAACTCAGCTGTCGCTTGCTATGCAGGTGTGTTTAGTTGTTTCGAGCTTTATTGTATAGTTTGATATATGTAATAGACATTCGATTGCTGTCTCCGGTGCCTCAAGTCGGACCTCTGTATTTCCGTTTGGCACCGTCCTTTGCCTGCATTAACTCAGCTGTCGCTTGCTATGCAGGAATCCTGAAACTGTTTTTGATCAAATTGACATCAAATAATCGAATATGGTATCGGCGACACTGTTTGGTGTCGATACTGGTCACTGCTCCCGCCAGCAGCGAGGAGAATAATATGCATACAACTATTTGCAAGCTTCAGCAAGTCTCCAGAAATTCACGCCCATTTCTCTGCTTTCAACGAAGTTGTTTGTAGTGTCTTGGGTTAAACCGATCGGGTGGAACTTCGGGTTGCTGGATTGTCTCGCTGGAAAGGCACTTGTGTTGATCCAGTAGTGAGAGACAATTGGATGTATTGGCTGTTGGGATCTGGTGGTTGTGGAATATCTGTTTAAAGTGCAAGCAAGTTTGTTTTCCTTATAATCTTTCTTTGCCAGTTGCCCGTCAAGGCTTCTGGAATAATGTCACAGACAGAATTACAAGATGAAGGATTCAATGTCAGTATTGAGATAGAACCTGCCAGCCCAATGGGCAGGAATGTCTTTAGGAATCCTACCTCTGATGCAGAAGCAGTCACTGATGATTCTGTGTCACATGTTACAGGGGTCCTCAATGGAATGCAGCAGCAAACTGATGAGGGTCTACAAAGACCACAGGGAGACTCAGAATGGGAAGCATGGGGATATGATCCACAGACTCAAAACATACCTCTAAACCCTGCTTTCTCAAGACGAGACAACCTTGGTACCTTTGTACCTGCTCAGCAGGCTGCTGCATCTCCTGCCCCTATGTCTTCTAGAGTGCTAGGCTTTCAAACAAATTTGCCTTCCTCTAGACCTGTCTTAAGCCCTTTGTTTGGGATACCTAGGACTGCAGTCAGGATGCCAGTGAGGCCTACACACCTACCTGTACCTAGTGCACCACTGGCAGGTGCACCAGTCAATGTTTCCTCATTCATGACAAGTGTACCACACACAGGTATTATGCTCCTTTCAGGAAACATAAATCAGGCAAGTACAGCATCAGGTACTACAATAGTGCATGTTCCCTTGGCAACTGGTGGCACAATGCCAATCAGTTTGCCAATATCTACAATTTTAAACTCTATTGCACCAACTGTTCAAAGTGTGAGTGCTACACAGGGAACTGCTGCACAGTCAACGGCACAAGTTTCTGCCCCACCTCCTCCACCTCCACCAGGTGGTGGGCCTCCTTATAGTGGTCCTCCAGGAGGTGGTGGCTGGCCTCCAAATCCACCAGGGGGTTCTTCCTCAGGCCCTCCCTGGTTTAGTGGTGTACCTGGCAGTTGGGGTATGGTGAATTCCAACCCCTATGGTTACAGTGGGTATCCCTTCATGAAGTTCAATTCTCCTTCTCAAAGGCTTACTCCAAAGTTAGAGCCCCTGAAACTAAATGATGATAACTGGGTCATATGGTCTAGATATGTTCATGCAATGCTTATAGAGATGGGGGTAGAATACTGTATTCTTCATGACATGAGAGGTTATTTAGATGATTATAAGGCCCAGAGCATTATAACACAGTCTTGTTCAGAGGAGTATCAAATACAAATCTCTGATCATTTGTCTGCCTACTCTATGTGGGAGTACTTGATGGCCTTATTTGTTACAAAAGCAAATGGCAAAATCATATCTCTCCAGGAAGAGTCCCGCACTTTCAAGATGCATACAAATGAGAAACCTTCCTCATATGTGTTAAGGGGTAGAAAAATAGCCAACACAATTAAAAGCTTAGGACATGAGTTCAGTGACCTCTCACTCTGCACTATGCTTTTAAATGGACTCCCTGAGGAGTATAATATACATAAGCAGGTTCAACAATCTATTATAGTGTCCAATCCTGATGTGAATCTGCTACAACACTCTTTAGAGCTGGCACATATGCAGATAGTGAATAAGAAACTCCAAACCCCACCACCTAAAACCAACACCTTTAACCAGAAGTCCTCTCCTGGTCAAGGGTACAACCCTAAGTATAAGGCACCGAATTCTCCTACTTCAAATGCTGTAGAGAAAGGTGCTAATCAAGGTGGTGGTGGGCAGAGTGGTAAAACAGCCTTCCAACAGATAGGGAGGCCTTTACCATTTTGCAGGTACTGCAAGCAGGATGGACACAGCATAGAGACCTGCCCAAAGTTGGAGGGGAAGAGAGTTAGCTTTGCTTCTCCACCAAAGCAGAGCCACTGCACACAGCTATATACACTTTGCTCTGAACCCTCTATTTCTGGTTGGCTGATAGATTCTGGTTCAACAGATCATATTTCCCCTGACTGTGAGAATATGATGAATTATGTCAAGTATGATAAACCAGATATCCTGATAGTAGCAAATGGTGGTAGGGAGGAAATCATTGGTGAGGGTACTGTGCAGGTCTTCCTGGAAACAGGAAACTCTCTTTACCTGTACAATGTTAAACATGTACCCTCAGCTAAAAAGCGTTTATTGTCTGTAGGGAAGGCCTATCATGATGGGTTAGATGTTCATATAAATGGCATTCACTGTCACCTTACAGATTCAAATGGTGATCTTGTGGGCATTGCTGAACATGTATACCCTTATCAGTGGCTCACAGACGTTTCTATACAAAACAGTGTTTCCCTACCAGTGTCAACTGAAAAGACACAGTGCAACCATACAAAGGTGGATGTAGATCTGGTAAATATATGGCATCAGCGTTTTGGTCATCTCTCTGCTCAAAACTTGCAAAGGTTGAGCAGGGAGAAAATGGTAGAAGGCTTAAAACTCCCATCAGGTGACCTATCCAAGTGCATTGGTCATCAAGGTACTTGCGATGCCTGTATGTGTGAAAGGTTATGGGCAGAGAGAACACCTGTAAGTCCGCAAAAGGATTTGTCAATGCACTTGTAGAGGTTTCGTCAGTCAGACCTCGACACACCCTTTGCGCGCGACTGATACAGGTTCGACAGGAGCGCCTTCCCTTGCGGCAACCAAAAAGCAAGTGCGACTGTCTCAAACACAAATCAAATATGCAATAGCAAGCTTCAACTTGTAGCAAACAGACAGGACTTCCATTCCGTGGCACAGGATTCGGCCAACCAACGAATCGATTACATGGGACAATATTACTGCTTGCCCTACTGGCACAATCTCATATACGCATAAATTACTTCTCACATCAGCTGGTTTTATTGCATCGTCTCAAACATGTTCTGTGCCGGACCTGAGTCCGGCACACTCGTTCCCTTGACGACCTAACAGCACAGCTTTGCGACAGTCAACGAAATATCTAACCAAATAGGAATTATATCATTAAATCACAACTACATCAATACCTGTAAGTCCGCAAAAGGATTTGTCAATGCACTTGTAGAGGTTTCGTCAGTCAGACCTCGACACACCTATTGCCCCGAGCATTACGATTTAGCCAGAGCAATGAGCAACATTGCAAATGCAGTGGTTATCAAATACATCATGCTATTCTATCATCTGTCAAAGTGCCAACGTACCCTTTGCGCGCGACTGATACAGGTTCGACAGGAGCGCCTTCCCTTGCGGCAACCAAAAAGCAAGTGCGACTGTCTCAAACACAAATCAAATATGCAATAGCAAGCTTCAACTTGTAGCAAACAGACAGGACTTCCATTCCGTGGCACAGGATTCGGCCAACCAACGAATGACGAGTCTGTCGCCTCCAGCAGTTAAATACCTGACCGTGTTTGGCGCCCAAGGGACTCGATAAAAGTCGAGTCCCTGAAAGCTTCTCATTCCAAAAGGTCCCTAATTGGTAATCCAATACGGATGATGTGTCCTAGACAAAATACCTAAAGGTCCCATTTTCTGTACCTAATTAAACACACTGATGTGGCCGCCTAAGAATTAGTTTGACTGACCTCGAAGACGTATTCGAGGTCCCAAAAACAAGTTCCACTGAGTGCCACGATGCTGTGTGAGTCAATGCAAAGTTGTCCAAACCTCTATGTGAAGTTACGTGAGGAAGACTGAGGTCTGTCAAGGAATTATGTTGCTTCACAGCCAAGTTCCTAGGACTAGCTGGAAGAAGTATGCAGTAGTTTGCACCTAAGGCCCAACAGTGTTGTGCCGTCCAGGGCAGCCTGGCATGCACGACTGTTTTGCCTAGGATGAGTCAGAAGAATACCTCTGAATAAGTCCAACAGTAATGCTCCCTAAGTAATTACCTGATCTAGGTCATTACCTACAACACTTCCCCTTGGACGTTTCAGAGGTCCAGCTATTGTACTACTTCTCAGGCAACGCCCACTGTAGTACATGCTTCTGGGTCAGGCGTGCTTCGGGGGAGTTACTAGTGAAGGAGGTAGCTAATCTCCTCACCCTCCGCCTTTGCCCGTGGTCACTCGGTCGTGGTGAACACCAGCCGGAAAATAAGACGTCACTCGCGTGAAACGACACCAAGTGTATTGCGGTGAATCTTGAACAACACAGGGACGAGTGGTTTCGTAAAGATGTCCGCCACATTCTTCTGGGTGGGTACATACTTCACGTCCACGTCACCCTGAATGACAGCAGCACGTGCATGGTGAAATGCCACAGCAACATGCTTGGTGTACTTGGAATTTACAAGATTCCGTAAATTCCGAACACACCCAGAGTTATCAATGAACAGAGGAGGTTTCCACACATCAACATGAATCTCCTCCAAGAAACCGCGAAGCCAAATGGCTTCTTTGACAGCATGACTAGCAGCTCGAAACTCTGATTCCACTGTTGATGTAGCAGTGGCACTTTGTTTCTTGCTGCCCCAAACAACTGACCCACCATAAACTTGGAACACGAAACCTGTAGTGGATGCTCGCATATCTAGATCACCCGCATAGTCGGCATCGACATAACCCTCAAGAGGAGATGTGCCCCCACCAAGCTGGAGTGCAAGATCCCGAGTGTCCTTTAAATACCGGACCACTCGAAGACCTTCTTGCATATGTGCAGTGGTAGGTGTGCCTCTATACCGTGAAAGAACCCCTACCGCATGAGCAATATCAGGACGTGTGGTATTAGCTAAATACAGAAGAGAGCCAATCAGCTCACAGTAACGATGCCCGGGTTCCAAAGCAACCCCAGCCCCATCAATGGGATTGGACTGAGTGGAGTGGCTGGTGTGCGCAAATGATTTACTCATGGGTGTGTCATAGGCCCGTGTGTCACCACTAAGTCCAAAACTGTCCACCAATGCATCTATCTTCAGCCCACTACTCATCCACATCAGCTTCCGCTCTCGATCTCGAACAATCTGACATCCCAGGAAATCCTTGACTTCCCCAAGATCATGAATAGAGAACTCTTTCCCTATAGTCTCCTTAAAGGCCAATACACGTGGGAGAGCCTTTGACATGATCAGCATGTCGTCTACAAAGAGAACCAAATACACAGGATCTTCCCCTGGAACATTTGACACATAGATTCCTGCATCTGACATGCATGCAGTAAATCCATGTTTAGCCAGTGTGGCATCAAGCGTATGATACCAGGCACGTGGAGCTTGTTTGAGGCCGTACAGAGCCTTACGCAAGCGACACACTTGGGGACCACCATTGTGAAATCCTGGAGGTTGAGTAACGTAAACCTCTTCCTCCAGATCCCCATTCAAAAAGGCCGTTTTTATATCGAGCTGATGAATTTCCATATCCTCAGCAGCTGCCTTACACAGAAGAACACGTCGAGCCCCAAAGCTACTGGTGGGTGCGAAGACTTCGTCCACATCAATACCCTGAATTTGACGACATCCTTGTGCAACAAGACGAGCTTTGTACCTTATAACATTACCATGGGCATCGACTTTAACAGAATAGATCCAGTGAACTGGGATGACTTTCTTTCCTCTGGGTCTTTCAGTGTACTCAAAGCACTCATGAGCATCGAGAGAGTTCTTCTCCTCGATCATGGCTTGTTCCCAAAACACCCACTGATCAGACATTCGTGCCTCACGATAGTTACTTGGTACAGGAATCTTGCTAAATCTCACTCCTGCAGGACTAGCAAGGCAAGCACGTAGAAAAGCAATACTGGCAGGTTCACTGGCATCCCCTCCTGAATCCGCGGTACGGAACACACATGAAGGCATCTCCCCACTGGGTTCTGCCCCATCTTGCTCATGCAAAATGTCTCTAACAATCCTGGCAGATCCTGCCCATGGATTATCTGAGCTCTGCCTTGTGGCAGATGGCAGATTATCAAAGAATGCAACCTTGCCTCTGGATCTCATCTGACCCACTACTCTCCGTGCTTCCTGACTCCCGCTCTCATCTTCTCTCACAGCAGCAGCAGTTATCATCTCTTCATGTTCACATACCATCTCAGAATGGTCCACTGCGTCATGCACATTGCTAACTCGAAGTCGAGTTTCACGATCAGATTCACATTTTGCATTAACAAGCCTCCCTACAGCCTCATCACGTACATGCATAGCAACAGCATTGTCATCGCTACACTGATCAACAGCACTTGAATCACCCTCCATTGCAGAGTCAGTGTCAACTCCAGTACCCCTCCCAGTACATTCTGCTTCTCCTGCTTCCCCTACGTCTCCTGCTTCCCCTGGTTCCCTGGACGTTGTAATCCCCCCTTCTTCTGTACTGGTGTCATCATGTACAGTGACGGTGGTAGGAGCTTCATCAGCAGCTTCGATCCCAGCCTGCTCTGTGATGTCACCAGACTTGGGTTGCTGTTTACGAGCATTTCGTTGCTGCAGACGCTCTGCACGTGTCAAAGCTCCAGGCTGCAGCTGGAAACGTGCCGTACCACCAGGCCAGGGGAATGCGCCCGGGGTGCGTGAAGTTGGAGACTTGGCCAGTGGTACTGCCATGAGTCTCAGTCGGGCTATGGTGCGAATCCCTCCACTGGTTGTTGGTGCAGAGGTCCCATGCCTGGTAGCAGCATGCATGCGCCTGGGCACCTCACTGACTCCAGGTGATTGGCTTGAGGATGCTGGACGAGGCGCTGTAGAGCCAGGAGACGCCACTGGGGATGACGCGGCGGGGGCGCAGGGTGCAGTGAGGTTGGAGTGCCTAGTGCGCGCAGGGGGTGCACAAGGTGCGCGGGGTGCAGTGGGGTCTGGATGCAGTCGGGCAGTTTGAGGGCGAGCTGGGGAGGGTTCATCGTCCTCGCTACTGTTGTCCTCCATGGGAATTGTTGCCTCAGTGGATGCAGGGGTCTCCAATTCCACAGGATTCAGGTCCTGGTCCAGGCTGGGTCCCGGTTGGGGTGAGGCTGGGTCCGGATCCAGGCTAGATCCAGGCTGGGTTGCAGATACAGGACCAGGCCCAGCAGCTTGCAGCCCAATGGCAGACGCACCACTCTGGCTCTCCACAAAATGTACACTCGGAGACACCACTGTCCTACCAGGCAGTCGGACCTTGTACCCCTTGGTGTGTGGACAGTATCCCACAAACATACCTGCCTCAGACTGTGCACCCAAAGATGACACCTGGTGTTTGGCATGTTTCACGTATGCCAAACAGCCCCACTTGCGCAAATGGGACAGATCAGGGACAGAGCCAGTGAACATTTCAAATGGGGTTTTCTCCTGACCAGAGACTGGCATCACATTATGTAAATATGCAGCAGTAAGCATTGCATCCACCCAAAGACTCTCATCTGCCTGAACACCCAACAGCAATGTTCTGGCCTTCTCTTTCAATGTTCGATTCATTCTCTCAGCAACTCCATTCTGCTGTGGAGTATACGCGGCAGAGGTCTCAGTGTGAATGCCATTCTCTGTACAGAACCCATGAAACGTTTTATTCAAGAACTCTGTGCCCCTGTCAGTCCTAACCGCCTTAACCTTGGATTCTGTCTGTCTCTCCCAGTATGTAATAGTGTCTGTCAAATGAGATGCAATGGTAGCCTTGCTAGTGACTGGTAACACTGAAACGAAATTAGACAACTCATCCACTACTGTGACAGAAAACTTTTCCCCTTCAACGCCAGGAGTTGACATGGCACCAACCGTATCCGCATGTATTCGATGCAGTACTCGAGGCGGCTCATGTGAACTTGGCTTGAAAGATGGTTTACACTGCTTTCCCCGAACACAAGGGTCACAGTGAGTATCGCACTTTGAACAAGGAAGAAGGGACACAGGTATCCCAGTACACAACTCCTCCCTGCTCAAACGCTCTGTGGCTGTCTTCCCAGGATGCCCTAACCTCTCATGCCAAAGTTTTCGCAACTTGCAGTTATGTGCAGGTTTGTGCGCAGCATGATGTGCAGACATAGGGTTCACACACACTTGACAAGCCACCTGATATTTGGTGGGATAAATTCCCCTCAGAACATACAACCCATATCTTTCTACAATGCTGCACTCCCAACCCATGGGTCCCACCAGACTGCTGTAGGTCCCATTCTCACGTGGAACAAATTGAATACCATCCCTTACCCCAGCTGATACAGACAAGAGATTTGTGCTGGCCTGTGGAACACATTGTACATTATGGAGCCACAGTAACTGCCCTTCTGCATTCACCAGACACACACTCCCACTAGCAATGATGGAACCATGAGACTCTGATGTAGCCAACTGCAGTTGACGTGGTTCTGTGTACACTGTGGGGTTCTGCAATACACCAAAGTCATTAACCAGGTGGACAGTAGCCCCAGAGTCCACAAGCCATTCCTCGCACGAGTGCCCTATCCCACCACTTTGTAATACATTAAACGTCACACTGGGCAGTGAGATAGGAACGGCTTCTGCGATTTTAGGACATGGAACATGGGTACTGTTGGATGCAGAGGGAACACTTGGCAGTGAATGCTTACTTCTGTCGCCAGCTTGCTCCTCTCCAGTACCCTTTTTCCTTTTGTGCACTCCTTGCTGATGTGTCCACGGCTCCCACACTCCCAGCACCTGACTTTTCGTGACCTCTTTCTGTCTTGCTCTGACTGGTCTGCCTCAGGGTCCTGGGACTTTGGGAGGACTGCCGCTGCCTTGGGAAGAGGTCGAGGGAGCTGGTCATTGAAGCCAGCACCATAGGCATGGCTCTGCAGGATTTTTACCACATCTTCTGAGGAGCGCCCGCAACAATGCCCATAGAGTGCTCCTTTGAACTGTGCTAGCTCAGTGGGGAGACAATCCACAATAGCATTAGTGACATCTTCGGGGTCAATGGAGTGGGAGTTGTCCAGGAGGTTCTGGAAAAGTATGAATTTTTTCATGACAAATGTCTCGAACGTCTCCTCCCTGGTCATGTGCTCTGTTTTGAGTGTGTGTAGCCACTGGCGGTTAACAGACTTGTTGTGTCCTCCAGTGAACTTATTGGCTATGTATAACAGGGCATCAAAGGCAGAGGGCTTCATTGTCAACATAGGACTCCACTCCACTGGGACACTGCCAGTGATCAGCATCATGGCAGCAGCATTTGCTCTCGTGAAAGGAAGGGGTTTCTGAAAGGCCTCCGTGCACTCCTTGTGGATAGCTGCAGTGGTCAGATCATAAAGCCAGGACTTGAAATTCCACCCATCCTTTAATAAGGGATGGGCTACCTTAACATTTGTTGTTGATGGCTTTGTTGTGTCCTCGTGCAGTAAGGCTGTCAGTATCGAAACCACTGGGAGTGCTGTCTTCTCCTGTTCTGTGGATTGACCACCCAGACTTACAGGAGGCTGTTGGTTCAGCTGGTCCATTGGAGATGATTCCGCAGACTGGGTCATTGTGTGAAAGGTTATGGGTTTCTGCAAGTCTGGGTCACTTTGCAGATATGAATCGTTCTGGATATGACGTGCAGCAGGTATTCAAGGCGGACTCCTCGTACTCTGCAACCTTGGCTTCGGCGTAGCTCGATGGGCAGGTGGGCCCATAACTGTGAAAGGTTATGGGCAGAAAGAACACCTGTAAGTCCGCAAAAGGATTTGTCAATGCACTGTAGAGGTTTCGTCAGTCAGACCTCGACACACCCTTTGGCGCGACTGATACAGGTTCGAAAGGAGCGCCTTCCCTTGCGGCAACCAAAAGCAAGTGCGACTGTCTCAAAGACAAATCAAATATGCAATAGCAAGCTTCAACTTGTAGCAAACAGACAGGACTTCCATTCCGTGGCACAGGATTCGGCCAACCAACGTATCGATTACATGGGACAATGTTACTGCTTGCCCTACTGGCACAATCTCATATACGCATAAATTACTTCTCACATCAGCTGGTTTCATAGCATCGTCTCAGACATGTTCTGTGCCGGACCTGAGTCCGGCACACTCGTTCCCTTGACGACCTAACAGCACAGCTTTGCGACAGTCAACAAAATATCTAACCAAATAGGAATTATCTCATTAAATCACAACTACATCAATACCTGTAAGTCCGCAAAAGGATTTGTCAATGCACTGTAGAGGTTTCGTCAGTCAGACCTCGACTCACCTATTGCCCCAAGCATTACGATTTAGCCAGAGCAATGAGCAACATTGCAAATGCAGTGGTTATGTTGTAGGTAATGACCTAGATCAGGTAATTACTTAGGGAGCATTACTGTTGGACTTATTCAGAGGTATTCTTCTGACTCATTCTAGGAAAAACAGTCGTGCATGCCAGGCTGCCCTGGACGGCACAACACTGTTGGGCCTTAGGTGCAAACTACTGCATACTTCTTCCAGCTAGTCCTAGGAACTTGGCTGTGAAGCGACATAATTCCTTGACAGACCTCAGTCTTCCTCACGTAACTTCACATAGAGGTTTGGACAACTTTGCATTGACTCACACAGCATCGTGGCACTCAGTGGAACTTGTTTTTGGGACCTCGAATACGTCTTCGAGGTCAGTCAAACTAATTCTTAGGCGGCCACATCAGTGTGTTTAATTAGGTACAGAAAATGGGACCTTTAGGTATTTTGTCTAGGAAACATCATCCGTATTGGATTACCAATTAGGGACCTTTTGGAATGAGAAGCTTTCAGGGACTCGACTTTTATCGAGTCCCTTGGGCGCCAAACACGGTCAGGTATTTAACTGCTGGAGGCGACAGACTCGTCATTCGTTGGTTGGCCGAATCCTGTGCCACGGAATGGAAGTCCTGTCTGTTTGCTACAAGTTGAAGCTTGCTATTGCATATTTGATTTGTGTTTGAGACAGTCGCACTTGCTTTTTGGTTGCCGCAAGGGAAGGCGCTCCTGTCGAACCTGTATCAGTCGCGCGCAAAGGGTACGTTGGCACTTTGACAGATGATAGAATAGCATGATGTATTTGATAACCACTGCATTTGCAATGTTGCTCATTGCTCTGGCTAAATCGTAATGCTTGGGGCAATAGGTGTGTCGAGGTCTGACTGACGAAACCTCTAAAGTGCATTGACAAATCCTTTTGCGGACTTACAGGTATTGATGTAGTTGTGATTTAATGAGATAATTCCTATTTGGTTAGATATTTCGTTGACTGTCGCAAAGCTGTGCTGTTAGGTCGTCAAGGGAACGAGTGTGCCGGACTCAGGTCCGGCACAGAACATGTCTGAGACGATGCTATGAAACCAGCTGATGTGAGAAGTAATTTATGCGTATATGAGATTGTGCCAGTAGGGCAAGCAGTAATATTGTCCCATGTAATCAATTCGTTAATTGGCCGAATCCTGTGCCACGGAATGGAAGTCCTGTCTGTTTGCTACAAGTTGAAGCTTGCTATTGCATATTTGATTTGTCTTTGAGACAGTCGCACTTGTTTCTTGGTTGCCGCAAGGGAAGGCGCTCCTGTCGAACCTGTATCAGTCGCGCGCAAAGGGTGTGTCGAGGTCTGACTGACGAAACCTCTACAGTGCATTGACAAATCCTTTTGCGGACTTACAGGTGTTCTCTCTGCCCATAACCTTTCACAGGTTATGGGCCCACCTGCCCATCGAGCTACGCCGAAGCCAAGGTTGCAGAGTACGAGGAGTCCGCCTTGAATACCTGTTGCACGTCATATCCAGAACGATTCATATCTGCAAAGTGACCCAGACTTGCAGAAACCCATAACCTTTCACACAATGACCCAGTCTGCGGAATCATCTCCAATGGACCAGCTGAACCAACAGCCTCCTGTAAGTCTGGGTGGTCAATCCACAGAACAGGAGAAGACAGCACTCCCAGTGGTTTCGATACTGACAGCCTTACTGCACGAGGACACAACAAAGCCATCAACAACAAATGTTAAGGTAGCCCATCCCTTATTAAAGGATGGGTGGAATTTCAAGTCCTGGCTTTATGATCTGACCACTGCAGCTATCCACAAGGAGTGCACGGATGCCTTTCAGAAACCCCTTCCTTTCACGAGAGCAAATGCTGCTGCCATGATGCTGATCACTGGCAGTGTCCCAGTGGAGTGGAGTCCTATGTTGACAATGAAGCCCTCTGCCTTTGATGCCTGTTGGCAAAGACATCTTTTATTGGACGTATAATGTCTTAGCATAAGTTGCATGTTCGTATGAACCTTAGTTTGTGGCCCTACAATAATGAACAGTTATTTTACTTTGCAAAAATTGGGTTTTTCCGTAAAATCCGGAGGTTCTTAGAGATACGGATGTTTTAGGACGACAACGGATGTTTCGGACTCTTGTTGATTCGGTCGATTTCGAAGTACGAGTCGATCGGACACGTACAATAAACAATTGGCTGCAAAGTGTACTTGTTCTTAAGTACGATCGGTTATTTCAGGAATGAGTCGACGAGGCCGATCGACAAGGCGTAGAAGTATTTCTGTCCATAAGTGTCGACGGAGCTGATCGAATGGGCCGATCGACGCGGCATATAGCATTCTGGCAAGTAGTATTCTGTCAATAGGAATCTGTTTTGCACGGAACAACGATTCTAGGTGGATACAGGGGTAGAGACAGAGTCGTATCCTCAGACATTCGATTGCTGTCTCCGGTGCCTCAAGTCGGACCTCTGTATTTCCGTTTGGCACCGTCCTTTGCCTGCATTAACTCAGCTGTCGCTTGCTATGCAGGTGTGTTTAGTTGTTTCGAGCTTTATTGTATAGTTTGATATATGTAATAGACATTCGATTGCTGTCTCCGGTGCCTCAAGTCGGACCTCTGTATTTCCGTTTGGCACCGTCCTTTGCCTGCATTAACTCAGCTGTCGCTTGCTATGCAGGAATCCTGAAACTGTTTTTGATCAAATTGACATCAAATAATCGAATATGGTATCGGCGACACTGTTTGGTGTCGATACTGGTCACTGCTCCCGCCAGCAGCGAGGAGAATAATATGCATACAACTATTTGCAAGCTTCAGCAAGTCTCCAGAAATTCACGCCCATTTCTCTGCTTTCAACGAAGTTGTTTGTAGTGTCTTGGGTTAAACCGATCGGGTGGAACTTCGGGTTGCTGGATTGTCTCGCTGGAAAGGCACTTGTGTTGATCCAGTAGTGAGAGACAATTGGATGTATTGGCTGTTGGGATCTGGTGGTTGTGGAATATCTGTTTAAAGTGCAAGCAAGTTTGTTTTCCTTATAATCTTTCTTTGCCAGTTGCCCGTCAAGGCTTCTGGAATAATGTCACAGACAGAATTACAAGATGAAGGATTCAATGTCAGTATTGAGATAGAACCTGCCAGCCCAATGGGCAGGAATGTCTTTAGGAATCCTACCTATGATGCAGAAGCAGTCACTGATGATTCTGTGTCACATGTTACAGGGGTCCTCAATGGAATGCAGCAGCAAACTGATGAGGGTCTACAAAGACCATAGGGAGACTCAGAATGGGAAGCATGGGGATATGATCCACAGACTCAAAACATACCTCTAAACCCTGCTTTCTCAAGACGAGACAACCTTGGTACCTTTGTACCTGCTCAGCAGGCTGCTGCATCTCCTGCCCCTACGTCTTCTAGAGTGCTAGGCTTTCAAAGAAATTTGCCTTCCTCTAGACCTGTCTTAAGCCCTTTGTTTGGGATACCTAGGACTGCAGTCAGGATGCCAGTGAGGCCTACACGCTTACCTGTACCTAGTGCACCACTGGCAGGTGCACCAGTCAATGTTTCCTCATTCATGACAAGTGTACCACACACAGGTATTATGCTGCTTTCAGGAAACATAAATCAGGCAAGTACAGCATCAGGTACTACAGTAGTGCATGTTCCCTTGGCAACTGGTGGCACAATGCCAATCAGTTTGCCAATATCTACAATTTTAAACTCTATTGCACCAACTGTTCAAAGTGTGAGTGCTACACAGGGAACTGCTGCACAGTCAACGGCACAAGTGTCTGCCCCACCTCCTCCACCTCCACCAGGTGGTGGGCCTCCTTATAGTGGTCCACCAGGAGGTGGTGGCTGGCCTCCAAATCCACCAGGGGGTTCCTCCTCAGGCCCTCCCTGGTTTAGTGGTGTACCTGGCAGTTGGGGTATGGTGAATTCCAACCCCTATGGTTACAGTGGGTATCCCTTCATGAAGTTCAATTCTCCTTCTCAAAGGCTTACTCCAAAGTTAGAGCCCCTGAAACTAAATGATGATAACTGGGTCATATGGTCTAGATATGTTCATGCAATGCTTATAGAGATGGGGGTAGAATACTGTATTCTTCATGACATGAGAGGTTATTTAGATGATTATAAGGCCCAGAGCATTATAACACAGTCTTGTTCAGAAGAGTATCAAATACAAATCTCTGATCATTTGTCTGCCTACTCTATGTGGGACTACTTGATGGCCTTATTTGTTACAAAAGCAAATGGCAAAATCATATCTCTCCAGGAAGAGTCCCGCACCTTCAAGATGCATACAAATGAGAAACCTTCCTCATATGTGTTAAGGGGTAGAAAAATAGCCAACACAATTAAAAGCTTAGGACATGAGTTCAGTGACCTCTCACTCTGCACTATGCTTTTAAATGGACTCCCTGAGGAGTATAATATACATAAGCAGGTTCAACAATCTATTATAGTGTCCAATCCTGATGTGAATCTGCTACAACACTCTTTAGAGCTGGCACATATGCAGATAGTGAATAAGAAACTCCAAACCCCACCACCTAAAAACAACACCTTTAACCAGAAGTCCTCTCCTGGTCAAGGTTACAACCTTAAGTATAAGGCACCAAATTCTCCTACTTCAAATGCTGTAGAGAAAGGTGCTAATCAAGGTGGTGGTGGGCAGAGTGGTAAAACAGCCTTCCAACAGATAGGGAGGCCTTTACCATTTTGCAGGTACTGCAAGCAGGATGGACACAGCATAGAGACCTGCCCAAAGTTGGAGGGGAAGAGAGTTAGCTTTGCTTCTCCACCAAAGCAGAGCCACTGCACACAGCTATATACAGTTTGCTCTGATCCCTCTATTTCTGGTTGGCTGATAGATTCTGGTTCAACAGATCATATTTCCCCTGACTGTGAGAATATGATAAATTATGTCAAGTATGATAAACCAGATATCCTGATAGTAGCAAATGGTGGTAGGGAGGAAATCATTGGTGAGGGTACTGTGCAGGTCTTCCTGGAAACAGGAAACTCTCTTTACCTGTACAATGTTAAACATGTACCCTCAGCTAAAAAGCGTTTATTGTCTGTAGGGAAGGCCTATCATGATGGGTTAGATGTTCATATAAATGGCATTCACTGTCACCTTACAGATTCAAATGGTGATCTTGTGGGCATTGCTGAACATGTATACCCTTATCAGTGGCTCACAGACCTTTCTATACAAAACAGTGTTCCCCTACCAGTGTCAAATGAAAAGACACAGTGCAACCATACAAAGGTGGATGTAGATCTGGTAAACATATGGCATCAGCGTTTTGGTCATCTCTCTGCTCAAAACTTGCAAAGGTTGAGCAGGGAGAAAATGGTAGAAGGCTTAAAACTCCCATCAGGTGACCTATCCAAGTGCATTGGTTATCAAGGTACTTGCGATGCCTGTATGCATGGGAGGCAGACAGCCTCACCATTTAAATCAACCCAAAATACTTGTTCAAAACCTCTTGAAGTCATTCACATGGACCTTATGGGCCCCATAGATCCTGAAACTCCTGAAGGATACAAGTATGCCCTTGTCATTTTGGATGAGTTCACAGAGTACTCATTTGTTGTTCTGATTAAATCTAAGAGTGATGCAGCAAAAGAAGCTACATACATTCTCACAGCTTTGCAAAACCAGCAAGACTGTAAAGTACAATTTATCAGAACAGATAATGGTACTGAGTTCAATGGGTTGTTCAAATTCTGTAGGGAGCATGGGGCAGTTCACCAGGAGACTGCCCCATATGCACATCAGCAGAATGGGAAAATAGAGAGGCTCAACCGTACGCTACAGGAGAAAGCAAGGTGTTTGCTAGCTGCCTCAGGTTTATCATCTGAAAACTGGGGTGAAGCTCTTCTTACTTCAAATTATGTTAGAAATATGTCTCCTGTTAAGCATTTGAGCAAAACCCCATTTGAAATGATGCATGGAAAGGCTCCCAATGTTTCACATCTCAGAATCTTTGGCTCCAAATGTTTTCTCCTTCTTCCTAAGTCAAAGAGGGGAGGGAAATTTGAGCCTGTCAGTGCTGAGGGTATCTTTGTAGGTTATGATGGCCTTAGCAAGAACTACAAAGTTCTTGTTGATGGAAAGATTGATGTTTACTGCAGAGAGTATGTCAAATTCTCTGAACATGCTGTTCATGATCTGCCTGAAGCATTGGCTGAAGACGATGAGGATGACACTTGCCCATCACTAGTGAGTGTCTCTGATTCTGACTCAGAAGATGGACATTCTGATGATGGTGATAACACTGAGCAAATGCCTGATGTCTCTTCTGCATTAGATATCCCAGAAATTAGCTTAGAGCTAGATCAGGGTACTACACTAGTTAGTGCTGGAGAGCAAACGGGAAAGGATCAGGACCACTTTGGTCTTGATCCTAGTGGGACTAAGCATGGTAAAAGTGCAGCCGCGGGAAGTACGGACGCTTTAGATCCAGAACCCTGTTACACAAGTGCTGCAAGTCCGCGCCCACTTAAGGGTGTTCCACAAGCGACTAACCATGGAATGAGTGGGGGGAGTGTCCCAGACCCCCAATTAGAACCTGGAGTAGACCAAGATGTGGTCCCTAAGCCTCCAGCAGGTGGTTTCAGCAGTAAGTATCCAGTTAGGAACAGGAAAAATACAGAAACACATCCCTGGTGGTCTGGTGCACACACTACAGAAACCCAAACCTCTTTCCTTGGATATGTTCAAGTCCAAAAAGACACAGTATATGTTGAACCTGTCACTTACTTTCAAGCTATCAACTCTCCTGAAGCTGAAAAATGGTTGGATGCCATGAAAGATGAAATGCAGTCTCTCTCTGCTCTTGGCACCTGGACATATGTGGAAGTTTCAGATGCACAACGCAAAAAGGCCCTCCCTGTCAAATGGGTCTACAAAATAAAGCTCACTGAAACAGGGGAGGTGGATAGATTTAAAGCAAGACTGGTAGCAAAGGGTTTCAAACAGATATATGGCATAGATTACACTGAAGTCTATGCCCCTGTGTCTAAACATACCACACTAAGGTACCTGTTGGCGAAGGCTGTGAACAGGGACATGCATGTGCATCAGATGGATGTCAGCACAGCCTTCCTACATGGGAAATTAGCAGAGGAAATTTATGTGCAGCAACCAGAGGGTTTTCATGTAGGTGGACCCAATACTGGTTGCAAGCTGCACAAGGCCCTCTATGGGCTCAAGCAGGCGCCCAAGGCTTGGTATGACACTATCAGTCATGTCCTTGTGAGTTCAGGTTTTACTATCTCAGATGCTGATCCATCCCTATTCATCCTGAACAAGTCAGAGGGGTCTGTAGTCTATCTTCTGCTGTATGTTGATGACATACTATTACTATCACAGAGCATGTCTGTCATAACAGAAGTCAAATCACTTTTGTCCAGTCATTTCAGCATAAAGGACTTAGGGGAGGCAAAACACTTTCTAGGCATGCAAATAAAACAAGAGAGAGATGCAAATGGTGCTTTGTTGTCAATTACACTCTCAAATGAGAAATTGATCAGTGACATGCTTGAGAGTTTCGATTTAAAAGGAGACAAGCCCAAATCTACTCCCCTCGATAGATCAATGAAACTCAAAAAGGGAGAAGGCAAACCACTTCCCCAAAACAACAGATATAGGGAACTGGTTGGGGGCGTTCTTTACTTGTCAAACACTACCAGACCAGACATTTCCTACTCTGCTTCTCTCCTAGCAAGATTCTCAAACTCCCCGACTTCTATTCACTGGGGGGCTGGAATTCATCTGCTCCAGTATCTGTCAGGGACCAAGGAGTTAGGTCTCAAATGGGAAAGGAGCAAGGGAGGGATCATAGGATATGTTGATTCAGACTTTGCAGGGGATCTGGATGGGTACAGATCCACCTCTGGTTTTATCTTCCTGTCTGATGGCACGGCTATCTCTTGGGGTAGCAAACTCCAAAAGCTGGCTGCCCTGTCAACTGTTGAGGCTGAATTCATAGCAATGAGCACTGGTGTCCAGGAGGCACTTTGGCTGTCCAAGTTGGTGCAGGATGTTGGAGAGGATCTGGGAGCTGCAGTCATACTCTCAGATAATACTGGAGCCCTGGCCAACATTAGAGGCATACCCATTTCACCCAGGACGAAGCACATTGGAGTCCGCTATCACAGAGTCAGGGGTGAAGTGGTCAAGGGGAACATTAATCCTCAATACATCCACACATCAGAAAATGTTGCTGATATGTTCACCAAAATTCTACCAAAAGCCTCATTTGTTAAGTTCAGGGAGATGGCAGGAATGAAATGATTTTTTTATTGTGCTTTTGACTATCAAGATAAATCAGACACCCTGCGCATCAACAGATACTCCCCACCATAAACCCACCTTGAAGAAGGGGGAGGTGACACCGCACCCAATAAAAAAGAGGGGGGGTCATTTGGTGGCTGGATGTCAAGGGGTTTGTGGCTGACACGGTTTGGAGCACCGAGCCATTGCAACATCTGATGACTTTCTTGATGCTCATTAGCCTTAAAATGTTACCAGTTAATGAACTGCATAAAAGTTTCATACTTCACATGAGGGGAGGTGTTGGCAAAGACATCTTTTATTGGACGTATAATGTCTTAGCATAAGTTGCATGTTCGTATGAACCTTAGTTTATGGCCCTACAATAATGAACAGTTATCTTACTTTGCAAAAATTGGGTCTTTCCGTAAAATCCGGAGGTTCTTAGAGATACGGATATTTTAGGACGACAACGGATGTTTCGGACTCTTGTTGATTCGGTCTATTTCGAAGTACGAGTCGATCAGACACGTACAATAAACAATTGGCTGCAAAGTGTACTTGTTTTTAAGTACGATCGGTTATTTCAGGAATGAGTCGACGAGGACGATCGACAAGGCGTAGAAGTATTTCTGTCCATAAGTGTCGACGGAGCTGATCGACTGGGCCGATCGACGCGGCATATAGCATTCTGGCAAGTAGTATTCTGTCAATAGGAATCTGTTTTGCACGGAACAACGATTCTAGGTGGATAAAGGGGTAGAGACAGAGTCGTATCCTCAGACATTCGATTGCTGTCTCCGGTGCCTCAAGTCGGACCTCTGTATTTCCGTTTGGCACCGTCCTTTGCCTGCATTAACTCAGCTGTCGCTTGCTATGCAGGTGTGTTTAGTTGTTTCGAGCTTTATTGTATAGTTTGATATATGTAATAGACATTCGATTGCTGTCTCCGGTGCCTCAAGTCGGACCTCTGTATTTCCGTTTGGCACCGTCCTTTGCCTGCATTAACTCAGCTGTCGCTTGCTATGCAGGAATCCTGAAACTGTTTTTGATCAAATTAACATCAAATAATCGAATAATGCCCTGTTATACATAGCCGATAAGTTCACTGGAGGACACAACAAGTCTGTTAACCGCCAGTGGCTACATACACTCAAAACAGAGCACATGACCAGGGAGGAGACGTTCGAGACATTTGTCATGAAAAAATTCATACTTTTCCAGAACCTCCTGGACAACTCCCACTCCATTGACCCCGAAGATGTCACTAATGCTATTGTGGATTGTCTCCCCACTGAGCTAGCACAGTTCAAAGGAGCACTCTATGGGCATTGTTGCGGGCGCTCCTCAGAAGATGTGGTAAAAATCCTGCAGAGCCATGCCTATGGTGCTGGCTTCAATGACCAGCTCCCTCGACCTCTTCCAAAGGCAGCGGCAGTCCTCCCAAAGTCCCAGGACCCTGAGGCAGACCAGTCAGAGCAAGACAGAAAGAGGTCACGAAAAGTCAGGTGCTGGGAGTGTGGGAGCCGTGGACACATCAGCAAGGAGTGCAAAAAATGGAAAAAGGGTACTGGAGAGGAGCAAGCTGGCGACAGAAGTAAGCATTCACTGCCAAGTGTTCCCTCTGCATCCAACAGTACCCATGTTCCATGTCCTAAAATCGCAGAAGCCGTTCCTATCTCACTGCCCAGTGTGACGTTTAATGTGTTACAGAGTGGTGGGATAGGGCACTCGTGCGAGGAATGGCTTGTGGACTCTGGGGCTACTGTCCACCTGGTTAATGACTTTGGTGTATTGCAGAACCCCACAGTGTACACAGAACCACGTCAACTGCAGTTGGCTACATCAGAGTCTCATGGTTCCATCATTGCTAGTGGGAGTGTGTGTCTGGTGAATGCAGAAGGGCAGTTACTGTGGCTCCATAATGTATAATGTGTTCCACAGGCCAGCACAAATCTCTTGTCTGTATCAGCTGGGGTAAGGGATGGTATTCAATTTGTTCCACGTGAGAATGGGACCTACAACAGTCTGGTGGGACCCATGGGTTGGGAGTGCAGCATTGTAGAAAGATATGGGTTGTATGTTCTGAGGGGAATTTATCCCACCAAATATCAGGTGGCTTGTCAAGTGTGTGTGAACCCTATGTCTGCACATCATGCTGCGCACAAACCTGCACATAACTGCAAGTTGCGAAAACTTTGGCATGAGAGGTTAGGGCATCCTGGGAAGACAGCCACAGAGCGTTTGAGCAGGGAGGAGTTGTGTACTGGGATACCTGTGTCCCTTCTTCCTTGTTCAATAGTGCGATACTCACTGTGACCCTTGTGTTCGGGGAAAGCAGTGTAAACCATCTTTCAAGCCAAGTTCACATGAGCCGCCTCGAGTACTGCATCGAATACATGCGGATACGGTTGGTGCCATGTCAACTCCTGGCGTTGAAGGGGAAAAGTTTTCTGTCACAGTAGTGGATGAGTTGTCTAATTTCGTTTCAGTGTTACCAGTCACTAGCAAGGCTACCATTGCATCTCATTTGACAGACACTATTACATACTGGGAGAGACAGACAGAATCCAAGGTTAAGGCGGTTAGGACTGACAGGGGCACAGAGTTCTTGAATAAAACGTTTCATGGGTTCTGTACAGAGAATGGCATTCACACTGAGACCTCTGCCGCGTATACTCCACAGCAGAATGGAGTTGCTGAGAGAATGAATCGAACATTGAAAGAGAAGGCCAGAACATTGCTGTTGGGTGTTCAGGCAGATGAGAGTCTTTGGGTGGATGCAATGCTTACTGCTGCATATTTACATAATGTGATGCCAGTCTCTGGTCAGGAGAAAACCCCATTTGAAATGTTCACTGGCTCTGTCCCTGATCTGTCCCATTTGCGCAAGTGGGGCTGTTTGGCATACGTGAAACATGCCAAACACCAGGTGTCATCTTTGGGTGCACAGTCTGAGGCAGGTATGTTTGTGGGATACTGTCCACACACCAAGGGGTACAAGGTCCGACTGCCTGGTAGGACAGTGGTGTCTCCGAGTGTACATTTTGTGGAGAGCCAGAGTGGTGCGTCTGCCATTGGGCTGCAAGCTGCTGGGCCTGGTCCTGTATCTGCAACCCAGCCTGGATCTAGCCTGGATCCGGACCCAGCCTCACCCCAACCGAGACCCAGCCTGGACCAGGACCTGAATCCTCTAGAATTGGAGACCCCTGCATCCACTGAGGCAACAATTCCCATGGAGGACAACAGTAGCGAGGACGATGAACCCTCCCCAGCTCGCCCTCAAACTGCCCGACTGCATCCAGACCCCACTGCACCCCGCGCACCTTGTGCACCCCCTGCGCGCACTAGGCACTCCAACCTCACTGCACCCTGCGCCCCCGCCGCGTCATCCCCAGTGGCGTTGTTGGCAAAGACATCTTTTATTGGACGTATAATGTCTTAGCATAAGTTGCATGTTCGTATGAACCTTAGTTTATGGCCCTACAATAATGAACAGTTATTTTACTTTGCAATATTTGGGTTTTTCCGTAAAATCCGGAGGTTCTTAGAGATACGGATGTTTTAGGACGACAACGGATGTTTCGGACTCTTGTTAATTCGGTCGATTTCGAAGTACGAGTCGATCGGACACGTACAATAAACAATTGGCTGCAAAGTGTACTTGTTTTAAAGTACGATCGGTTATTTCAGGAATGAGTCGACGAGGCCGATCGACAAGGCGTAGAAGTATTTCTGTCCATAAGTGTCGACGGAGCTGATCGACTGGGCCGATCGACGCGGCATATAGCATTCTGGCAAGTAGTATTCTGTCAATAGGAATCTGTTTTGCACGGAACAACGATTCTAGGTGGATAAAGGGGTAGAGACAGAGTCGTATCCTCAGACATTCGATTGCTGTCTCCGGTGCCTCAAGTCGGACCTCTGTATTTCCGTTTGGCACCGTCCTTTGCCTGCATTAACTCAGCTGTCGCTTGCTATGCAGGTGTGTTTAGTTGTTTCGAGCTTTATTGTATAGTTTGATATATGTAATAGACATTCGATTGCTGTCTCCGGTGCCTCAAGTCGGACCTCTGTATTTCCGTTTGGCACCGTCCTTTGCCTGCATTAACTCAGCTGTCGCTTGCTATGCAGGAATCCTGAAACTGTTTTTGATCAAATTGACATCAAATAATCGAATATGGTATCGGCGACACCGTTTGGTGTCGATACTGGTCACTGCTCCCGCCAGCAGCGAGGAGAATAATACGCATACAACTATTTGCAAGCTTCAGCAAGTCTCCAGAAATTCTTGCCCATTTCTCTGCTTTCAACGTAGTTGTTTGTAGTGTCTTGGGTTGAACGATCGCTTGGAACTTCGGGTTGCTGGATTGTCTCGCTGGAAAGGCACTTGTGTTGATCCAGTAGTGAGAGACAATTGGATGTATTGGCTGTTGGGATCTGGTGGTTGTGGAATATCTGTTTAAAGTACAAGCAAGTTTGTTTTCCTTTTAATCTTTCTTTGCCAGTTGCCCGTCAAGGCTTCTGGAATAATGTCACAGACAGAATTACAAGATGAAGGATTCAATGTCAGTATTGAGATAGAACCTGCCAGCCCAATGGGCAGGAATGTCTTTAGGAATCCTACCTATGATGCAGAAGCAGTCACTGATGATTCTGTGTCACATGTTACAGGGGTCCTCAATGGAATGCAGCAGCAAACTGATGAGGGTCTACAAAGACCACAGGGAGACTCAGAATGGGAAGCATGGGGATATGATCCACAGACTCAAAACATACCTCTAAACCCTGCTTTCTCAAGACGAGACAACCTTGGGACCTTTGTACCTGCTCAGCAAGCTGCTGCATCTCCTGCCCCTATGTCTTCTAGAGTGCTAGGCTTTCAAACAAACCTGCCTGCCTCTAGACCTGTCTTAATCCCTTTGTTTGGGATACCTAGGACTGCAGTCAGGATGCCAGTGAGGCCTACACACCTACCTGTACCTAGTGCACCACTGGCAGGTGCACCAGTCAATGTTTCCTCATTCATGACAAGTGTACCACACACAGGTATTATGCTCCTTTCAGGAAACATAAATCAGGTACTACAGTAGTGCATGTTCCCTTGGCAACTGGTGGCACAATGCCAATCAGTTTGCCAATATCTACAATTTTAAACTCTATTGCACCAACTGTTCAAAGTTTGAGTGCTACACAGGGAACTGCTGCACAGTCAACGGCACAAGTGTCTGCCCCACCTCCTCCACCTCCACCAGGTGGTGGGCCTCCTTATAGTGGTCCACCAGGAGGTGGTGGCTGGCCTCCAAATCCACCAGGGGGTTCTTCCTCAGGCCCTCCCTGGTTTAGTGGTGTACCTGGCAGTTGGGGTATGGTGAATTCCAACCCCTATGGTTACAGTGGGTATCCCTTCATGAAGTTCAATTCTCCTTCTCAAAGGCTTACTCCAAAGTTAGAGCCCCTGAAACTAAATGATGATAACTGGGTCATATGGTCTAGATATGTTCATGCAATGCTTATAGAGATGGGGGTAGAATACTGTATTCTTCATGACATGAGAGGTTATTTAGATGATTATAAGGCCCAGAGCATTATAACACAGTCTTGTTCAGAGGAGTATCAAATACAAATCTCTGATCATTTGTCTGCCTACTCTATGTGGGACTACTTGATGGCCTTATTTGTTACAAAAGCAAATGGCAAAATCATATCTCTCCAGGAAGAGTCCCGCACCTTCAAGATGCATACAAATGAGAAACCTTCCTCATATGTGTTAAGGGGTAGAAAAATAGCCAACACAATTAAAAGCTTAGGACATGAGTTCAGTGACCTCTCACTCTGCACTATGCTTTTAAATGGACTCCCTGAGGAGTATAATATACATAAGCAGGTTCAACAATCTATTATAGTGTCCAATCCTGATGTGAATCTGCTACAACACTCTTTAGAGCTGGCACATATGCAGATAGTGAATAAGAAACTCCAAACCCCACCACCTAAAAACAACACCTTTAACCAGAAGTCCTCTCCTGGTCAAGGTTACAACCTTAAGTATAAGGCACCAAATTCTCCTACTTCAAATGCTGTAGAGAAAGGTGCTAATCAAGGTGGTGGTGGGCAGAGTGGTAAAACAGCCTTCCAACAGATAGGGAGGCCTTTACCATTTTGCAGGTACTGCAAGCAGGATGGACACAGCATAGAGACCTGCCCAAAGTTGGAGGGGAAGAGAGTTAGCTTTGCTTCTCCACCAAAGCAGAGCCACTGCACACAGCTATATACAGTTTGCTCTGAACCCTCTATTTCTGGTTGGCTGATAGATTCTGGTTCAACAGATCATATTTCCCCTGACTGTGAGAATATGATGAATTATGTCAAGTATGATAAACCAGATATCCTGATAGTAGCAAATGGTGGTAGGGAGGAAATCATTGGTGAGGGTACTGTGCAGGTCTTCCTGGAAACAGGAAACTCTCTTTACCTGTACAATGTTAAACATGTACCCTCAGCTAAAAAGCGTTTATTGTCTGTAGGGAAGGCCTATCATGATGGGTTAGATGTTCATATAAATGGCATTCACTGTCACCTTACAGATTCAAATGGTGATCTTGTGGGCATTGCCGAACATGTATACCCTTATCAGTGGCTCACAGACCTTTCTATACAAAACAGTGTTCCCCTACCAGTGTCAAATGAAAAGACACAGTGCAACCATACAAAGGTGGATGTAGATCTGGTAAACATATGGCATCAGCGTTTTGGTCATCTCTCTGCTCAAAACTTGCAAAGGTTGAGCAGGGAGAAAATGGTAGAAGGCTTAAAACTCCCATCAGGTGACCTATCCAAGTGCATTGGTCATCAAGGTACTTGCGATGCCTGTATGCATGGGAGGCAGACAGCCTCACCATTTAAATCAACCCAAAATACTTGTTCAAAACCTCTTGAAGTCATTCACATGGACGTCTTATTTTCCGGCTGGTGTTCACCACGACCGAGTGACCACGGGCAAAGGCGGAGGGTGAGGAGATTAGCTACCTCCTTCACTAGTAACTCCCCTGAAGCACGCCTGACCCAGAAGCATGTACTACAGTGGGCGTTGCCTGAGAACTCTTTCCCTATAGTCTCCTTAAAGGCCAATACACGTGGGAGAGCCTTTGACATGATCAGCATGTCGTCTACAAAGAGAACCAAATACACAGGATTTTCCCCTGGAACATTTGACACATAGATTCCTGCATCTGACATGCATGCAGTAAATCCATGTTAAGCCAGTGTGGCATCCAGCGTATGATACCAGGCACGTGGAGCTTGTTTGAGGCCGTACAGAGCCTTACGCAAGCGACACACTTGGGGACCACCATTGTGAAATCCTGGAGGTTGAGTAACGTAAACCTCTTCCTCCAGATCCCCATTCAAAAAGGCCGTTTTTATATCTAGCTGATGAATTTCCATATCCTCAGCAGCTGCCTTACACAGAAGAACACGTCGAGCCCCAAAGCTACTGGTGGGTGCGAAGACTTCGTCCACATCAATACCCTGAATTTGACGACATCCTTGTGCAACAAGACGAGCTTTGTACCTTATAACATTACCATGGGCATCGACTTTTACAGAATAGATCCAGTGAACTGGGATGACTTTCTTTCCTCTGGGTCTTTCAGTGTACTCAAAGCACTCATGAGCATCGAGAGAGTTCTTCTCCTCGATCATGGCTTGTTCCCAAAACACCCACTGATCAGACATTCGTGCCTCACGATAGTTACTTGGTACAGGAATCTTGCTAAATCTCACTCCTGCAGGACTAGCAAGGCAAGCACGTAGAAAAGCAATACTGGCAGGTTCACTGGCATCCCCTCCTGAATCCGCGGTACGGAACACACATGAAGGCATCTCCCCACTGGGTTCTGCCCCATCTTGCTCATGCAAAATGTCTCTAACAATCCTGGCAGATCCTGCCCATGGATTATCTGAGCTCTGCCTTGTGGCAGATGGCAGATTATCAAAGAATGCAACCTTGCCTCTGGATCTCATCTGACCCACTACTCTCCGTGCTTCCTGACTCCCGCTCTCATCTTCTCTCACAGCAGCAGCAGTTATCATCTCTTCATGTTCACATACCATCTCAGAATGGTCCACTGCGTCATGCACATTGCTAACTCGAAGTCGAGTTTCACGATCAGATTCACATTTTGCATTAACAAGCCTCCCTACAGCCTCATCACGTACATGCATAGCAACAGCATTGTCATCGCTACACTGATCAACAGCACTTGAATCACCCTCCACTGCAGAGTCAGTGTCAACTCCAGTACCCCTCCCAGTACATTCTGCTTCTCCTGCTTCCCCTACGTCTCCTGCTTCCCCTGGTTCCCTGGACGTTGTAATCCCCCCTTCTTCTGTACTGATGTCATCATGTACAGTGACGGTGGTAGGAGCTTCATCAGCAGCTTCGATCCCAGCCTGCTCTGTGATGTCACCAGACTTGGGTTGCTGTTTACGAGCATTTCGTTGCTGCAGACGCTCTGCACGTGTCAAAGCTCCAGGCTGCAGCTGGAAACGTGCCGTACCACCAGGCCAGGGGAATGCGCCCGGGGTGCGTGAAGTTGGAGACTTGGCCAGTGGTACTGCCATGAGTCTCAGTCGGGCTATGGTGCGAATCCCTCCACTGGTGGTTGGTGCAGAGGTCCCATGCCTGGTAGCAGCATGCATGCGCCTGGGCACCTCACTGACTCCAGGTGATTGGCTTGAGGATGCTGGACGAGGCGCTGTAGAGCCAGGAGACGCCACTGGGGATGACGCGGCGGGGGCGCAGGGTGCAGTGAGGTTGGAGTGCCTAGTGCGCGCAGGGGGTGCAAAAGGTGCGCGGGGTGCAGGGGGTCTGGATGCAGTCGGGCAGTTTGAGGGCGAGCTGGGGAGGGTTCATCGTCCTCGCTACTGTTGTCCTCCATGGGAATTGTTGCCTCAGTGGATGCAGGGGTCTCCAATTCCACAGGATTCAGGTCCTGGTCCAGGCTGGGTCCCGGTTGGGGTGAGGCTGGGTCCGGATCCAGGCTAGATCCAGGCTGGGTTGCGGATACAGGACCAGGCCCAGCAGCTTGCAGCCCAATGGCAGACGCACCACTCTGGCTCTCCACAAAATGTACACTCGGAGACACCACTGTCCTACCAGGCAGTCGGACCTTGTACCCCTTGGTGTGTGGACAGTATCCCACAAACATACCTGCCTCAGACTGTGCACCCAAAGATGACACCTGGTGTTTGGCATGTTTCACGTATGCCAAACAGCCCCACTTGCGCAAATGGGACAGATCAGGGACAGAGCCAGTGAACATTTCAAATGGGGTTTTCTCCTGACCAGAGACTGGCATCACATTATGTAAATATGCAGCAGTAAGCATTGCATCCACCCAAAGACTCTCATCTGCCTGAACACCCAACAGCAATGTTCTGGCCTTCTCTTTCAATGTTCGATTCATTCTCTCAGCAACTCCATTCTGCTGTGGAGTATACGCGGCAGAGGTCTCAGTGTGAATGCCATTCTCTGTACAGAACCCATGAAACGTTTTATTCAAGAACTCTGTGCCCCTGTCAGTCCTAACCGCCTTAACCTTGGATTCTGTCTGTCTCTCCCAGTATGTAATAGTGTCTGTCAAATGAGATGCAATGGTAGCCTTGCTAGTGACTGGTAACACTGAAACGAAATTAGACAACTCATCCACTACTGTGACAGAAAACTTTTCCCCTTCAACGCCAGGAGTTGACATGGCACCAACCGTATCCGCATGTATTCGATGCAGTACTCGAGGCGGCTCATGTGAACTTGGCTTGAAAGATGGTTTACACTGCTTTCCCCGAACACAAGGGTCACAGTGAGTATCGCACTATTGAACAAGGAAGAAGGGACACAGGTATCCCAGTACACAACTCCTCCCTGCTCAAACGCTCTGTGGCTGTCTTCCCAGGATGCCCTAACCTCTCATGCCAAAGTTTTCGCAACTTGCAGTTATGTGCAGGTTTGTGCGCAGCATGATGTGCAGACATAGGGTTCACACACACTTGACAAGCCACCTGATATTTGGTGGGATAAATTCCCCTCAGAACATACAACCCATATCTTTCTACAATGCTGCACTCCCAACCCATGGGTCCCACCAGACTGCTGTAGGTCCCATTCTCACGTGGAACAAATTGAATACCATCCCTTACCCCAGCTGATACAGACAAGAGATTTGTGCTGGCCTGTGGAACACATTATACATTATGGAGCCACAGTAACTGCCCTTCTGCATTCACCAGACACACACTCCCACTAGCAATGATGGAACCATGAGACTCTGATGTAGCCAACTGCAGTTGACGTGGTTCTGTGTACAGTGTGGGGTTCTGCAATACACCAAAGTCATTAACCAGGTGGACAGTAGCCCCAGAGTCCACAAGCCATTCCTCGCACGAGTGCCCTATCCCACCACTCTGTAACACATTAAACGTCACACTGGGCAGTGAGATAGGAACGGCTTCTGCGATTTTAGGACATGGAACATGGGTACTGTTGGATGCAGAGGGAACACTTGGCAGTGAATGCTTACTTCTGTCGCCAGCTTGCTCCTCTCCAGTACCCTTTTTCCATTTTTTGCACTCCTTGCTGATGTGTCCACGGCTCCCACACTCCCAGCACCTGACTTTTCGTGACCTCTTTCTGTCTTGCTCTGACTGGTCTGCCTCAGGGTCCTGGGACTTTGGGAGGACTGCCGCTGCCTTGGGAATAGGACGAGGGAGCTGGTCATTGAAGCCAGCACCATAGGCATGGCTCTGCAGGATTTTTACCACATCTTCTGAGGAGCGCCCGCAACAATGCCCATAGAGTGCTCCTTTGAACTGTGCTAGCTCAGTGGGGAGACAATCCACAATAGCATTAGTGACATCTTCGGGGTCAATGGAGTGGGAGTTGTCCAGGAGGTTCTGGAAAAGTATGAATTTTTTCATGACAAATGTCTCGAACGTCTCCTCCCTGGTCATGTGCTCTGTTTTGAGTGTGTGTAGCCACTGGCGGTTAACAGACTTGTTGTGTCCTCCAGTGAACTTATTGGCTATGTATAACAGGGCATCAAAGGCATAGGGCTTCATTGTCAACATAGGACTCCACTCCACTGGGACACTGCCAGTGATCAGCATCATGGCAGCAGCATTTGCTCTCGTGAAAGGAAGGGGTTTCTGAAAGGCCTCCGTGCACTCCTTGTGGATAGCTGCAGTGGTCAGATCATAAAGCCAGGACTTGAAATTCCACCCATCCTTTAATAAGGGATGGACTACCTTAACATTTGTTGTTGATGGCTTTGTTTTGTCCTCGTGCAGTAAGGCTGTCAGTATCGAAACCACTGGGAGTGCTGTCTTCTCCTGTTCTGTGGATTGACCACCCAGACTTACCGGAGGCTGTTGGTTCAGCTGGTCCATTGGAGATGATTCCGCAGACTGGGTCATTGTGTGAAAGGTTATGGGTTTCTGCAAGTCTGGGTCACTTTGCAGATATGAATCGTTCTGGATATGACGTGCAGCAGGTATTCAAGGCGGACTCCTCGTACTCTGCAACCTTGGCTTCGGCGTAGCTCGATGGGCAGGTGGGCCCATAACCTGTGAAAGGTTATGGGCAGAGAGAACACCTGTAAGTCCGCAAAAGGATTTGTCAATGCACTGTAGAGGTTTCGTCAGTCAGACCTCGACACCCCCTTTGCGCGCGACTGATACAGGTTCGACAGGAGCGCCTTCCCTTGCGGCAACTAAAAAGCAAGTGCGACTGTCTCAAACACAAATCAAATATGCAATAGCAAGCTTCAACTTGTAGCAAACAGACAGGACTTCCATTCCGTGGCACAGGATTCGGCCAACCAACGAATCGATTACATGGGACAATATTACTGCTTGCCCTACTGGCACAATCTCATATACGCATAAATTACTTCTCACATCAGCTGGTTTCATAGCATCGTCTCAGACATGTTCTGTGCCGGACCTGAGTCCGGCACACTCGTTCCCTTGACGACCTAACAGCACAGCTTTGCGACAGTCAACGAAATATCTAACCAAATAGGAATTATCTCATTAAATCACAACTACATCAATACCTGTAAGTCCGCAAAAGGATTTGTCAATGCACTTTAGAGGTTTCGTCAGTCAGACCTCGACACACCTATTGCCCCAAGCATTACGATTTAGCCAGAGCAATGAGCAACATTGCAAATGCAGTGGTTATCAAATACATCATGCTATTCTATCATCTGTCAAAGTGCCAACGTACCCTTTGCGCGCGACTGATACAGGTTCGACAGGAGCGCCTTCCCTTGCGGCAACCAAAAAGCAAGTGCGACTGTCTCAAACACAAATCAAATATGCAATAGCAAGCTTCAACTTGTAGCAAACAGACAGGACTTCCATTCCGTGGCACAGGATTCGGCCAACCAACGAATGACGAGTCTGTCGCCTCCAGCAGTTAAATACCTGACCGTGTTTGGCGCCCAAGGGACTCGATAAAAGTCGAGTCCCTGAAAGCTTCTCATTCCAAAAGGTCCCTAATTGGTAATCCAATACGGATGATGTTTCCTAGACAAAATACCTAAAGGTCCCATTTTCTGTACCTAATTAAACACACTGATGTGGCCGCCTAAGAATTAGTTTGACTGACCTCGAAGACGTATTCGAGGTCCCAAAAACAAGTTCCACTGAGTGCCACGATGCTGTGTGAGTCAATGCAAAGTTGTCCAAACCTCTATGTGAAGTTACGTGAGGAAGACTGAGGTCTGTCAAGGAATTATGTCGCTTCACAGCCAAGTTCCTAGGACTAGCTGGAAGAAGTATGCAGTAGTTTGCACCTAAGGCCCAACAGTGTTGTGCCGTCCAGGGCAGCCTGGCATGCACGACTGTTTTTCCTAGAATGAGTCAGAAGAATTGTTGGCAAAGACATCTTTTATTGGACGTATAATGTCTTAGCATAAGTTGCATGTTCGTATGAACCTTAGTTTATGGCCCTACAATAATGAACAGTTATCTTACTTTGCAAAAATTGGGTTTTTCCGTAAAATCCGGAGGTTCTTAGAGATACGGATGTTTTAGGACGACAACGGATGTTTCGGACTCTTGTTGATTCGGTCGATTTCGAAGTACGAGTCGATCGGACACGTACAATAAACAATTGGCTGCAAAGTGTACTTGTTTTTAAGTACGATCGGTTATTTTGCGAATGAGTCGACGAGGCCGATCGACAAGGCGTAGAAGTATTTCTGTCCATAAGTGTCGACGGAGCTGATCGACTGGGCCGATCGACGCGGCATATAGCATTCTGGCAAGTAGTATTCTGTCAATAGGAATCTGTTTTGCACGGAACAACGATTCTAGGTTGATAAAGGGGTAGAGACAGAGTCGTATTCTCAGACATTCGATTGCTGTCTCCGGTGCCTCAAGTCGGACCTCTGTATTTCCGTTTGGCACCGTCCTTTGCCTGCATTAACTCAGCTGTCGCTTGCTATGCAGGTGTGTTTAGTTGTTTCGAGCTTTATTGTATAGTTTGATATATGTAAAAGACATTCGATTGCTGTCTCCGGTGCCTCAAGTCGGACCTCTGTATTTCCGTTTGGCACCGTCCTTTGCCTGCATTAACTCAGCTGTCGCTTGCTATGCAGGAATCCTGAAACTGTTTTTGATCAAATTGACATCAAATAATCGAATATGGTATCGGCGACACCGTTTGGTGTCGATACTGGTCACTGCTCCCGCCAGCAGCGAGGAGAATAATACGCATACAACTATTTGCAAGCTTCAGCAAGTCTCCAGAAATTTTCGCCCATTTCTCTGCTTTCAACGTAGTTGTTTGTAGTGTCTTGGGTTGAACGATCGCTTGGAACTTCAGGTTGCTGGATTGTCTCGCTGGAAAGGCACTTGTGTTGATCCAGTAGTGAGAGACAATTGGATGTATTGGCTGTTGGGATCTGGTGGTTGTGGAATATCTGTTTTAAGTGCAAGAAAGTTTGTTTTCCTTTTAATCTTTCTTTGCCAGTTGCCCGTCAAGGCTTCTGGAATAATGTCACAGACAGAATTACAAGATGAAGGATTCAATGTCAGTATTGAGATAGAACCTGCCAGCCCAATGGGCAGGAATGTCTTTAGGAATCCTACCTATGATGCAGAAGCAGTCACTGATGATTCTGTGTCACATGTTACAGGGGTCCTCAATGGAATGCAGCAGCAAACTGATGAGGGTCTACAAAGACCACAGGGAGACTCAGAATGGGAAGCATGGGGATATGATCCACAGACTCAAAACATACCTCTAAACCCTGCTTTCTCAAGACGAGACAACCTTGGTACCTTTGTACCTGCTCAGCAGGCTGCTGCATCTCCTGCCCCTATGTCTTCTAGAGTGCTAGGCTTTCAAACAAATTTGCCTTCCTCTGGACCTGTCTTAAGCCCTTTGTTTGGGATACCTAGGACTGCAGTCAGGATGCCAGTGAGGCCTACACACTTACCTGTACCTAGTGCACCACTGGCAGGTGCACCAGTCAATGTTTCCTCATTCATGACAAGTGTACCACACACAGGTATTATGCTTTCAGGAAACATAAATCAGGCAAGTACAGCATCAGGTACTACAGTAGTGCATGTTCCCTTGGCAACTGGTGGCACAATGCCAATCAGTTTGCCAATATCTACAATTTTAAACTCTATTGCACCAACTGTTCAAAGTGTGAGTGCTACACAGGGAACTGCTGCACAGTCAACGGCACAAGTGTCTGCCCCACCTCCTCCACCTCCACCAGGTGGTGGGCCTCCTTATAGTGGTCCACCAGGAGGTGGTGGCTGGCCTCCAAATCCACCAGGGGGTTCCTCCTCAGGCCCTCCCTGGTTTAGTGGTGTACCTGGCAGTTGGGGTATGGTGAATTCCAACCCCTATGGTTACAGTGGGTATCCCTTCATGAAGTTCAATTCTCCTTCTCAAAGGCTTACTCCAAAGTTAGAGCCCCTGAAACTAAATGATGATAACTGGGTCATATGGTCTAGATATGTTCATGCAATGCTTATAGAGATGGGGGTAGAATACTGTATTCTTCATGACATGAGAGGTTATTTAGATGATTATAAGGCCCAGAGCACACAGTCTTGTTCAGAGGAGTATCAAATACAAATCTCTGATCATTTGTCTGCCTACTCTATGTGGGACTACTTGATGGCCTTATTTGTTACAAAAGCAAATGGCAAAATCATATCTCTCCAGGAAGAGTCCCGCACCTTCAAGATGCATACAAATGAGAAACCTTCCTCATATGTGTTAAGGGGTAGAAAAATAGCCAACACCATTAAAAGCTTAGGACATGAGTTCAGTGACCTCTCACTCTGCACTATGCTTTTAAATGGACTCCCTGAGGAGTATAATATACATAAGCAGGTTCAACAATCTATTATAGTGTCCAATCCTGATGTGAATCTGCTACAACACTCTTTAGAGCTGGCACATATGCAGATAGTGAATAAGAAACTCCAAACCCCACCACCTAAAAACAACACCTTTAACCAGAAGTCCTCTCCTGGTCAAGGTTACAACCTTAAGTATAAGGCACCAAATTCTCCTACTTCAAATGCTGTAGAGAAAGGTGCTAATCAAGGTGGTGGTGGGCAGAGTGGTAAAACAGCCTTCCAACAGATAGGGAGGCCTTTACCATTTTGCAGGTACTGCAAGCAGGATGGACACAGCATAGAGACCTGCCCTAAGTTGGAGGGGAAGAGAGTTAGCTTTGCTTCTCCACCAAAGCAGAGCCACTGCACACAGCTATATACAGTTTGCTCTGAACCCTCTATTTCTGGTTGGCTGATAGATTCTGGTTCAACAGATCATATTTCCCCTGACTGTGAGAATATGATGAATTATGTCAAGTATGATAAACCAGATATCCTGATAGTAGCAAATGGTGGTAGGGAGGAAATCATTGGTGAGGGTACTGTGCAGGTCTTCCTGGAAACAGGAAACTCTCTTTACCTTTACAATGTTAAACATGTACCCTCAGCTAAAAAGCGTTTATTGTCTGTAGGGAAGGCCTATCATGATGGGTTAGATGTTCATATAAATGGCATTCACTGTCACCTTACAGATTCAAATGGTGATCTTGTGGGCATTGCTGAACATGTATACCCTTATCAGTGGCTCACAGACCTTTCTATACAAAACAGTGTTCCCCTACCAGTGTCAAATGAAAAGACACAGTGCAACCATACAAAGGTGGATGTAGATCTGGTAAACATATGGCATCAGCGTTTTGGTCATCTCTCTGCTCAAAACTTGCAAAGGTTGAGCAGGGAGAAAATGGTAGAAGGCTTAAAACTCCCATCAGGTGACCTATCCAAGTGCATTGGTCATCAAGGTACTTGCGATGCCTGTATGCATGGGAGGCAGACAGCCTCACCATTTAAATCAACCCAAAATACTTGTTCAAAACCTCTTGAAGTCATTCACATGGACCTTATGGGCCCCATAGATCCTGAAACTCCTGAAGGATACAAGTATGCCCTTGTCATTTTGGATGAGTTCACAGAGTACTCATTTGTTGTTCTGATTAAATCTAAGAGTGATGCAGCAAAAGAAGCTACATACATTCTCACAGCTTTGCAAAACCAGCAAGACTGTAAAGTACAATTTATCAGAACAGATAATGGTACTGAGTTCAATGGGTTGTTCAAATTCTGTAGGGAGCATGGGGCAGTTCACCAGAAGACTGCCCCATATGCACATCAGCAGAATGGGAAAATAGAGAGGCTCAACCGTACGCTACAGGAGAAAGCAAGGTGTTTGCTAGCTGCCTCAGGTTTATCATCTGAAAACTGGGGTGAAGCTCTTCTTACTTCAAATTATGTTAGAAATATGTCTCCTGTTAAGCACTTGAGCAAAACCCCATTTGAAATGATGCATGGAAAGGCTCCCAATGTTTCACATCTCAGAATCTTTGGCTCCAAATGTTTTCTCCTTCTTCCTAAGTCAAAGAGGGGAGGGAAATTTGAGCCTGTCAGTGCTGAGGGTATCTTTGTAGGTTATGATGGCCTTAGCAAGAACTACAAAGTTCTTGTTGATGGAACGATTGATGTTTACTGCAGAGAGTATGTCAAATTCTCTGAACATGCTGTTCATGATCTGCCTGAAGCATTGGCTGAAGACGAGGAGGATGACACTTGCCCATCACTAGTGAGTGTCTCTGATTCTGACTCAGAAGATGGTCATTCTGATGATGGTGATAACACTGAACAAATGCCTGATGTCTCTTCTGCATTAGATATCCCAGAAATTAGCTTAGAGCTAGATCAGGGTACTACACTAGTTAGTGCTGGAGAGCAAACGGGAAAGGATCAGGATCACTCTGGTCTTGATCCTAGTGGGACTAAGCATGGTAAAAGTGCAGCCGCGGGAAGTACGGACGCTTTAGATCCAGAACCCTGTTACACAAGTGCTGCAAGTCCGCGCCCACTTAAGGGTGTTCCACAAGCGACTATCCATGAAATGAGTGGGGGGAGTGTCCCAGACCCCCAATTAGAACCTGGAGTAGACCAGGATGTGGTCCCTAAGCCTCCAGCAGGTGGTTTCAGCAGTAAGTATCCAGTTAGGAACAGGAAAAATACAGAAACACATCCCTGGTGGTCTGGTGCACACACTACAGAAACCCAAACCTCTTTCCTTGGATATGTTCAAGTCCAAAAAGACACAATATATGTTGAACCTGTCACTTACTTTCAAGCTATCAACTCTCCTGAAGCTGAAAAATGGTTGGATGCCATGAAAGATGAAATGCAGTCTCTCTCTGCTCTTGGCACCTGGACATATGTGGAAGTTTCAGATGCACAACGCAAAAAGGCCCTCCCTGTCAAATGGGTCTACAAAATAAAGCTCACTGAAACAGGGGAGGTGGATAGATTTAAAGCAAGACTGGTAGCAAAGGGTTTCAAACAGATATATGGCATAGATTACACTGAAGTCTATGCCCCTGTGTCTAAACATACCACACTAAGGTACCTGTTGGCGAAGGCTGTGAACAGGGACATGCATGTGCATCAGATGGATGTCAGCACAGCCTTCCTACATGGGAAATTAGCAGAGGAAATTTATGTGCAGCAACCAGAGGGTTTTCATGTAGGTGGACCCAATACTGTTTGCAAGCTGCACAAGGCCCTCTATGTGTTGGCAAAGACATCTTTTATTGGACATATAATGTCTTAGCATAAGTTGCATGTTCGTATGAACCTTAGTTTATAGCCCTACAATAATGAACAGTTATCTTACTTTGCAAAAATTGGGTCTTTCCGTAAAATCCGGAGGTTCTTAGAGATACGGATGTTTTAGGACGACAACGGATGTTTCGGACTCTTGTTGATTCGGTCGATTTCGAAGTACGAGTCGATCGGCCACGTACAATAAACAATTGGCTGCAAAGTGTACTTGTTTTTAAGTACGATCGGTTATTTTGCGAATGAGTCGACGAGGCCGATCGACAAGGCGTAGAAGTATTTCTGTCCATAAGTGTCGACGGAGCTGATCGACTGGGCCGATCGACGCGGCATATAGCATTCTGGCAAGTAGTATTCTGTCAATAGGAATCTGTTTTGCACGGAACAACGATTCTAGGTGGATAAAGGGGTAGAGACAGAGTCGTATCCTCAGACATTCGATTGCTGTCTCCGGTGCCTCAAGTCGGACCTCTGTATTTCCGTTTGGCACCGTCCTTTGCCTGCATTAACTCAGCTGTCGCTTGCTATGCAGGTGTGTTTAATTGTTTCGAGCTTTATTGTATAGTTTGATATATGTAATAGACATTCGATTGCTGTCTCCGGTGCCTCAAGTCGGACCTCTGTATTTCCGTTTGGCACCGTCCTTTGCCTGCATTAACTCAGCTGTCGCTTGCTATGCAGGAATCCTGAAACTGTTTTTGATCAAATTGACATCAAATAATCGAATATGGTATCGGCGACACCGTTTGGTGTCGATACTGGTCACTGCTCCCGCCAGCAGCGAGGACAATAATACGCATACAGCTATTTGCAAGCTTCAGCAAGTCTCCAGAAATTCTCGCCCATTTCTCTGCTTTCAACGTAGTTGTTTGTAGTGTCTTGGGTTGAACGATCGCTTGGAACTTCGGGTTGCTGGATTGTCTCGCTGGAAAGGCACTTGTGTTGATCTAGTAGTGAGAGACAATTGGATGTATTGGCTGTTGGGATCTGGTGGTTGTGGAATATCTGTTTAAAGTGCAAGCAAGTTTGTTTTCCTTTTAATCTTTCTTTGCCAGTTGCCCGTCAAGGCTTCTGGAATAATGTCACAGACAGAATCACAAGATGAAGGATTCAATGTCAGTATTGAGATAGAACCTGCCAGCCCAATGGGCAGGAATGTCTTTAGGAATCCTACCTATGATGCAGAAGCAGTCACTGATGATTCTGTGTCACATGTTACAGGGGTCCTAAATGGAATGCAGCAGCAAACTGATGAGGGTCTACAAAGACCACAGGGAGACTCAGAATGGGAAGCATGGGGATATGATCCACAGACTCAAAACATACCTCTAAACCCTGCTTTCTCAAGACGAGACAACCTTGGTACCTTTGTACCTGCTCAGCAAGCTGCTGCATCTCCTGCCCCTATGTCTTCTAGAGTGCTAGGCTTTCAAACAAATTTGCCTGCCTCCAGACCTGTCTTAAGCCCTTTGTTTGGGATACCTAGGACTGCTGTCAGGATCCCAGTGAGGCCTACACACTTACCTGTACCTAGTGCACCACTGGCAGGTGCACCAGTCAATGTTTCCTCATTCATGACAAGTGTACCACACACAGGTATTATGCTCCTTTCAGGAAACATAAATCAGGCAAGTACAGCATCAGGTACTACAGTAGTGCATGTTCCCTTGGCAACTGGTGGCACAATGCCAATCAGTCTTCCAACATCTACAATTTTAAACTCTATTGCACCAACTGTTCAAAGTGTGAGTGCTACACAGGGAACTGCTGCACAGTCAACGGCACAAGTGTCTGCCCCACCTCCTCCACCTCCACCAGGTGGTGGGCCTCCTTATAGTGGTCCACCAGGAGGTGGTGGCTGGCCTCCAAATCCACCAGGGGGTTCTTCCTCAGGCCCTCCCTGGTTTAGTGGTGTACCTGGCAGTTGGGGTATGGTGAATTCCAACCCCTATGGTTACAGTGGGTATCCCTTCATGAAGTTCAATTCTCCTTCTCAAAGGCTTACTCCAAAGTTAGAGCCCCTTAAACTTAATGATGATAACTGGGTCATATGGTCTAGATATGTTCATGCAATGCTTATAGAGATGGGGGTAGAATTGTGAAAGGTTATGGGCAATCGGCTTTCCCTGTACAAAGCAGACAGGTCGTCAATAGACGAAGTTACTCCAGCTACAGTCCGTACGACTGTCTGCTGAGTGCCACACACAACTGTCGGACAAGACTAGCATCTGGTGATGCCCAGCATCTTTCACAACCAGTTCCGTTACATCATTATCTTGTACACAAGCACCGATCAAGCAATCACTAGATAAGGCTCTAGACGGCTACGTTCAAGTACATGCCTATACTCCCTGAAGTCACTGTCCCTTATCTGTTTGAGTGACTACAGGGTACACTAAGCTTGTTCACTCTCACAATAGCAACAATGATACAACACACACTGCCGCACCGTACCTGTACAAAGCAGACAGGTCGTCAATAGACGAAGTTACTCCAGCTACAGTCCGTACGACTGTCTGCTGAGTGCCACACACAACTGTCGGACAAGACTAGCATCTGGTGATGCCCAGCATCTTTCACAACCAGTTGGTATTCACTCCGGTGGGGCAGCCTTAAGAGTTCATCCGACAAACGTGTGATCTAGATAGGATTGTACCTTATGTTCGAAAACGTCCAGAATCTGCCGTGTCTCAAGGTACCTTATGTTCTCAATGGACCCATATCCTAATAGTGCACACATGAAGATCACTTAAAGCACAAGGCATTCAATAATAATGTTCAGAACTCAACACTTCCCCTTGCCTGCATGCTTTAAGTGTATCTTCTCAAACCTAGTGAATCACGATGACCAACAAACACGGGCTTGGCAAGTGGCTTGGTCATAATGTCAGCCACATTGCGTGCAGATTCCACATAGAGGATATCTACCTGCCCAAGTGCCATAGCTTCCCTAGCGTAGTGGAAGCTTACTGCAACGTGCTTTGTGAATTTGGAATACAGGGGGTTCCGTAAATTAGAAATGCATCCTTGGTTGTCACAGAAAATTTTGACCCTCCAAGGTGCAGCCCCTATCTCTTCCAAGAAGCCCCTTAGCCAGTTGGCTTCCTTCACAATATGGCCAGCTGCCATAAACTCAGCTTGCACAGTTGAGGTAGCAACTGAGCTCTGCTTCTTGCTTCCCCAAACCACGGCACTACCATAGACTGATAGAACATAGCCAGTGGTGGAATACCTGTGGTCCAGGTCCCCAGCATAGTCGGCATCAACATAGCCTTCTAGCTCAGGGCCCTTTCCACCCAGAGTAAGAGCTAACTCTCTGGTATCTCTCAAGTACTTCAGCACTCGAATGGCCTCATTCCAGTGTGAGGTAGTGGGTGTCATTCTATACCTTGACAACACTCCAACAGCCTGAGAAATGTCAGGCCGGGTCGTATTGGCTATGTACAGTAACGATCCAATTAACTCGCAGTATCGATGACCAGGTGGCAGAGGGGTACCAGCCCCATGTGACATACCATCTGAGGACTCGGGTCTGCTGCTAGCCACGAAGTCCTTGGACATGGGGGTATCAACCCCACGTCCATCATCAGCAACGCCAAACTTCTCCACAAGAGCATCAATCTTGGGAGTGCAACTCATGGAAATAGTGCCCTGAACTCTATTGCGTAGGACCTGACACCCCAAGAAATCATTCACCTCTCCCAAATCATGGATGGTGAAGTCCTTCTTCAATAACTCTTTCCCCCACTCAATCTCTGCAACCACTCTGGCAACTATGAGAAGATCATCGACATAAACAAGAATAAACGACAGATTACCATCAGGGGCCCTCCTGATGTATACCCCAGCGTCGCTCTTGCACACACTATACCCCATCACGCTCAACTTGTCGCTCAAGGTCTTGTGCCAAGCCCGTGGGGCTTGCTTAAGACCGTAGAGTGCCTTCCTGAGCTTGCACACAACTCTCGTGTTGCCATTCTCAAATCCTGGTGGTTGGGTTACATAGACCTCTTCCTCCAACTCCCCATTGAGAAAAGCTGTCTTGATATCCACTTGGTGGATCTCAAGATTTTGTGTGGCAGCCACTGCCAGCACAGCTCTCCTAGCACCATAGCTGCTGGTAGGTGCAAAAACCTCACCAACATCTATACCAGGAATCTGTCTGCAACCCTGGGCAACCAATCTTGCTTTAAACCGAGTGACATTCCCATGTGCATCGTTTTTTGTAGAAAAAATCCAATGAACAGGGATAACTTTCTGCCCATGGGGTCTTTCCACATACTGCATAACCTCATGGGTGTCTAAAGACTCCATCTCCTCTTGCATTGCCTGCTGCCAAAACTCCCACTGAGGTGAGCGCTGGGCTTCCCTCAAGTTTGAGGGCACGTGAACTTTTCCCAACGTGACAGAAGGTACACTCTGTACCTTATGCTGTGGTGCAGCAGGGCTGTCAGCCTTACTGATGCTGTTCCCTTCTCTCTCTCTCTCTCCCTGGTTGCCAGAATAAGGTACATTATGTACCTTATGCTGGGACTGGGCAGTACTGCCGGGATTATCTGATTCCTTCTCAAGTCTCTCTCTCTCTCCTTGACTACTGGACTCATGTGCAGCACCCTTACATTCTCGCACCTTCCGCAATGCAGAGGGGAGCAGCAGCTCTCTCTCTCTCCTGGACTCACACTTGGGCACACTACCCAGACTTGCCTGAGCTGCGCCTACAATGTCAGCCTGCACACCATAAGCATGACTAGCCAGTGACTGGGATTGGGCACCAGCTTCCCCTACTGCTGGCATGTCTAACCCACTGCTCTCATCTCTTACATCTGCACCGAACATAGCCTCGACTGTCTCAACCTGCCCCTGCATATCAGGGAGACCAACCATGTTTGGCTCACTCACAATTGCCTGACCTGGGTCAGGGGCATGCAATGGGATGTCAGAATGCTCTCTCCTAGCCACGCGCTGTACATAACGCTGCTCCCTTGTAAGGGTGGTCCCTGGAGGAAGGGGAATTTGTGACTTCCCCTGCATTCGCAACCCCTCTTGTACCTTCTGCATTTTTTCTACCTGGGATTGAGTTTCTACACCCCCCCTGGCCAGATTCTGCATATGCTCAAGCACCGACCACGAGTGCTGAGATGGTTCTGGGGTCCCAACAGTAGAATCCAGGCTGGTGGGGTTTCCTTGGTCATGTGCTGCTGTGGTCCCGTCTCCAGACTGATCCCCAGCACAAAGTCCAGAGGTCCTAGGAGCCCCAGTGGAAAGCGTCTCCACTCCATGGTCATCCTCCTCATCCCAGAACGTGGGTGGAGCAGCAGAGGGAATTGCTTGAGGCGTTGCCAGATTCTCACTGCCAAGGGGGGGTGATATCCTAGAATCATAGACAGACCCAGGCTGGACCTTTGATAGACCCACTCTCTCAGCCCCCCTCAAGTGCTCGATAAAGCTGACGTCCCTACTCTCCTTCCACACTCCATTCCCCACGTACACACGATACGCTTTAGACTGGGGACAATAACCAGTAAACATCCCAGGGATGGTCTTGGGCCCAAAAACAGACCTTTGGCCACTGGGAATGTGCACATGGGCTACACAGCCAAACGTGCGCAGCACAGACACATCAGGTTTGACACCAAAGAATAATTCCATGGGGGTCAGGGACCTGCCTGAAGTAGGACCCACATTGTAGAGGAGGGTAGCTGTCTCAAGCGCCTCCTTCCAAAGGGAGGGGTCTGCTGCAGCATGGACCAACAGAGTCCTTGTTCGCTCCTTCAGGGTCCTATTCATCCTCTCCGCCACCCCATTCTGCTGAGGCGTGTAGGGCGCTGAGGACTCCATCTTAGTGCCCTGCTGAGCACAAAACTCTTTGAATTGCTGGTTCAGGAACTCTGAACCCCTGTCAGTCCTCACACACTTCACAACCGTGCCTCGTTGGGTCTGCCAAAAACGGAGCAGGTCTATCACAGCCTTTGGGATGCCATCCTTTGACTTCACAGGCAGGGAGGCAACTTGGTGTGAACTTTCATCCACTACAGTGACCCAATATCGTTCACCTGTGATGGCAGGAGGTGATATGGGACCCACAGTATCCACATGGACTCTATCGAGTGGGTGATGTGCAGGCCTGGAAGATACAGGGAAAGGAGGTCTGGAGTGTTTCCCTTGTATACACGATTCACAGTGCTTGGGGCACTCAGAGCAGGGAGCAAGGGAGATATTGATTCCTGTAACCAGATCTTCCTTGGAGAACCTCTGCATGCTGCTGGCACCAGGATGACCTAACCTAGCATGCCACAGAGATCTCTCGCTACACACGTGTCCTTTCCTAAGATGAGACGCCTCAGCCATGTGATCAATATGTCTGCAGCCAACTTGCTGCCCTCTGACAGGACTAACAAACTCCAAAAAAAACAGACCTCGTGCGCGGGTGATATCTCCACACCACCCTTCAGGTCCCTTCATGGCTGTGTAACCACCTGCAGTGTCAGTCAGGAAAGATGCTCCATCCTGAATTGCACCAGTGACTGAAATGAGGTTGGTATGCGCAGAAGGAACACACTGCACATTGTGCAGCCAGAATACTTCGTGCCTTGCATTCACAAGGCATACAGACCCAGATGCAATGATTCCTCCCTTGGCGTCTGAGGTTGCCAAGTGCAGAGGAAGAGGCTGTCTATGCATAACTGGATTATGGAGCAATGAGAGATCATTGACTATATGCACAGAGGCACCACTATCTATTAACCAAGATGTGCTGCTAGCTCCATGCGAAGTTGGGGCAAGCACATTGAGAGAGATAAACATCGCCTCACCAGAAGGAGGGGGTGGAGGTGGTAAATGCCACCCCGGAAACGTGTGTTGACTTGTTGGATAGTTATATGCTGAAGGAGGTCCAGGGCTGGAAGCGGATGAAGGCGGGCCACCCCGGCCAGATCCATGGTCCCACCAGGCTTGAGGAGACGACTGTGGGCCTCCCTGGCCCCAGTAAGCTGCAGGCCCAACGCTTGCCGCTTGCATGTTTTGATGCAGAGCCTGCAGCTGCCTGAGCGGTCCGCAGTCAGTCATGAAGTGGCCCTTTGCCTTGCAGAAGTGGCATGTAAGCTCCTCTCTGGGCCTTCTTGCCCTGCCAGGTCCACGCCCCCTGCCACCAAAAGTAGTTGCAGAGGGGCCAGCGGGAGGCTGTTCGTTTGCTGGTAGTGCTGCTCCAACTCCCGGTACTGCTCCCACTCCTGGTGCAGCTCCAGCGCTTGATGACGCTCCAGCTACCCCCCCAGAGGGACCAGCCACTGCTGCAGCTGCCATGGCCTGAGGTGTTCCCTCTGCAGGTGGGTCCTTGTACCCACGGCTGGCTGCGGCGCGCAGGATTCTTTGAATCAGCTCCAATGGCGGCTTGTCGGTTGCCATAACCTCCAGGGACTCGAGCCTCAGCACAGGAGGGAGGCCCTTCACCATCAGCTCCCCAACATTGTGGTCCAAGAGGATGAACGCGTTGTTTCTGAGACTTGTAGCCAGATCCATCATTCTGTAGAGGTAGACCTTGAGTGTCTCCCCTGTCTTGATGCCCTGCTCCATTTCCTTGTACCACTCAAGGTTGATGTCTTGGTTGCTCCCTCCAGTGTGACTGTTCTTCACCCACGCGATGAAGTCGAACGCTGCTTTGTGGCATGAGATCTGAGAATGCCAGATGACTGGAACTGACTGGATCAGCCACTGCTTGATGGCTGAGTTCTCCACCGACCCTGGCATTGGCCTCTCCAAAGCCGCTCTGACCCCCTTGGTGTTTGCGCACGCCTCCAAATTTTCATACCAAAATTCAAAATTGCGCCCTCCATCATCAAGCATGACAGTCATCTTTGGATTAGAGGTATTGGGGATGTAGGCTGCCTTGTCAATCTCCACCTTTGGTTCTGCAGTGGCTGATTGTGTCCCGGTCATAGACTGCCCTGGAGTGGCCCCACTGACTTCTCCAGGTTGAGACATTGCTGTTTCACTGCTACTTTCCTTTTCTTTGCCCCTTTTTGTCATACTATTGTCACTTCACCAGCCAAACTTACTCATAAACTTCTGGAATGCAGCAATACCCTACAATTCCCTCCATGTCATGGAAATTTACCAGCCAGTCTTGCACAGTAGTAGCAGATATGTTCCCCTCAGAAGTTTGCGCCGGAGTCCGGCCCGACTCACTCAGTGCTTCTAGACAACGTCTATGAATGATAAAGCACAGCTAAAACTTCAATTATGAATTTCCCAGAAAGGTAAACTGTGAGTAAGATAATGGTCCTGGTACACTCGAGTTCCCTTGCGCCGCTGCGCCATGCTCGAGCTCCTTTGTTGACGCTTACGTCTGACCCATCCGTAGACGACCTTCACTCCTGCTTTTACTTGGCTCAGCTGGAAGGGCGTGGGCCCATAACCTGTGAAAGGTTATGGGCAATCGGCTTTCCCTGTACAAAGCAGACAGGTCGTCAATAGACGAAGTTACTCCAGCTACAGTCCGTACGACTGTCTGCTGAGTGCCACACACAACTGTCGGACAAGACTAGCATCTGGTGATGCCCAGCATCTTTCACAACCAGTTCCGTTACATCATTATCTTGTACACAAGCACCGATCAAGCAATCACTAGATAAGGCTCTAGACGGCTACGTTCAAGTACATGCCTATACTCCCTGAAGTCACTGTCCCTTATCTGTTTGAGTGACTACAGGGTACACTAAGCTTGTTCACTCTCACAATAGCAACAATGATACAACACACACTGCCGCACCGTACCTGTACAAAGCAGACAGGTCGTCAATAGACGAAGTTACTCCAGCTACAGTCCGTACGACTGTCTGCTGAGTGCCACACACAACTGTCGGACAAGACTAGCATCTGGTGATGCCCAGCATCTTTCACAACCAGTTGGTATTCACTCCGGTGGGGCAGCCTTAAGAGTTCATCCGACAAACGTGTGATCTAGATAGGATTGTACCTTATGTTCGAAAACGTCCAGAATCTGCCGTGTCTCAAGGTACCTTATGTTCTCAATGGACCCATATCCTAATAGTGCACACATGAAGATCACTTAAAGCACAAGGCATTCAATAATAATGTTCAGAACTCAACAAGAATACTGTATTCTTCATGACATGAGAGGTTATTTAGATGATTATAAGGCCCAGAGCATTATAACACAGTCTTGTTCAGAGGAGTATCAAATACAAATCTCTGATCATTTGTCTGCCTACTCTATGTGGGACTACTTGATGGCCTTATTTGTTACAAAAGCAAATGGCAAAAATCATATCTCTCCAGGAAGAGTCCCGCACCTTCAAGATGCATACAAATGAGAAACCTTCCTCATATGTACTAAGGGGTAGAAAAATAGCCAACACAATTAAAAGCTTAGGACATGAGTTCAGTGACCTCTCACTCTGCACTATGCTTTTAAATGGACTCCCTGAGGAGTATAATATACATAAGCAGGTTCAACAATCTATTATAGTGTCCAATCCTGATGTGAATCTGCTACAACACTCTTTAGAGCTGGCACATATGCAGATAGTGAATAAGAAACTCCAAACCCCACCACCTAAAAATAACACCTTTAACCAGAAGTCCTCTCCTGGTCAAGGTTACAACCTTAAGTATAAGGCACCAAATTCCCCTACTTCAAATGCTGTAGAGAAAGGTGCTAATCAAGGTGGTGGTGGGCAGAGTGGTAAAGCAGCCTTCCAACAGATAGGGAGGCCTTTACCATTTTGCAGGTACTGCAAGCAGGATGGACACAGCATAGAGACCTGCCCAAAGTTGGAGGGGAAGAGAGTTAGCTTTGCTTCTCCACCAAAGCAGAGCCACTGCACACAGCTATATACAGTTTGCTCTGAACCCTCTATTTCTGGTTGGCTGATAGATTCTGGTTCAACAGATCATATTTCCCCTGACTGTGAGAATATGATGAATTATGTCAAGTATGATAAACCAGATATCCTGATAGTAGCAAATGGTGGTAGGGAGGAAATCATTGGTGAGGGTACTGTGCAGGTCTTCCTGGAAACAGGAAACTCTCTTTACCTGTACAATGTTAAACATGTACCCTCAGCTAAAAAGCGTTTATTGTCTGTAGGGAAGGCCTATCATGATGGGTTAGATGTTCATATAAATGGCACTCACTGTCACCTTACAGATTCAAATGGTGATCTTGTGGGCATTGCCGAACATGTATACCCTTATCAGTGGCTCACAGACCTTTCTATACAAAACAGTGTTCCCCTACCAGTGTCAAATGAAAAGACACAGTGCAACCATACAAAGGTGGATGTAGATCTGGTAAACATATGGCATCAGCGTTTTGGTCATCTCTCTGCTCAAAACTTGCAAAGGTTGAGCAGGGAGAAAATGGTAGAAGGCTTAAAACTCCCATCAGGTGACCTATCCAAGTGCATTGGTCATCAAGGTACTTGCGATGCCTGTATGCATGGGAGGCAGACAGCCTCACCATTTAAATCAACCCAAAATACTTGTTCAAAACCTCTTGAAGTCATTCACATGGACCTTATGGGCCCCATAGATCCTGAAACTCCTGAAGGATACAAGTATGCCCTTGTCATTTTGGATGAGTTCACAGAGTACTCATTTGTTGTTCTGATTAAATCTAAGAGTGATGCAGCAAAAGAAGCTACATACATTCTCACAGCTTTGCAAAACCAGCAAGACTGTAAAGTACAATTTATCAGAACAGATAATGGTACTGAGTTCAATGGGTTGTTCAAATTCTGTAGGGAGCATGGGGCAGTTCACCAGAAGACTGCCCCATATGCACATCAGCAGAATGGGAAAATAGAGAGGCTCAACCGTACGCTACAGGAGAAAGCAAGGTGTTTGCTAGCTGCCTCAGGTTTATCATCTGAAAACTGGGGTGAAGCTCTTCTTACTTCAAATTATGTTAGAAATATGTCTCCTGTTAAGCACTTGAGCAAAACCCCATTTGAAATGATGCATGGAAAGGCTCCCAATGTTTCACATCTCAGAATCTTTGGCTCCAAATGTTTTCTCCTTCTTCCTAAGTCAAAGAGGGGAGGGAAATTTGAGCCTGTCAGTGCTGAGGGTATCTTTGTAGGTTATGATGGCCTTAGCAAGAACTACAAAGTTCTTGTTGATGGAAAGATTGATGTTTACTGCAGAGAATATGTCAAATTCTCTGAACATGCTGTTCATGATCTGCCTGAAGCACTGGCTGAAGACGATGAGGATGACACTTGCCCATCACTAGTGAGTGTCTCTGATTCTGACTCAGAAGATGGTCATTCTGATGATGGTGATACCACTGAGCAAATGCCTGATGTCTCTTTTGCATTAGATATCCCAGAAATTAGCTTAGAGCTAGATCAGGGTACTACACTAGTTAGTGCTGGAGAGCAAACGGGAAAGGATCAGGACCACTTTGGTCTTGATCCTAGTGGGACTAAGCATGGTAAAAGTGCAGCCGCGGGAAGTACGGACGCTTTAGGTCCAGAACCCTGTTACACAAGTGCTGCAAGTCCGCGCCCACTTAAGGGTGTTCCACAAGCGACTATCCATGAAATGAGTGGGGGGAGTGTCCCAGACCCCCAATTAGAACCTGGAGTAGACCAGGATGTGGTCCCTAAGCCTCCAGCAGGTGGTTTCAGCAGTAAGTATCCAGTTAGGAATAGGAAAAATGCAGAAACACATCCCTGGTGGTCTGGTGCACACACTACAGAAACCCAAACCTCTTTCCTTGGATATGTTCAAGTCCAAAAAGACACAATATATGTTGAACCTGTCACTTACTTTCAAGCTATCAACTCCCCTGAAGCTGAAAAATGGTTGGATGCCATGAAAGATGAAATGCAGTCTCTCTCTGCTCTTGGCACCTGGACATATGTGGAAGTTTCAGATGCACAACGCAAAAAGGCCCTCCCTGTCAAATGGGTTTACAAAATAAAGCTCACTGAAACAGGGGAGGTGGATAGATTTAAAGCAAGACTGGTAGCCAAGGGTTTCAAACAGATATATGGCATAGATTACACTGAAGTCTATGCCCCTGTGTCTAAACATACCACACTAAGGTACCTGTTGGCGAAGGCTGTGAACAGGGACATGCATGTGCATCAGATGGATGTCAGCACAGCCTTCCTACATGGGAAATTAGCAGAGGAAATTTATGTGCAGCAACCACAGGGTTTTCATGTAGGTGGACCCAATACTGTTTGCAAGCTGCACAAGGCCCTCTATGGGCTCAAGCAGGCGCCCAAGGCTTGGTATGACACTATCAGTCATGTCCTTGTGAGTTCAGGTTTTACTGTCTCAGATGCTGATCCATCCCTATTCATCCTGAACAAGTCAGAGGGGTCTGTAGTCTATCTTCTGCTGTATGTTGATGACATACTATTACTATCACAGAGCATGTCTGTCATAACAGAAGTCAAATCACTTATGTCCAGTCATTTCAGCATAAAGGACTTAGGGGAGGCAAAACACTTTCTAGGCATGCAAATAAAACAAGAGAGAGATGCAAATGGTGCATTGTTGTCAATTACACTCTCAAATGAGAAATTGATCAGTGACATGCTTGAGAGTTTCGATTTAAAAGGGGACAAGCCCAAATCTACTCCCCTCGATAGATCAATGAAACTCAAAAAGGGAGAAGGCAAACCACTTCCCCAAAACAACAGATATAGGGAACTGGTTGGGGGTGTTCTTTACTTGTCAAACACTACCAGACCAGACATTTCCTACTCTGCTTCTCTCCTAGCAAGATTCTCAAACTCCCCGACTTCTATTCACTGGGGGGCTGGGATTCATCTGCTCCAGTATCTGTCAGGGACCAAGGAGTTAGGTCTCAAATGGGAAAGGAGCAAGGGAGGGATCATAGGATATGTTGATTCAGACTTTGCAGGGGATCTGGATGGGTACAGATCCACCTCTGGTTTTATCTTCCTGTCTGATGGCACGGCTATCTCTTGGGGTAGCAAACTCCAAAAGCTGGCTGCCCTGTCAACTGTTGAGGCTGAATTCATAGCAATGAGCACTGGTGTCCAGGAGGCACTTTGGCTGTCCAAGTTGGTGCAGGATGTTGGAGAGGATCTGGGAGCTGCAGTCATACTCTCAGATAATACTGGAGCCCTGGCCAACATTAGAGGCATACCCATTTCACCCAGGACGAAGCACATTGGAGTCCGCTATCACAGAGTCAGGGGTGAAGTGGTCAAGGGGAACATTAATCCTCAATACATCCACACATCAGAAAATGTTGCTGATATGTTCACCAAAATTCTACCAAAAGCCTCATTTGTTAAGTTCAGGGAGATGGCAGGAATGAAATGATTTTTTTTTGTGCTTTTGACTATCAAGATAAATCAGACACCCTGCGCATCAACAGATACTCCCCACCATAAACCCACCTTGAAGAAGGGGGAGATGACACCGCACCCAATAAAAAAGAGGGGGGGTCATTTGGTGGCTGGATGTCAAGGGGTTTGTGGCTGACACGGTTTGGAGCACCGAGCCATGGCAACATCTGATGATTTTCTTGATGCTCATTAGCCTTAAAATGTTACCAGTTAATGAATTGCATAAAAGTTTCATACTTCACATGAGGGGAGGTGTTGGCAAAGACATCTTTTATTGGACATATAATGTCTTAGCATAAGTTGCATGTTCGTATGAACCTTAGTTTATGGCCCTACAATAATGAACAGTTATCTTACTTTGCAAAAATTGGGTCTTTCCGTAAAATCCGGAGGTTCTTAGAGATACGGATGTTTTAGGACGACAACGGATGTTTCGGACTCTTGTTGATTCGGTCGATTTCGAAGTACGAGTCGATCGGCCACGTACAATAAACAATTGGCTGCAAAGTGTACTTGTTTTTAAGTACGATCGGTTATTTTGCGAATGAGTCGACGAGGCCGATCGACAAGGCGTAGAAGTATTTCTGTCCATAAGTGTCGACGGAGCTGATCGACTGGGCCGATCGACGCGGCATATAGCATTCTGGCAAGTAGTATTCTGTCAATAGGAATCTGTTTTGCACGGAACAACGATTCTAGGTGGATAAAGGGGTAGAGACAGAGTCGTATCCTCAGACATTCGATTGCTGTCTCCGGTGCCTCAAGTCGGACCTCTGTATTTCCGTTTGGCACCGTCCTTTGCCTGCATTAACTCAGCTGTCGCTTGCTATGCAGGTGTGTTTAGTTGTTTCGAGCTTTATTGTATAGTTTGATATATGTAATAGACATTCGATTGCTGTCTCCGGTGCCTCAAGTCGGACCTCTGTATTTCCGTTTGGCACCGTCCTTTGCCTGCATTAACTCAGCTGTCGCTTGCTATGCAGGAATCCTGAAACTGTTTTTGATCAAATTGACATCAAATAATCGAATAATTGTGCCAGTAGGGCAAGCAGTAATATTGTCCCATGTAATCAGATCGTTGGTTGGCCGAATCCTGTGCCACGGAATGGAAGTCCTGTCTGTTTGCTACAAGTTGAAGCTTGCTATTGCATATTTGATTTGTGTTTGAGACAGTCGCACTTGCTTTTTGGTTGCCGCAAGGGAAGGCGCTCCTGTCGAACCTGTATCAGTCGCGCGCAAAGGGTGTGTCGAGGTCTGACTGACGAAACCTCTACAGTGCATTGACAAATCCTTTTGCGGACTTACAGGTGTTCTCTCTGCCCATAACCTTTCACAGGTTCTCTTTGTAGACGACATGCTGATCATGTCAAAGGCTCTCCCACGTGTATTGGCCTTTAAGGAGACTATAGGGAAAGAGTTCTCTATTCATGATCTTGGGGAAGTCAAGGAATTCCTGGGATGTCAGATTGTTCGAGATCGAGAGCGGAAGCTGATGTGGATGAGTAGTGGGCTGAAGATAGATGCATTGGTGGACAGTTTTGGACTTAGTGCTGACAGACGGGCCTATGACACACCCATGAGTAAATCATTTGTGCACACCAGCCACTCCACTCAGTCCAATCCCATTGATGGGGCTGGGGTTGCTTTGGAACCCGGGCATCGTTACTGTGAGCTGATTGGCTCTCTTCTGTATTTAGCTAATACCACACGTCCTGATATTGCTCATGCGGTAGGGGTTCTTTCACGGTATAGAGGCACACCAACCACTGCACATATGCAAGAAGGTCTTCGAGTGGTCCGGTATTTAAAGGACACTCGGGATCTTGCACTCCAGCTTGGTGGGGGCACATCTCCTCTTGAGGGTTATGTCGATGCCGACTATGCGGGTGATCTAGATATGCGAGCATCCACTACAGGTTTCGTGTTCCAAGTTTACGGTGGGTCAGTTGTTTGGGGCAGCAAGAAACAAACTGCCACTGCTACATCAACAGTGGAATCAGAGTTTCGAGCTGCTAGTCATGCTGTCAAAGAAGCCATTTGTCTTCGCGGTTTCTTGGAGGAGATTCATGTTGATGTGTGGAAACCTCCTCTGTTCATTGATAACTCTGGGTGTGTTCGGAATTTACGGAATCTTGTAAATTCCAAGTACACCAAGCATGTTGCTGTGGCATTTCACCATGCACGTGCTGCTGTCATTCAGGGTGACGTGGACGTGAAGTATGTACCCACCCAGAAGAATGTGGCGGACATCTTTACGAAACCACTCGTCCCTGTGTTGTTCAAGATTCACCGCAATACACTTGATGTCGTTTCACGCGAGTGACGTCTTATTTTCCAACTGGTGTTCACCACGACCGAGTGACCACGGGCAAAGGCGGAGGGTGAGGAGATTAGCTACCTTCTTCACTAGTAACTCCCCCGAAGCACGCCTGACCCAGAAGCATGTACTACAGTGGGCGTTGCCTGAGAAGTAGTACAATAGCTGGACCTCTGAAACGTCCAAGGGGAAGTGTTGTAGGTAATGACCTAGATCAGGTAATTACTTAGGGAGCATTACTGTTGGACTTATTCAGAGGTATTCTTCTGACTCATCCTAGGCAAAACAGTCGTGCATGCCAGGCTGCCCTGGACGGCACAACACTGTTGGGCCTTAGGTGCAAACTACTGCATACTTCTTCCAGCTAGTCCTAGGAACTTGGCTGTGAAGCGACATAATTCCTTGACAGACCTCAGTCTTCCTCACGTAACTTCACATAGAGGTTTGGACAACTTTGCATTGACTCACACAGCATCGTGGCACTCAGTGGAACTTGTTTTTGGGACCTCGAATACGTCTTCGAGGTCAGTCAAACTAATTCTTAGGCGGCCACATCAGTGTGTTTAATTAGGTACAGAAAATGGGACCTTTAGGTATTTTGTCTAGGACACATCATCCGTATTGGATTACCAATTAGGGACCTTTTGGAATGAGAAGCTTTCAGGGACTCGACTTTTATCGAGTCCCTTGGGCGCCAAACACGGTCAGGTATTTAACTGCTGGAGGCGACAGACTCGTCATTCGTTGGTTGGCCGAATCCTGTGCCAAGGAATGGAAGTCCTGTCTGTTTGCTACAAGTTAAATCTTGCTATTGCATATTTGATTTGTGTTTGAGACAGTCGCACTTGCTTTTTGGTTGCCGCAAGGGAAGGCGCTCCTGTCGAACCTGTATCAGTCGCGCGCAAAGGGTACGTTGGCACTTTGACAGATGATAGAATAGCATGATGTATTTGATAACCACTGCATTTGCAATGTTGCTCATTGCTCTGGCTAAATCGTAATGCTTGGGGCAATAGGTGTGTCGAGGTATGACTGACGAAACCTCTACAGTGCATTGACAAATCCTTTTGCGGACTTACAGGTATTGATGTAGTTGTGATTTAATGAGTTAATTCCTATTTGGTTAGATATTTCGTTGACTGTCGCAAAGCAGTGCTGTTAGGTCGTCAAGGGAACGAGTGTGCCGGACTCAGGTCCGGCACAGAACATGTCTGAGACGATGCTATGAAACCAGCTGATGTGAGAAGTAATTTATGCGTATATGAGATTGTGCCAGTAGGGCAAGCAGTAATATTGTCCCATGTAATCAATTCGTTGGTTGGACGAATCCTGTGCCACGGAATGGAAGTCCTGTCTGTTTGCTACAAGTTGAAGCTTGCTCTTGCATATTTGATTTGTGTTTGAGACAGTCGCACTTGCTTTTTGGTTGCCGCAAGGGAAGGCGCTCCTGTCGAACCTGTATCAGTCGCGCGCAAAGGGTGTGTCGAGGTCTGACTGACGAAACCTCTACAGTGCATTGACAAATTCTTTTGCGGACTTACAGGTGTTCTCTCTGCCCATAACCTTTCACAAATAGCAAGCTTCAACTTGTAGCAAACAGACAGGACTTCCATTCCGTGGCACAGGATTCGGCCAACCAACGAATGACGAGTCTGTCGCCTCCAGCAGTTAAATACCTGACCGTGTTTGGCGCCCAAGGTCCCTAATTGGTAATCCAATACGGATGATGTGTCCTAGATAAAATACCTAAAGGTCCCATTTTCTGTACCTAATTAAACACACTGATGTGGCCGCCTAAGAATTAGTTTGACTGACCTCGAAGACGTATTCGAGGTCCCAAAAACAAGTTCCACTGAGTGCCACGATGCTGTGTGAGTCAATGCAAAGTTGTCCAAACCTCTATGTGAAGTTACGTGAGGAAGACTCAGGTCTGTCAAGGAATTATGTCGCTTCACAGCCAAGTTCCTAGGACTAGCTGGAAGAAGTATGCAGTAGTTTGCTCCTAAGGCCCAACAGTGTTGTGCCGTCCAGGGCAGCCTGGCATGCACGACTGTTTTGCCTAGGATGAGTCAGAAGAATACCTCTGAATAAGTCCAACAGTAATGCTCCCTGAGTAATTACCTGATCTAGGTCATTACCTACAACACTTTCTTTCCTCTGGGTCTTTCAGTGTACTCAAAGCACTCATGAGCATCGAGAGAGTTCTTCTCCTCGATCATGGCTTGTTCCCAAAACACCCACTGATCAGACATTCGTGACTCACGATAGTTACTTGGTACAGGAATCTTGCTAAATCTCACTCCTGCAGGACTAGCAAGGCAAGCACGTAGAAAAGCAATACTGGCAGGTTCACTGGCATCCCCTCCTGAATCCGCGGTACGGAACACACATGAAGTGTTGTAGGTAATGACCTAGATCAGGTAATTACTTAGGGAGCATTACTGTTTGTTGTAAGTAATGACCTAGATCAGGTAATTACTCAGGGAGCATTACCGTTGGACTTATTCAGAGGTATTCTTCTGACTCATCCTAGGCAAAACAGTCGTGCATGCCAGGCTGCCCTGGACGGCACAACACTGTTGGGCCTTAGGTGCAAACTACTGCATACTTCTTCCAGCTAGTCCTAGGAACTTGGCTGTGAAGCGACATAATTCCTTGACAGACCTCAGTCTTCCTCACGTAACTTCACATAGAGGTTTGGACAACTTTGCATTGACTCACACAGCATCGTGGCACTCAGTGGAACTTGTTTTTGGGACCTCGAATACGTCTTCGAGGTCAGTCAAACTAATTCTTAGGCGGCCACATCAGTGTGTTTAATTAGGTACAGAAAATGGGACCTTTAGGTATTTTGTCTAGGACACATCATCCGTATTGGATTACCAATTAGGGACCTTTTGGAATGAGAAGCTTTCAGGGACTCGACTTTTATCGAGTCCCTTGGGCGCCAAACACGGTCAGGTATTTAACTGCTGGAGGCGACAGACTCGTCATTCGTTGGTTGGCCGAATCCTGTGCCACGGAATGGAAGTCCTGTCTGTTTGCTACAAGTTGAAGCTTGCTATTGCATATTTGATTTGTGTTTGAGACAGTCGCACTTGCTTTTTGGTTGCCGCAAGGGAAGGCGCTCCTGTCGAACCTGTATCAGTCGCGCGCAAAGGGTACGTTGGCACTTTGACAGATGATAGAATAGCATGATGTATTTGATAACCACTGCATTTGCAATGTTGCTCATTGCTCTGGCTAAATCGTAATGCTCGGGGCAATAGGTGTGTCGAGGTCTGACTGACGAAACCTCTACAAGTGCATTGACAAATCCTTTTGCGGACTTACAGGTATTGATGTAGTTGTGATTTAATGATATAATTCCTATTTGGTTAGATATTTCGTTGACTGTCGCAAAGCTGTGCTATTAGGTCGTCAAGGGAACGAGTGTGCCGGACTCAGGTCCGGCACAGAACATGTTTGAGACGATGCTATAAAACCCGCTGATGTGAGAACTAATTTATGCGTATATGAGATTGTGCCAGTAGGGCAAGCAGTAATATTGTCCCATGTAATCGATTCGTTGGTTGGCCGAATCCTGTGCCACGGAATGGAAGTCCTGTCTGTTTGCTACAAGTTGAAGCTTGCTATTGCATATTTGATTTGTGTTTGAGACAGTCGCACTTGCTTTTTGGTTGCCGCAAGGGAAGGCGCTCCTGTCGAACCTGTATCAGTCGCGCGCAAAGGGTGTGTCGAGGTCTGACTGACGAAACCTCTACAAGTGCATTGACAAATCCTTTTGCGGACTTACAGGTGTTCTCTCTGCCCATAACTTTTCACAGGTTATGGGCCCACCTGCCCATCGAGCTACGCCGAAGCCAAGGTTGCAGAGTACGAGGAGTCCGCCTTGAATACCTGCTGCACGTCATATCCAGAACGATTCATATCTGCAAAGTGACCCAGACTTGCAGAAACCCATAACCTTTCACACAATGACCCAGTCTGCGGAATCATCTCCAATGGACCAGCTGAACCAACAGCCTCCTGTAAGTCTGGGTGGTCAATCCACAGAACAGGAGAAGACAGCACTCCCAGTGGTTTCGATACTGACAGCCTTACTGCACGAGGACACAACAAAGCCATCAACAACAAATGTTAAGGTAGCCCATCCCTTATTAAAGGATGGGTGGAATTTCAAGTCCTGGCTTTATGATCTGACCACTGCAGCCATCCACAAGGAGTGCACGGAGGCCTTTCAGAAACCCCTTCCTTTCACGAGAGCAAATGCTGCTGCCATGATGCTGATCACTGGCAGTGTCCCAGTGGAGTGGAGTCCTATGTTGACAATGAAGCCCTCTGCCTTTGATGCCCTGTTATACATAGCCAATAAGTTCACTGGAGGACACAACAAGTCTGTTAACCGCCAGTGGCTACACACACTCAAAACAGAGCACATGACCAGGGAGGAGACGTTCGAGACATTTGTCATGAAAAAATTCATACTTTTCCAGAACCTCCTGGACAACTCCCACTCCATTGACCCCGAAGATGTCACTAATGCTATTGTGGATTGTCTCCCCACTGAGCTAGCACAGTTCAAAGGAGCACTCTATGGGCATTGTTGCGGGCGCTCCTCAGAAGATGTGGTAAAAATCCTGCAGAGCCATGCCTATGGTGCTGGCTTCAATGACCAGCTCCCTCGACCTCTTCCCAAGGCAGCGGCAGTCCTCCCAAAGTCCCAGGACCCTGAGGCAGACCAGTCAGAGCAAGACAGAAAGAGGTCACGAAAAGTCAGGTGCTGGGAGTGTGGGAGCCGTGGACACATCAGCAAGGAGTGCACAAAATGGAAAAAGGGTACTGGAGAGGAGCAAGCTGGCGACAGAATGTAAACCATCTTTCAAGCCAAGTTCACATGAGCCGCCTCGAGTACTGCATCGAATACATGCGGATACGGTTGGTGCCATGTCAACTCCTGGCGTTGAAGGGGAAAAGTTTTCTGTCACAGTAGTGGATGAGTTGTCTAATTTCGTTTCAGTGTTACCAGTCACTAGCAAGGCTACCATTGCATCTCATTTGACAGACACTATTACATACTGGGAGAGACAGACAGAATCCAAGGTTAAGGCGGTTAGGACTGACAGGGGCACAGAGTTCTTGAATAAAACGTTTCATGGGTTCTGTACAGAGAATGGCATTCACACTGAGACCTCTGCCGCGTATACTCCACAGCAGAATGGAGTTGCTGAGAGAATGAATCGAACATTGAAAGAGAAGGCCAGAACATTGCTGTTGGGTGTTCAGGCAGATGAGGGTCTTTGGGTGGATGCAATGCTTACTGCTGCATATTTACATAATGTGATGCCAGTCTCTGGTCAGGAGAAAACCCCATTTGAAATGTTCACTGGCTCTGTCCCTGATCTGTCCCATTTGCGCAAGTGGGGCTGTTTGGCATACGTGAAACATGCCAAACACCAGGTGTCATCTTTGGGTGCACAGTCTGAGGCAGGTATGTTTGTGGGATACTGTCCACACACCAAGGGGTACAAGGTCCGACTGCCTGGTAGGACAGTGGTGTCTCCGAGTGTACATTTTGTGGAGAGCCAGAGTGGTGCGTCTGCCATTGGGCTTCAAGCTGCTGGGCCCGGTCCTGTATCTGCAACCCAGCCTGGATCTAGCCTGGATCCGGACCCAGCCTCACCTCAACCGGGACCCAGCCTGGACCAGGACCTGAATCCTGTGGAATTGGAGACCCCTGCATCCACTGAGGCAACAATTCCCATGGAGGACAACAGTAGCGAGGACGATGAACCCTCCCCAGCTCGCCCTCAAACTGCCCGACTGCATCCAGACCCCACTGCACCCCGCGCACCTTGTGCACCCCCTGCGCGCACTAGGCACTCCAACCTCACTGCACCCTGCGCCCCCGCCGCGTCATCCCCAGTGGCGTCTCCTGGCTCTACAGCGCCTCGTCCAGCATCCTCAAGCCAATCACCTGGAGTCAGTGAGGTGCCCAGGCGCATGCATGCTGCTACCAGGCATGGGACCTCTGCACCAACCACCAGTGGAGGGATTCGCACCATAGCCCGACTGAGACTCATGGCAGTACCACTGGCCAAGTCTCCAACTTCACGCACCCCGGGCGCATTCCCCTGGCCTGGTGGTACGGCACGTTTCCAGCTGCAGCCTGGAGCTTTGACACGTGCAGAGCGTCTGCAGCAACGAAATGCTCGTAAACAGCAACCCAAGTCTGGTGACATCACAGAGCAGGCTGGGATCGAAGCTGCTGATGAAGCTCCTACCACCGTCACTGTACATGATGACATCAGTACAGAAGAAGGGGGGATTACAACGTCCAGGGAACCAGGGGAAGCAGGAGACGTAGGGGAAGCAGGAGAAGCAGAATGTACTGGGAGGGGTACTGGAGTTGACACTGACTCTGCAGTGGAGGGTGATTCAAGTGCTGTTGATCAGTGTAGCGATGACAATGCTGTTACTATGCATGTACGTGATGAGGCTGTAGGGAGGCTTGTTAATGCAAAATGTGAATCTGATCGTGAAACTCGACTTCGAGTTAGCAATGTGCATGACGCAGTGGACCATTCTGAGATGGTATGTGAACATGAAGAGATGATAACTGCTGCTGCTGTGAGAGAAGATGAGAGCGGGAGTCAGGAAGCACGGAGAGTAGTGGGTCAGATGAGATCCAGAGGCAAGGTTGCATTCTTTGATAATCTGCCATCTGCCACAAGGCAGAGCTCAGATAATCCATGGGCAGGATCTGCCAGGATTGTTAGAGACATTTTGCATGAGCAAGATGGGGCAGAACCCAGTGGGGAGATGCCTTCATGTGTGTTCCGTACGGCGGATTCAGGAGGGGATGCCAGTGAACCTGCCAGTATTGCTTTTCTACGTGCTTGCCTTGCTAGTCCTGCAGGAGTGAGATTTAGCAAGATTCCTGTACCAAGTAACTATCGTGAGGCACGAATGTCTGATCAGTGGGTGTTTTGGGAACAAGCCATGATCGAGGAGAAGAACTCTCTCGATGCTCATGAGTGCTTTGAGTACACTGAAAGACCCAGAGGAAAGAAAGTCATCCCAGTTCACTGGATCTATTCTGTTAAAGTCGATGCCCATGGTAATGTTATAAGGTACAAAGCTCGTCTTGTTGCACAAGGATGTCGTCAAATTCAGGGTATTGATGTGGACGAGGTCTTCGCACCCACCAGTAGCTTTGGGGCTCGACGTGTTCTTCTGTGTAAGGCAGCTGCTGAGGATATGGAAATTCATCAGCTCGATATAAAAACGGCCTTTTTGAATGGGGATCTGGAGGAAGAGGTTTACGTTACTCAACCTCCAGGATTTCACAATGGTGGTCCCCAAGTGTGTCGCTTGCGTAAGGCTCTGTACGGCCTCAAACAAGCTCCACGTGCCTGGTATCATACGCTTGATGCCACACTGGCTAAACATGGATTTACTGCATGCATGTCAGATGCAGGAATCTATGTGTCAAATGTTCCAGGGGAAGATCCTGTGTATTTGGTTCTCTTTGTAGACGACATGCTGATCATGTCAAAGGCTCTCCCACGTGTATTGGCCTTTAAGGAGACTATAGGGAAAGAGTTTTCTATTCATGATCTTGGGGAAGTCAAGGATTTCCTGGGATGTCAGATTGTTCGAGATCGAGAGCGGAAGCTGATGTGGATGAGTAGTGGGCTGAAGATAGATGCATTGGTGGACAGTTTTGGACTTAGTGGTGACACACGGGCCTATGACACACCCATGAGTAAATCATTTGTGCACACCAGTCACTCCACTCAGTCCAATCCCATTGATGGGGCTGGGGTTGCTTTGGAACCCGGGCATCGTTACTGTGAGCTGATTGGCTCTCTTCTGTATTTAGCTAATACCACACGTCCTGATATTGCTCATGCGGTAGGGGTTCTTTCACGGTATAGAGGCACACCTACCACTGCACATATGCAAGAAGGTCTTCGAGTGGTCCGGTATTTGAAGGACACTCGGGATCTTGCACTCCAGCTTGGTGGGGGCACATCTCCTCTTGAGGGTTATGTCGATGCCGACTATGCGGGTGATCTAGATATGCGAGCATCCACTACAGGTTTCGTGTTCCAAGTTTATGGTGGGTCAGTTGTTTGGGGCAGCAAGAAACAAAGTGCCACTGCTACATCAACAGTGGAATCAGAGTTTCGAGCTGCTAGTCATGCTGTCAAAGAAGCCATTTGGCTTCGCGGTTTCTTGGAGGAGATTCATGTCGATGTGTGGAAACCTCCTCTGTTCATTGATAACTCTGGGTGTGTTCGGAATTTACGGAATCTTGTAAATTCCAAGTACACCAAGCATGTTGCTGTGGCATTTCACCATGCACGTGCTGCTGTCATTCAGGGTGACGTGGACGTGAAGTATGTACCCACCCAGAAGAATGTGGCGGACATCTTTACGAAACCACTCGTCCCTGTGTTGTTCAAGATTCATCGCAATACACTTGGTGTCGTTTCACGCGAGTGACGTCTTATTTTCCGGCTGGTGTTCACCACGACCGAGTGACCACGGGCAAAGGCGGAGGGTGAGGAGATTAGCTACCTCCTTCACTAGTAACTCCCCGAAGCACGCCTGACCCAGAAGCATGTACTACAGTGGGCGTTGCCTGAGAAGTAGTACAATAGCTGGACCTCTGAAACGTCCAAGGGGAAGTGTTGTAGGTAATGACCTAGATCAGGTAATTACTTAGGGAGCATTACTGTTTGTTGTAAGTAATGACCTAGATCAGGTAATTACTCAGGGAGCATTACCGTTGGACTTATTCAGAGGTATTCTTCTGACTCATCCTAGGCAAAACAGTCGTGCATGCCAGGCTGCCCTGGACGGCACAACACTGTTGGGCCTTAGGTGCAAACTACTGCATACTTCTTCCAGCTAGTCCTAGGAACTTGGCTGTGAAGCGACATAATTCCTTGACAGACCTCAGTCTTCCTCACGTAACTTCACATAGAGGTTTGGACAACTTTGCATTGACTCACACAGCATCGTGGCACTCAGTGGAACTTGTTTTTGGGACCTCGAATACGTCTTCGAGGTCAGTCAAACTAATTCTTAGGCGGCCACATCAGTGTGTTTAATTAGGTACAGAAAATGGGACCTTTAGGTATTTTGTCTAGGACACATCATCCGTATTGGATTACCAATTAGGGACCTTTTGGAATGAGAAGCTTTCAGGGACTCGACTTTTATCGAGTCCCTTGGGCGCCAAACACGGTCAGGTATTTAACTGCTGGAGGCGACAGACTCGTCATTCGTTGGTTGGCCGAATCCTGTGCCACGGAATGGAAGTCCTGTCTGTTTGCTACAAGTTGAAGCTTGCTATTGCATATTTGATTTGTGTTTGAGACAGTCGCACTTGCTTTTTGGTTGCCGCAAGGGAAGGCGCTCCTGTCGAACCTGTATCAGTCGCGCGCAAAGGGTACGTTGGCACTTTGACAGATGATAGAATAGCATGATGTATTTGATAACCACTGCATTTGCAATGTTGCTCATTGCTCTGGCTAAATCGTAATGCTCGGGGCAATAGGTGTGTCGAGGTCTGACTGACGAAACCTCTACAAGTGCATTGACAAATCCTTTTGCGGACTTACAGGTATTGATGTAGTTGTGATTTAATGATATAATTCCTATTTGGTTAGATATTTCGTTGACTGTCGCAAAGCTGTGCTATTAGGTCGTCAAGGGAACGAGTGTGCCGGACTCAGGTCCGGCACAGAACATGTTTGAGACGATGCTATAAAACCGCTGATGTGAGAATAATTTATGCGTATATGAGATTGTGCCAGTAGGGCAAGCAGTAATATTGTCCCATGTAATCGATTCGTTGGTTGGCCGAATCCTGTGCCACGGAATGGAAGTCCTGTCTGTTTGCTACAAGTTGAAGCTTGCTATTGCATATTTGATTTGTGTTTGAGACAGTCGCACTTGCTTTTTGGTTGCCGCAAGGGAAGGCGCTCCTGTCGAACCTGTATCAGTCGCGCGCAAAGGGTGTGTCGAGGTCTGACTGACGAAACCTCTACAAGTGCATTGACAAATCCTTTTGCGGACTTACAGGTGTTCTCTCTGCCCATAACCTTTCACATGAAGGCATCTCCCACTGGGTTCTGCCCAACTTGCTCATGCAAATGTCTCTAACAATCCTGGCAGATCCTGCCATGGATTATCTGAGCTCTGCCTTGTGCAGATGGTATATTATCAAAGAATGCAACCTTGCCTCTGGATCTCATCTGACCCACTACTCTCCGTGCTTCCTGACTCCCGCTTCATCTTCTCTCACAGCAGCAGCAGTATCATCTCTTCATGTTCACATACTGTTGTAGGTAATGACTAGATCAGGTAATTACTTAGGGAGCATTACTGTTGGACTTATTCAGAGGTATTCTTCTGACTCATCCTAGGCAAAACAGTCGTGCATGCCAGGCTGCCCTGGACGGCACAACACTGTTGGGCCTTAGGTGCAAACTACTGCATACTTCTTCCAGCTAGTCCTAGGAACTTGGCTGTGAAGCGACATAATTCCTTGACAGACCTCAGTCTTCCTCACGTAACTTCACATAGAGGTTTGGACAACTTTGCATTGACTCACACAGCATCGTGGCCTCAGTGGAACTTGATTTTGGGACCTCGATACGTCTTCGAGGTCAGTCAAACTAATTCTTAGGCGGCCACATCAGTGTGTTTAATTAGGTACAGAAAATGGGACCTTTAGGTATTTTGTCTAGGACACATCATCCGTATTGGATTACCAATTAGGGACCTTTTGGAATGAGAAGCTTTCAGGGACTCGACTTTTATCGAGTCCCTTGGGCGCCAAACACGGTCAGGTATTTAACTGCTGGAGGCGACAGACTCGTCATTCGTTGGTTGGCCGAATCCTGTGCCACGGAATGGAAGTCCTGTCTGTTTGCTACAAGTTGAAGCTTGCTATTGCATATTTGATTTGTGTTTGAGACAGTCCACTTGCTTTTTGGTTGCCGCAAGGGAAGGCGCTCCTGTCGAACCTGTATCAGTCGCGCGCAAAGGGTACGTTGGCACTTTGACAGATGATAGAATAGCATGATGTATTTGATAACCACTGCATTTGCAATGTTGCTCATTGCTCTGGCTAAATCGTAATGCTTGGGCAATAGGTGTGTCGAGTCTGACTGACGAAACCTCTACAGTGCATTGACAAATCCTTTTGCGGACTTACAGGTATTGATGTAGTTGTGATTTAATGATAATTCCTATTTGGTTAGATATTTCGTTGACTGTCGCAAAGCTGTGCTGATAGGTCGTCAAGGGAACGAGTGTGCCGGACTCAGTCCGGCACAGAACATGTCTGAGACGATGCTATGAACCAGCTGATGTGAGAAGTTGTTGTAGGTAATGACCTAGATCAGGTAATTACTCAGGGAGCATTACTGTTGGACTTATTCAGAGTATCTTCTGACTCATCCTAGGCAAACTGTTGTAGGTAATGACCTAGATCAGGTAATTACTTAGGGAGCATTACTGTTTGTTGTAAGTAATGACCTAGATCAGGTAATTACTCAGGGAGCATTACTGTTGGACTTATTCAGAGGTATTCTTCTGACTCATCCTAGGCAAAACAGTCGTGCATGCCAGGCTGCCCTGGACGGCACAACACTGTTGGGCCTTAGGTGCAAACTACTGCATACTTCTTCCAGCTAGTCCTAGGAACTTGGCTGTGAAGCGACATAATTCCTTGACAGACCTCAGTCTTCCTCACGTAACTTCACATAGAGGTTTGGACAACTTTGCATTGACTCACACAGCATCGTGGCACTCAGTGGAACTTGTTTTTGGGACCTCGAATACGTCTTCGAGGTCAGTCAAACTAATTCTTAGGCGGCCACATCAGTGTGTTTAATTAGGTACAGAAAATGGGACCTTTAGGTATTTTGTCTAGGACACATCATCCGTATTGGATTACCAATTAGGGACCTTTTGGAATGAGAAGCTTTCAGGGACTCGACTTTTATCGAGTCCCTTGGGCGCCAAACACGGTCAGGTATTTAACTGCTGGAGGCGACAGACTCGTCATTCGTTGGTTGGCCGAATCCTGTGCCACGGAATGGAAGTCCTGTCTGTTTGCTACAAGTTGAAGCTTGCTATTGCATATTTGATTTGTGTTTGAGACAGTCGCACTTGCTTTTTGGTTGCCGCAAGGGAAGGCGCTCCTGTCGAACCTGTATCAGTCGCGCGCAAAGGGTACGTTGGCACTTTGACAGATGATAGAATAGCATGATGTATTTGATAACCACTGCATTTGCAATGTTGCTCATTGCTCTGGCTAAATCGTAATGCTCGGGGCAATAGGTGTGTCGAGGTCTGACTGACGAAACCTCTACAAGTGCATTGACAAATCCTTTTGCGGACTTACAGGTATTGATGTAGTTGTGATTTAATGATATAATTCCTATTTGGTTAGATATTTCGTTGACTGTCGCAAAGCTGTGCTATTAGGTCGTCAAGGGAACGAGTGTGCCGGACTCAGGTCCGGCACAGAACATGTTTGAGACGATGCTATAAAACCAGCTGATGTGAGAAGTAATTTATGCGTATATGAGATTGTGCCAGTAGGGCAAGCAGTAATATTGTCCCATGTAATCGATTCGTTGGTTGGCCGAATCCTGTGCCACGGAATGGAAGTCCTGTCTGTTTGCTACAAGTTGAAGCTTGCTATTGCATATTTGATTTGTGTTTGAGACAGTCGCACTTGCTTTTTGGTTGCCGCAAGGGAAGGCGCTCCTGTCGAACCTGTATCAGTCGCGCGCAAAGGGTGTGTCGAGGTCTGACTGACGAAACCTCTACAAGTGCATTGACAAATCCTTTTGCGGACTTACAGGTGTTCTCTCTGCCCATAACCTTTCACAGGTTATGGGCCCACCTGCCCATCGAGCTACGCCGAAGCCAAGGTTGCAGAGTACGAGGAGTCCGCCTTGAATACCTGCTGCACGTCATATCCAGAACGATTCATATCTGCAAAGTGACCCAGACTTGCAGAAACCCATAACCTTTCACACAATGACCCAGTCTGCGGAATCATCTCCAATGGACCAGCTGAACCAACAGCCTCCTGTAAGTCTGGGTGGTCAATCCACAGAACAGGAGAAGACAGCACTCCCAGTGGTTTCGATACTGACAGCCTTACTGCACGAGGACACAACAAAGCCATCAACAACAAATGTTAAGGTAGCCCATCCCTTATTAAAGGATGGGTGGAATTTCAAGTCCTGGCTTTATGATCTGACCACTGCAGCCATCCACAAGGAGTGCACGGAGGCCTTTCAGAAACCCCTTCCTTTCACGAGAGCAAATGCTGCTGCCATGATGCTGATCACTGGCAGTGTCCCAGTGGAGTGGAGTCCTATGTTGACAATGAAGCCCTCTGCCTTTGATGCCCTGTTATACATAGCCAATAAGTTCACTGGAGGACACAACAAGTCTGTTAACCGCCAGTGGCTACACACACTCAAAACAGAGCACATGACCAGGGAGGAGACGTTCGAGACATTTGTCATGAAAAAATTCATACTTTTCCAGAACCTCCTGGACAACTCCCACTCCATTGACCCCGAAGATGTCACTAATGCTATTGTGGATTGTCTCCCCACTGAGCTAGCACAGTTCAAAGGAGCACTCTATGGGCATTGTTGCGGGCGCTCCTCAGAAGATGTGGTAAAAATCCTGCAGAGCCATGCCTATGGTGCTGGCTTCAATGACCAGCTCCCTCGACCTCTTCCCAAGGCAGCGGCAGTCCTCCCAAAGTCCCAGGACCCTGAGGCAGACCAGTCAGAGCAAGACAGAAAGAGGTCACGAAAAGTCAGGTGCTGGGAGTGTGGGAGCCGTGGACACATCAGCAAGGAGTGCACAAAATGGAAAAAGGGTACTGGAGAGGAGCAAGCTGGCGACAGAAGTAAGCATTCACTGCCAAGTGTTCCCTCTGCATCCAACAGTACCCATGTTCCATGTCCTAAAAACGCAGAAGCCGTTCCTATCTCACTGCCCAGTGTGACGTTTAATGTATTACAAAGTGGTGGGATAGGGCACTCGTGCGAGGAATGGCTTGTGGACTCTGGGGCTACTGTCCACCTGGTTAATGACTTTGGTGTATTGCAGAACCCCACAGTGTACACAGAACCACGTCAACTGCAGTTGGCTACATCAGAGTCTCATGGTTCCATCATTGCTAGTGGGAGTGTGTGTCTGGTGAATGCAGAAGGGAAGTTACTGTGGCTCCATAATGTACAATGTGTTCCACAGGCCAGCACAAATCTCTTGTCTGTATCAGCTGGGGTAAGGGATGGTATTCAATTTGTTCCACGTGAGAATGGGACCTACAGCAGTCTGGTGGGACCCATGGGTTGGGAGTGCAGCATTGTAGAAAGATATGGGTTGTATGTTCTGAGGGGAATTTATCCCACCAAATATCAGGTGGCTTGTCAAGTGTGTGTGAACCCTATGTCTGCACATCATGCTGCGCACAAACCTGCACATAACTGCAAGTTGCGAAAACTTTGGCATGAGAGGTTAGGGCATCCTGGGAAGACAGCCACAGAGCGTTTGAGCAGGGAGGAGTTGTGTACTGGGATACCTGTGTCCCTTCTTCCTTGTTCAAAGTGCGATACTCACTGTGACCCTTGTGTTCGGGGAAAGCAGTGTAAACCATCTTTCAAGCCAAGTTCACATGAGCCGCCTCGAGTACTGCATCGAATACATGCGGATACGGTTGGTGCCATGTCAACTCCTGGCGTTGAAGGGGAAAAGTTTTCTGTCACAGTAGTGGATGAGTTGTCTAATTTCGTTTCAGTGTTACCAGTCACTAGCAAGGCTACCATTGCATCTCATTTGACAGACACTATTACATACTGGGAGAGACAGACAGAATCCAAGGTTAAGGCGGTTAGGACTGACAGGGGCACAGAGTTCTTGAATAAAACGTTTCATGGGTTCTGTACAGAGAATGGCATTCACACTGAGACCTCTGCCGCGTATACTCCACAGCAGAATGGAGTTGCTGAGAGAATGAATCGAACATTGAAAGAGAAGGCCAGAACATTGCTGTTGGGTGTTCAGGCAGATGAGAGTCTTTGGGTGGATGCAATGCTTACTGCTGCATATTTACATAATGTGATGCCAGTCTCTGGTCAGGAGAAAACCCCATTTGAAATGTTCACTGGCTCTGTCCCTGATCTGTCCCATTTGCGCAAGTGGGGCTGTTTGGCATACGTGAAACATGCCAAACACCAGGTGTCATCTTTGGGTGCACAGTCTGAGGCAGGTATGTTTGTGGGATACTGTCCACACACCAAGGGGTACAAGGTCCGACTGCCTGGTAGGACAGTGGTGTCTCCGAGTGTACATTTTGTGGAGAGCCAGAGTGGTGCGTCTGCCATTGGGCTTCAAGCTGCTGGGCCCGGTCCTGTATCTGCAACCCAGCCTGGATCTAGCCTGGATCCGGACCCAGCCTCACCTCAACCGGGACCCAGCCTGGACCAGGACCTGAATCCTGTGGAATTGGAGACCCCTGCATCCACTGAGGCAACAATTCCCATGGAGGACAACAGTAGCGAGGACGATGAACCCTCCCCAGCTCGCCCTCAAACTGCCCGACTGCATCCAGACCCCACTGCACCCCGCGCACCTTGTGCACCCCCTGCGCGCACTAGGCACTCCAACCTCACTGCACCCTGCGCCCCCGCCGCGTCATCCCCAGTGGCGTCTCCTGGCTCTACAGCGCCTCGTCCAGCATCCTCAAGCCAATCACCTGGAGTCAGTGAGGTGCCCAGGCGCATGCATGCTGCTACCAGGCATGGGACCTCTGCACCAACCACCAGTGGAGGGATTCGCACCATAGCCCGACTGAGACTCATGGCAGTACCACTGGCCAAGTCTCCAACTTCACGCACCCCGGGCGCATTCCCCTGGCCTGGTGGTACGGCACGTTTCCAGCTGCAGCCTGGAGCTTTGACACGTGCAGAGCGTCTGCAGCAACGAAATGCTCGTAAACAGCAACCCAAGTCTGGTGACATCACAGAGCAGGCTGGGATCGAAGCTGCTGATGAAGCTCCTACCACCGTCACTGTACATGATGACATCAGTACAGAAGAAGGGGGGATTACAACGTCCAGGGAACCAGGGGAAGCAGGAGACGTAGGGGAAGCAGGAGAAGCAGAATGTACTGGGAGGGGTACTGGAGTTGACACTGACTCTGCAGTGGAGGGTGATTCAAGTGCTGTTGATCAGTGTAGCGATGACAATGCTGTTACTATGCATGTACGTGATGAGGCTGTAGGGAGGCTTGTTAATGCAAAATGTGAATCTGATCGTGAAACTCGACTTCGAGTTAGCAATGTGCATGACGCAGTGGACCATTCTGAGATGGTATGTGAACATGAAGAGATGATAACTGCTGCTGCTGTGAGAGAAGATGAGAGCGGGAGTCAGGAAGCACGGAGAGTAGTGGGTCAGATGAGATCCAGAGGCAAGGTTGCATTCTTTGATAATCTGCCATCTGCCACAAGGCAGAGCTCAGATAATCCATGGGCAGGATCTGCCAGGATTGTTAGAGACATTTTGCATGAGCAAGATGGGGCAGAACCCAGTGGGGAGATGCCTTCATGTGTGTTCCGTACGGCGGATTCAGGAGGGGATGCCAGTGAACCTGCCAGTATTGCTTTTCTACGTGCTTGCCTTGCTAGTCCTGCAGGAGTGAGATTTAGCAAGATTCCTGTACCAAGTAACTATCGTGAGGCACGAATGTCTGATCAGTGGGTGTTTTGGGAACAAGCCATGATCGAGGAGAAGAACTCTCTCGATGCTCATGAGTGCTTTGAGTACACTGAAAGACCCAGAGGAAAGAAAGTCATCCCAGTTCACTGGATCTATTCTGTTAAAGTCGATGCCCATGGTAATGTTATAAGGTACAAAGCTCGTCTTGTTGCACAAGGATGTCGTCAAATTCAGGGTATTGATGTGGACGAGGTCTTCGCACCCACCAGTAGCTTTGGGGCTCGACGTGTTCTTCTGTGTAAGGCAGCTGCTGAGGATATGGAAATTCATCAGCTCGATATAAAAACGGCCTTTTTGAATGGGGATCTGGAGGAAGAGGTTTACGTTACTCAACCTCCAGGATTTCACAATGGTGGTCCCCAAGTGTGTCGCTTGCGTAAGGCTCTGTACGGCCTCAAACAAGCTCCACGTGCCTGGTATCATACGCTTGATGCCACACTGGCTAAACATGGATTTACTGCATGCATGTCAGATGCAGGAATCTATGTGTCAAATGTTCCAGGGGAAGATCCTGTGTATTTGGTTCTCTTTGTAGACGACATGCTGATCATGTCAAAGGCTCTCCCACGTGTATTGGCCTTTAAGGAGACTATAGGGAAAGAGTTTTCTATTCATGATCTTGGGGAAGTCAAGGATTTCCTGGGATGTCAGATTGTTCGAGATCGAGAGCGGAAGCTGATGTGGATGAGTAGTGGGCTGAAGATAGATGCATTGGTGGACAGTTTTGGACTTAGTGGTGACACACGGGCCTATGACACACCCATGAGTAAATCATTTGTGCACACCAGTCACTCCACTCAGTCCAATCCCATTGATGGGGCTGGGGTTGCTTTGGAACCCGGGCATCGTTACTGTGAGCTGATTGGCTCTCTTCTGTATTTAGCTAATACCACACGTCCTGATATTGCTCATGCGGTAGGGGTTCTTTCACGGTATAGAGGCACACCTACCACTGCACATATGCAAGAAGGTCTTCGAGTGGTCCGGTATTTGAAGGACACTCGGGATCTTGCACTCCAGCTTGGTGGGGGCACATCTCCTCTTGAGGGTTATGTCGATGCCGACTATGCGGGTGATCTAGATATGCGAGCATCCACTACAGGTTTCGTGTTCCAAGTTTATGGTGGGTCAGTTGTTTGGGGCAGCAAGAAACAAAGTGCCACTGCTACATCAACAGTGGAATCAGAGTTTCGAGCTGCTAGTCATGCTGTCAAAGAAGCCATTTGGCTTCGCGGTTTCTTGGAGGAGATTCATGTTGATGTGTGGAAACCTCCTCTGTTCATTGATAACTCTGGGTGTGTTCGGAATTTACGGAATCTTGTAAATTCCAAGTACACCAAGCATGTTGCTGTGGCATTTCACCATGCACGTGCTGCTGTCATTCAGGGTGACGTGGACGTGAAGTATGTACCCACCCAGAAGAATGTGGCGGACATCTTTACGAAACCACTCGTCCCTGTGTTGTTCAAGATTCATCGCAATACACTTGGTGTCGTTTCACGCGAGTGACGTCTTATTTTCCGGCTGGTGTTCACCACGACCGAGTGACCACGGGCAAAGGCGGAGGGTGAGGAGATTAGCTACCTCCTTCACTAGTAACTCCCCGAAGCACGCCTGACCCAGAAGCATGTACTACAGTGGGCGTTGCCTGAGAAGTAGTACAATAGCTGGACCTCTGAAACGTCCAAGGGGAAGTGTTGTAGGTAATGACCTAGATCAGGTAATTACTTAGGGAGCATTACTGTTTGTTGTAAGTAATGACCTAGATCAGGTAATTACTCAGGGAGCATTACTGTTGGACTTATTCAGAGGTATTCTTCTGACTCATCCTAGGCAAAACAGTCGTGCATGCCAGGCTGCCCTGGACGGCACAACACTGTTGGGCCTTAGGTGCAAACTACTGCATACTTCTTCCAGCTAGTCCTAGGAACTTGGCTGTGAAGCGACATAATTCCTTGACAGACCTCAGTCTTCCTCACGTAACTTCACATAGAGGTTTGGACAACTTTGCATTGACTCACACAGCATCGTGGCACTCAGTGGAACTTGTTTTTGGGACCTCGAATACGTCTTCGAGGTCAGTCAAACTAATTCTTAGGCGGCCACATCAGTGTGTTTAATTAGGTACAGAAAATGGGACCTTTAGGTATTTTGTCTAGGACACATCATCCGTATTGGATTACCAATTAGGGACCTTTTGGAATGAGAAGCTTTCAGGGACTCGACTTTTATCGAGTCCCTTGGGCGCCAAACACGGTCAGGTATTTAACTGCTGGAGGCGACAGACTCGTCATTCGTTGGTTGGCCGAATCCTGTGCCACGGAATGGAAGTCCTGTCTGTTTGCTACAAGTTGAAGCTTGCTATTGCATATTTGATTTGTGTTTGAGACAGTCGCACTTGCTTTTTGGTTGCCGCAAGGGAAGGCGCTCCTGTCGAACCTGTATCAGTCGCGCGCAAAGGGTACGTTGGCACTTTGACAGATGATAGAATAGCATGATGTATTTGATAACCACTGCATTTGCAATGTTGCTCATTGCTCTGGCTAAATCGTAATGCTCGGGGCAATAGGTGTGTCGAGGTCTGACTGACGAAACCTCTACAAGTGCATTGACAAATCCTTTTGCGGACTTACAGGTATTGATGTAGTTGTGATTTAATGATATAATTCCTATTTGGTTAGATATTTCGTTGACTGTCGCAAAGCTGTGCTATTAGGTCGTCAAGGGAACGAGTGTGCCGGACTCAGGTCCGGCACAGAACATGTTTGAGACGATGCTATAAAACCAGCTGATGTGAGAAGTAATTTATGCGTATATGAGATTGTGCCAGTAGGGCAAGCAGTAATATTGTCCCATGTAATCGATTCGTTGGTTGGCCGAATCCTGTGCCACGGAATGGAAGTCCTGTCTGTTTGCTACAAGTTGAAGCTTGCTATTGCATATTTGATTTGTGTTTGAGACAGTCGCACTTGCTTTTTGGTTGCCGCAAGGGAAGGCGCTCCTGTCGAACCTGTATCAGTCGCGCGCAAAGGGTGTGTCGAGGTCTGACTGACGAAACCTCTACAAGTGCATTGACAAATCCTTTTGCGGACTTACAGGTGTTCTCTCTGCCCATAACCTTTCACAGAAGTAATTATGCATATGCAAAATACCTAAAGTCCCATTCTGTACCAATTAAACACACTGATTCCGCCAAAATTAGTTTGACTGACCTCGAAGACGTATCGAGGTCCAAAATCAAGTTCACTGATGCCACATGCTGTGTGATCATGCAAAGTCCAAACTCTATTGAATTACGTGAAGACTAGGTCTGTCAGGATTATGTCCTCACAGGTCTAGACTAGCTGGAAGTTCAGTTTACTGTTGGCAAAGACATCTTTTATTGGACATATAATGTCTTAGCATAAGTTGCATGTTCGTATGAACCTTAGTTTATGGCCCTACAATAATGAACAGTTATCTTACTTTGCAAAAATTGGGTCTTTCCGTAAAATCCGGAGGTTCTTAGAGATACGGATGTTTTAGGACGACAACGGATGTTTCGGACTCTTGTTGATTCGGTCGATTTCGAAGTACGAGTCGATCGGCCACGTACAATAAACAATTGGCTGCAAAGTGTACTTGTTTTTAAGTACGATCGGTTATTTTGCGAATGAGTCGACGAGGCCGATCGACAAGGCGTAGAAGTATTTCTGTCCATAAGTGTCGACGGAGCTGATCGACTGGGCCGATCGACGCGGCATATAGCATTCTGGCAAGTAGTATTCTGTCAATAGGAATCTGTTTTGCACGGAACAACGATTCTAGGTGGATAAAGGGGTAGAGACAGAGTCGTATCCTCAGACATTCGATTGCTGTCTCCGGTGCCTCAAGTCGGACCTCTGTATTTCCGTTTGGCACCGTCCTTTGCCTGCATTAACTCAGCTGTCGCTTGCTATGCAGTGTGTTTAGTTGTTTCGAGCTTTATTGTATAGTTTGATATATGTAATAGACATTCGATTGCTGTCTCCGGTGCCTCAAGTCGGACCTCTGTATTTCCGTTTGGCACCGTCCTTTGCCTGCATTAACTCAGCTGTCGCTTGCTATGCAGGAATCCTGAAACTGTTTTTGATCAAATTGACATCAAATAATCGAATATGGTATCGGCGACACCGTTTGGTGTCGATACTGGTCACTGCTCCCGCCAGCAGCGAGGAGAATAATACGCATACAACTATTTGCAAGCTTCAGCAAGTCTCCAGAAATTCTCGCCCATTTCTCTGCTTTCAACGTAGTTGTTTGTAGTGTCTTGGGTTGAACGATCGCTTGGAACTTCGGGTTGCTGGATTGTCTCGCTGGAAAGGCACTTGTGTTGATCTAGTAGTGAGAGACAATTGGATGTATTGGCTGTTGGGATCTGGTGGTTGTGGAATATCTGTTTAAAGTGCAAGCAAGTTTGTTTTCCTTTTAATCTTTCTTTGCCAGTTGCCCGTCAAGGCTTCTGGAATAATGTCACAGACAGAATCACAAGATGAAGGATTCAATGTCAGTATTGAGATAGAACCTGCCAGCCCAATGGGCAGGAATGTCTTTAGGAATCCTACCTATGATGCAGAAGCAGTCACTGATGATTCTGTGTCACATGTTACAGGGGTCCTAAATGGAATGCAGCAGCAAACTGATGAGGGTCTACAAAGACCACAGGGAGACTCAGAATGGGAAGCATGGGGATATGATCCACAGACTCAAAACATACCTCTAAACCCTGCTTTCTCAAGACGAGACAACCTTGGTACCTTTGTACCTGCTCAGCAAGCTGCTGCATCTCCTGCCCCTATGTCTTCTAGAGTGCTAGGCTTTCAAACAAATTTGCCTGCCTCCAGACCTGTCTTAAGCCCTTTGTTTGGGATACCTAGGACTGCAGTCAGGATCCCAGTGAGGCCTACACACTTACCTGTACCTAGTGCACCACTGGCAGGTGCACCAGTCAATGTTTCCTCATTCATGACAAGTGTACCACACACAGGTATTATGCTCCTTTCAGGAAACATAAATCAGGCAAGTACAGCATCAGGTACTACAGTAGTGCATGTTCCCTTGGCAACTGGTGGCACAATGCCAATCAGTCTTCCAACATCTACAATTTTAAACTCTATTGCACCAACTGTTCAAAGTGTGAGTGCTACACAGGGAACTGCTGCACAGTCAACGGCACAAGTGTCTGCCCCACCTCCTCCACCTCCACCAGGTGGTGGGCCTCCTTATAGTGGTCCACCAGGAGGTGGTGGCTGGCCTCCAAATCCACCAGGGGGTTCTTCCTCAGGCCCTCCCTGGTTTAGTGGTGTACCTGGCAGTTGGGGTATGGTGAATTCCAACCCCTATGGTTACAGTGGGTATCCCTTCATGAAGTTCAATTCTCCTTCTCAAAGGCTTACTCCAAAGTTAGAGCCCCTTAAACTTAATGATGATAACTGGGTCATATGGTCTAGATATGTTCATGCAATGCTTATAGAGATGGGGGTAGAATACTGTATTCTTCATGACATGAGAGGTTATTTAGATGATTATAAGGCCCAGAGCATTATAACACAGTCTTGTTCAGAGGAGTATCAAATACAAATCTCTGATCATTTGTCTGCCTACTCTATGTGGGACTACTTGATGGCCTTATTTGTTACAAAAGCAAATGGCAAAATCATATCTCTCCAGGAAGAGTCCCGCACCTTCAAGATGCATACAAATGAGAAACCTTCCTCATATGTACTAAGGGGTAGAAAAATAGCCAACACAATTAAAAGCTTAGGACATGAGTTCAGTGACCTCTCACTCTGCACTATGCTTTTAAATGGACTCCCTGAGGAGTATAATATACACAAGCAGGTTCAACAATCTATTATAGTGTCCAATCCTGATGTGAATCTGCTACAACACTCTTTAGAGCTGGCACATATGCAGATAGTGAATAAGAAACTCCAAACCCCACCACCTAAAAATAACACCTTTAACCAGAAGTCCTCTCCTGGTCAAGGTTACAACCTTAAGTATAAGGCACCAAATTCCCCTACTTCAAATGCTGTAGAGAAAGGTGCTAATCAAGGTGGTGGTGGGCAGAGTGGTAAAACAGCCTTCCAACAGATAGGGAGGCCTTTACCATTTTGCAGGTACTGCAAGCAGGATGGACACAGCATAGAGACCTGCCCAAAGTTGGAGGGGAAGAGAGTTAGCTTTGCTTCTCCACCAAAGCAGAGCCACTGCACACAGCTATATACAGTTTGCTCTGAACCCTCTATTTCTGGTTGGCTGATAGATTCTGGTTCAACAGATCATATTTCCCCTGACTGTGAGAATATGATGAATTATCTCAAGTATGATAAACCAGATATCCTGATAGTAGCAAATGGTGGTAGGGAGGAAATCATTGGTGAGGGTACTGTGCAGGTCTTCCTGGAAACAGGAAACTCTCTTTACCTGTACAATGTTAAACATGTACCCTCAGCTAAAAAGCGTTTATTGTCTGTAGGGAAGGCCTATCATGATGGGTTAGATGTTCATATAAATGGCATTCACTGTCACCTTACAGATTCAAATGGTGATCTTGTGGGCATTGCTGAACATGTATACCCTTATCAGTGGCTCACAGACCTTTCTATACAAAACAGTGTTCCCCTACCAGTGTCAAATGAAAAGACACAGTGCAACCATACAAAGGTGGATGTAGATCTGGTAAACATATGGCATCAGCGTTTTGGTCATCTCTCTGCTCAAAACTTGCAAAGGTTGAGCAGGGAGAAAATGGTAGAAGGCTTAAAACTCCCATCAGGTGACCTATCCAAGTGCATTGGTCATCAAGGTACTTGCGATGCCTGTATGCATGGGAGGCAGACAGCCTCACCATTTAAATCAACCCAAAATACTTGTTCAAAACCTCTTGAAGTCATTCACATGGACCTTATGGGCCCCATAGATCCTGAAACTCCTGAAGGATACAAGTATGCCCTTGTCATTTTGGATGAGTTCACAGAGTACTCATTTGTTGTTCTGATTAAATCTAAGAGTGATGCAGCAAAAGAAGCTACATACATTCTCACAGCTTTGCAAAACCAGCAAGACTGTAAAGTACAATTTATCAGAACAGATAATGGTACTGAGTTCAATGGGTTGTTCAAATTCTGTAGGGAGCATGGGGCAGTTCACCAGAAGACTGCCCCATATGCACATCAGCAGAATGGGAAAATAGAGAGGCTCAACCGTACGCTACAGGAGAAAGCAAGGTGTTTGCTAGCTGCCTCAGGTTTATCATCTGAAAACTGGGGTGAAGCTCTTCTTACTTCAAATTATGTTAGAAATATGTCTCCTGTTAAGCACTTGAGCAAAACCCCATTTGAAATGATGCATGGAAAGGCTCCCAATGTTTCACATCTCAGAATCTTTGGCTCCAAATGTTTTCTCCTTCTTCCTAAGTCAAAGAGGGGAGGGAAATTTGAGCCTGTCAGTGCTGAGGGTATCTTTGTAGGTTATGATGGCCTTAGCAAGAACTACAAAGTTCTTGTTGATGGAAAGATTGATGTTTACTGCAGAGAATATGTCAAATTCTCTGAACATGCTGTTCATGATCTGCCTGAAGCACTGGCTGAAGACGATGAGGATGACACTTGCCCATCACTAGTGAGTGTCTCTGATTCTGACTCAGAAGATGGTCATTCTGATGATGGTGATACCACTGAGCAAATGCCTGATGTCTCTTTTGCATTAGATATCCCAGAAATTAGCTTAGAGCTAGATCAGGGTACTACACTAGTTAGTGCTGGAGAGCAAACGGGAAAGGATCAGGACCACTTTGGTCTTGATCCTAGTGGGACTAAGCATGGTAAAAGTGCAGCCGCGGGAAGTACGGACGCTTTAGGTCCAGAACCCTGTTACACAAGTGCTGCAAGTCCGCGCCCACTTAAGGGTGTTCCACAAGCGACTATCCATGAAATGAGTGGGGGGAGTGTCCCAGACCCCCAATTAGAACCTGGAGTAGACCAGGATGTGGTCCCTAAGCCTCCAGCAGGTGGTTTCAGCAGTAAGTATCCAGTTAGGAATAGGAAAAATGCAGAAACACATCCCTGGTGGTCTGGTGCACACACTACAGAAACCCAAACCTCTTTCCTTGGATATGTTCAAGTCCAAAAAGACACAATATATGTTGAACCTGTCACTTACTTTCAAGCTATCAACTCCCCTGAAGCTGAAAAATGGTTGGATGCCATGAAAGATGAAATGCAGTCTCTCTCTGCTCTTGGCACCTGGACATATGTGGAAGTTTCAGATGCACAACGCAAAAAGGCCCTCCCTGTCAAATGGGTTTACAAAATAAAGCTCACTGAAACAGGGGAGGTGGATAGATTTAAAGCAAGACTGGTAGCCAAGGGTTTCAAACAGATATATGGCATAGATTACACTGAAGTCTATGCCCCTGTGTCTAAACATACCACACTAAGGTACCTGTTGGCGAAGGCTGTGAACAGGGACATGCATGTGCATCAGATGGATGTCAGCACAGCCTTCCTACATGGGAAATTAGCAGAGGAAATTTATGTGCAGCAACCAGAGGGTTTTCATGTAGGTGGACCCAATACTGTTTGCAAGCTGCACAAGGCCCTCTATGGGCTCAAGCAGGCGCCCAAGGCTTGGTATGACACTATCAGTCATGTCCTTGTGAGTTCAGGTTTTACTATCTCAGATGCTGATCCATCCCTATTCATCCTGAACAAGTCAGAGGGGTCTGTAGTCTATCTTCTGCTGTATGTTGATGACATACTATTACTATCACAGAGCATGTCTGTCATAACAGAAGTCAAATCACTTATGTCCAGTCATTTCAGCATAAAGGACTTAGGGGAGGCAAAACACTTTCTAGGCATGCAAATAAAACAAGAGAGAGATGCAAATGGTGCTTTGTTGTCAATTACACTCTCAAATGAGAAATTGATCAGTGACATGCTTGAGAGTTTCGATTTAAAAGGGGACAAGCCCAAATCTACTCCCCTCGATAGATCAATGAAACTCAAAAAGGGAGAAGGCAAACCACTTCCCCAAAACAACAGATATAGGGAACTGGTTGGGGGTGTTCTTTACTTGTCAAACACTACCAGACCAGACATTTCCTACTCTGCTTCTCTCCTAGCAAGATTCTCAAACTCCCCGACTTCTATTCACTGGGGGGCTGGGATTCATCTGCTCCAGTATCTGTCAGGGACCAAGGAGTTAGGTCTCAAATGGGAAAGGAGCAAGGGAGGGATCATTGGATATGTTGATTCAGACTTTGCAGGGGATCTGGATGGGTACAGATCCACCTCTGGTTTTATCTTCCTGTCTGATGGCACGGCTATCTCTTGGGGTAGCAAACTCCAAAAGCTGGCTGCCCTGTCAACTGTTGAGGCTGAATTCATAGCAATGAGCACTGGTGTCCAGGAGGCACTTTGGCTGTCCAAGTTGGTGCAGGATGTTGGAGAGGATCTGGGAGCTGCAGTCATACTCTCAGATAATACTGGAGCCCTGGCCAACATTAGAGGCATACCCATTTCACCCAGGACGAAGCACATTGGAGTCCGCTATCACAGAGTCAGGGGTGAAGTGGTCAAGGGGAACATTAATCCTCAATACATCCACACATCAGAAAATGTTGCTGATATGTTCACCAAAATTCTACCAAAAGCCTCATTTGTTAAGTTCAGGGAGATGGCAGGAATGAAATGATTTTTTTTGTGCTTTTGACTATCAAGATAAATCAGACACCCTGCGCATCAACAGATACTCCCCACCATAAACCCACCTTGAAGAAGGGGGAGATGACACCGCACCCAATAAAAAAGAGGGGGGGTCATTTGGTGGCTGGATGTCAAGGGGTTTGTGGCTGACACGGTTTGGAGCACCGAGCCATGGCAACATCTGATGATTTTCTTGATGCTCATTAGCCTTAAAATGTTACCAGTTAATGAATTGCATAAAAGTTTCATACTTCACATGAGGGGAGGTGTTGGCAAAGACATCTTTTATTGGACATATAATGTCTTAGCATAAGTTGCATGTTCGTATGAACCTTAGTTTATGGCCCTACAATAATGAACAGTTATCTTACTTTGCAAAAATTGGGTCTTTCCGTAAAATCCGGAGGTTCTTAGAGATACGGATGTTTTAGGACGAAAACGGATGTTTCGGACTCTTGTTGATTCGGTCGATTTCGAAGTACGAGTCGATCGGCCACGTACAATAAACAATTGGCTGCAAAGTGTACTTGTTTTTAAGTACGATCGGTTATTTTGCGAATGAGTCGACGAGGCCGATCGACAAGGCGTAGAAGTATTTCTGTCCATAAGTGTCGACGGAGCTGATCGACTGGACCGATCGACGCGGCATATAGCATTCTGGCAAGTAGTATTCTGTCAATAGGAATCTGTTTTGCACGGAACAACGATTCTAGGTGGATAAAGGGGTAGAGACAGAGTCGTATCCTCAGACATTCGATTGCTGTCTCCGGTGCCTCAAGTCGGACCTCTGTATTTCCGTTTGGCACCGTCCTTTGCCTGCATTAACTCAGCTGTCGCTTGCTATGCAGGTGTGTTTAGTTGTTTCGAGCTTTATTGTATAGTTTGATATATGTAATAGACATTCGATTGCTGTCTCCGGTGCCTCAAGTCGGACCTCTGTATTTCCGTTTGGCACCGTCCTTTGCCTGCATTAACTCAGCTGTCGCTTGCTATGCAGGAATCCTGAAACTGTTTTTGATCAAATTGACATCAAATAATCGAATAATTGTGCCAGTAGGGCAAGCAGTAATATTGTCCCATGTAATCAGATCGTTGGTTGGCCGAATCCTGTGCCACGGAATGGAAGTCCTGTCTGTTTGCTACAAGTTGAAGCTTGCTATTGCATATTTGATTTGTGTTTGAGACAGTCGCACTTGCTTTTTGGTTGCCGCAAGGGAAGGCGCTCCTGTCGAACCTGTATCAGTCGCGCGCAAAGGGTGTGTCGAGGTCTGACTGACGAAACCTCTACAGTGCATTGACAAATCCTTTTGCGGACTTACAGGTGTTCTCTCTGCCCATAACCTTTCACAGGTTCTCTTTGTAGACGACATGCTGATCATGTCAAAGGCTCTCCCACGTGTATTGGCCTTTAAGGAGACTATAGGGAAAGAGTTCTCTATTCATGATCTTGGGGAAGTCAAGGAATTCCTGGGATGTCAGATTGTTCGAGATCGAGAGCGGAAGCTGATGTGGATGAGTAGTGGGCTGAAGATAGATGCATTGGTGGACAGTTTTGGACTTAGTGCTGACAGACGGGCCTATGACACACCCATGAGTAAATCATTTGTGCACACCAGCCACTCCACTCAGTCCAATCCCATTGATGGGGCTGGGGTTGCTTTGGAACCCGGGCATCGTTACTATGAGCTGATTGGCTCTCTTCTGTATTTAGCTAATACCACACGTCCTGATATTGCTCATGCGGTAGGGGTTCTTTCACGGTATAGAGGCACACCAACCACTGCACATATGCAAGAAGGTCTTCGAGTGGTCCGGTATTTAAAGGACACTCGGGATCTTGCACTCCAGCTTGGTGGGGGCACATCTCCTCTTGAGGGTTATGTCGATGCCGACTATGCGGGTGATCTAGATATGCGAGCATCCACTACAGGTTTCGTGTTCCAAGTTTACGGTGGGTCAGTTGTTTGGGGCAGCAAGAAACAAACTGCCACTGCTACATCAACAGTGGAATCAGAGTTTCGAGCTGCTAGTCATGCTGTCAAAGAAGCCATTTGTCTTCGCGGTTTCTTGGAGGAGATTCATGTTGATGTGTGGAAACCTCCTCTGTTCATTGATAACTCTGGGTGTGTTCGGAATTTACGGAATCTTGTAAATTCCAAGTACACCAAGCATGTTGCTGTGGCATTTCACCATGCACGTGCTGCTGTCATTCAGGGTGACGTGGACGTGAAGTATGTACCCACCCAGAAGAATGTGGCGGACATCTTTACGAAACCACTCGTCCCTGTGTTGTTCAAGATTCACCGCAATACACTTGATGTCGTTTCACGCGAGTGACGTCTTATTTTCCAACTGGTGTTCACCACGACCGAGTGACCACGGGCAAAGGCGGAGGGTGAGGAGATTAGCTACCTTCTTCACTAGTAACTCCCCCGAAGCACGCCTGACCCAGAAGCATGTACTACAGTGGGCGTTGCCTGAGAAGTAGTACAATAGCTGGACCTCTGAAACGTCCAAGGGGAAGTGTTGTAGGTAATGACCTAGATCAGGTAATTACTTAGGGAGCATTACTGTTGGACTTATTCAGAGGTATTCTTCTGACTCATCCTAGGCAAAACAGTCGTGCATGCCAGGCTGCCCTGGACGGCACAACACTGTTGGGCCTTAGGTGCAAACTACTGCATACTTCTTCCAGCTAGTCCTAGGAACTTGGCTGTGAAGCGACATAATTCCTTGACAGACCTCAGTCTTCCTCACGTAACTTCACATAGAGGTTTGGACAACTTTGCATTGACTCACACAGCATCGTGGCACTCAGTGGAACTTGTTTTTGGGACCTCGAATACGTCTTCGAGGTCAGTCAAACTAATTCTTAGGCGGCCACATCAGTGTGTTTAATTAGGTACAGAAAATGGGACCTTTAGGTATTTTGTCTAGCACACATCATCCGTATTGGATTACCAATTAGGGACCTTTTGGAATGAGAAGCTTTCAGGGACTCGACTTTTATCGAGTCCCTTGGGCGCCAAACACGGTCAGGTATTTAACTGCTGGAGGCGACAGACTCGTCATTCGTTGGTTGGCCGAATCCTGTGCCAAGGAATGGAAGTCCTGTCTGTTTGCTACAAGTTAAATCTTGCTATTGCATATTTGATTTGTGTTTGAGACAGTCGCACTTGCTTTTTGGTTGCCGCAAGGGAAGGCGCTCCTGTCGAACCTGTATCAGTCGCGCGCAAAGGGTACGTTGGCACTTTGACAGATGATAGAATAGCATGATGTATTTGATAACCACTGCATTTGCAATGTTGCTCATTGCTCTGGCTAAATCGTAATGCTTGGGGCAATAGGTGTGTCGAGGTATGACTGACGAAACCTCTACAGTGCATTGACAAATCCTTTTGCGGACTTACAGGTATTGATGTAGTTGTGATTTAATGAGTTAATTCCTATTTGGTTAGATATTTCGTTGACTGTCGCAAAGCAGTGCTGTTAGGTCGTCAAGGGAACGAGTGTGCCGGACTCAGGTCCGGCACAGAACATGTCTGAGACGATGCTATGAAACCAGCTGATGTGAGAAGTAATTTATGCGTATATGAGATTGTGCCAGTAGGGCAAGCAGTAATATTGTCCCATGTAATCAATTCGTTGGTTGGACGAATCCTGTGCCACGGAATGGAAGTCCTGTCTGTTTGCTACAAGTTGAAGCTTGCTCTTGCATATTTGATTTGTGTTTGAGACAGTCGCACTTGCTTTTTGGTTGCCGCAAGGGAAGGCGCTCCTGTCGAACCTGTATCAGTCGCGCGCAAAGGGTGTGTCGAGGTCTGACTGACGAAACCTCTACAGTGCATTGACAAATCCTTTTGCGGACTTACAGGTGTTCTCTCTGCCCATAACCTTTCACAAATAGCAAGCTTCAACTTGTAGCAAACAGACAGGACTTCCATTCCGTGGCACAGGATTCGGCCAACCAACGAATGACGAGTCTGTCGCCTCCAGCAGTTAAATACCTGACCGTGTTTGGCGTCCCAAGGGACTCGATCAAAGTCGAGTCCCTGAAAGCTTCTCATTCCAAAGGTCCCTAATTGGTAATCCAATACGGATGATGTGTCCTAGATAAAATACCTAAAGGTCCCATTTTCTGTACCTAATTAAACACACTGATGTGGCCGCCTAAGAATTAGTTTGACTGACCTCGAAGACGTATTCGAGGTCCCAAAAACAAGTTCCACTAAGTGCCACGATGCTGTGTGAGTCAATGCAAAGTTGTCCAAACCTCTATGTGAAGTTACGTGAGGAAGACTCAGGTCTGTCAAGGAATTATGTCGCTTCACAGCCAAGTTCCTAGGACTAGCTGGAAGAAGTATGCAGTAGTTTGCACCTAAGGCCCAACAGTGTTGTGCCGTCCAGGGCAGCCTGGCATGCACGACTGTTTTGCCTAGGATGAGTCAGAAGAATACCTCTGAATAAGTCCAACAGTAATGCTCCCTGAGTAATTACCTGATCTAGGTCATTACCTACAACACTTTCTTTCCTCTGGGTCTTTCAGTGTACTCAAAGCACTCATGAGCATCGAGAGAGTTCTTCTCCTCGATCATGGCTTGTTCCCAAAACACCCACTGATCAGACATTCGTGACTCACGATAGTTACTTGGTACAGGAATCTTGCTAAATCTCACTCCTGCAGGACTAGCAAGGCAAGCACGTAGAAAAGCAATACTGGCAGGTTCACTGGCATCCCCTCCTGAATCCGCGGTACGGAACACACATGAAGGCATCTCCCCACTGGGTTCTGCCCCATCTTGCTCATGCAAAATGTCTCTAACAATCCTGGCAGATCCTGCCCATGGATTATCTGAGCTCTGCCTTGTGGCAGATGGTATATTATCAAAGAATGCAACCTTGCCTCTGGATCTCATCTGACCCACTACTCTCCGTGCTTCCTGACTCCCGCTCTCATCTTCTCTCACAGCAGCAGCAGTTATCATCTCTTCATGTTCACATACTGTTGTAGGTAATGACTTAGATCAGGTAATTACTTAGGGAGCATTACTGTTGGACTTATTCAGAGGTATTCTTCTGACTCATCCTAGGCAAAACAGTCGTGCATGCCAGGCTGCCCTGGACGGCACAACACTGTTGGGCCTTAGGTGCAAACTACTGCATACTTCTTCCAGCTAGTCCTAGGAACTTGGCTGTGAAGTGTTGTAGGTAATGACCTAGATCAGGTAATTACTTAGGGAGCATTACTGTTTGTTGTAAGTAATGACCTAGATCAGGTAATTACTCAGGGAGCATTACCGTTGGACTTATTCAGAGGTATTCTTCTGACTCATCCTAGGCAAAACAGTCGTGCATGCCAGGCTGCCCTGGACGGCACAACACTGTTGGGCCTTAGGTGCAAACTACTGCATACTTCTTCCAGCTAGTCCTAGGAACTTGGCTGTGAAGCGACATAATTCCTTGACAGACCTCAGTCTTCCTCACGTAACTTCACATAGAGGTTTGGACAACTTTGCATTGACTCACACAGCATCGTGGCACTCAGTGGAACTTGTTTTTGGGACCTCGAATACGTCTTCGAGGTCAGTCAAACTAATTCTTAGGCGGCCACATCAGTGTGTTTAATTAGGTACAGAAAATGGGACCTTTAGGTATTTTGTCTAGGACACATCATCCGTATTGGATTACCAATTAGGGACCTTTTGGAATGAGAAGCTTTCAGGGACTCGACTTTTATCGAGTCCCTTGGGCGCCAAACACGGTCAGGTATTTAACTGCTGGAGGCGACAGACTCGTCATTCGTTGGTTGGCCGAATCCTGTGCCACGGAATGGAAGTCCTGTCTGTTTGCTACAAGTTGAAGCTTGCTATTGCATATTTGATTTGTGTTTGAGACAGTCGCACTTGCTTTTTAATTGCCGCAAGGGAAGGCGCTCCTGTCGAACCTGTATCAGTCGCGCGCAAAGGGTACGTTGGCACTTTGACAGATAATAGAATAGCATGATGTATTTGATAACCACTGCATTTGCAATGTTGCTCATTGCTCTGGCTAAATCGTAATGCTCGGGGCAATAGGTGTGTCGAGGTCTGACTGACGAAACCTCTACAAGTGCATTGACAAATCCTTTTGCGGACTTACAGGTATTGATGTAGTTGTGATTTAATGATATAATTCCTATTTGGTTAGATATTTCGTTGACTGTCGCAAAGCTGTGCTATTAGGTCGTCAAGGGAACGAGTGTGCCGGACTCAGGTCCGGCACAGAACATGTTTGAGACGATGCTATAAAACCAGCTAATGTGAGAAGTAATTTATGCGTATATGAGATTGTGCCAGTAGGGCAAGCAGTAATATTGTCCCATGTAATCAATTCGTTGGTTGGCCGAATCCTGTGCCACGGAATGGAAGTCCTGTCTGTTTGCTACAAGTTGAAGCTTGCTATTGCATATTTGATTTGTGTTTGAGACAGTCGCACTTGCTTTTTAATTGCCGCAAGGGAAGGCGCTCCTGTCGAACCTGTATCAGTCGCGCGCAAAGGGTGTGTCGAGGTCTGACTGACGAAACCTCTACAAGTGCATTGACAAATCCTTTTGCGGACTTACAGGTGTTCTCTCTGCCCATAACCTTTCACAGGTTATGGGCCCACCTGCCCATCGAGCTACGCCGAAGCCAAGGTTGCAGAGTACGAGGAGTCCGCCTTGAATACCTGCTGCACGTCATATCCAGAACGATTCATATCTGCAAAGTGACCCAGACCTGCAGAAACCCATAACCTTTCACACAATGACCCAGTCTGCGGAATCATCTCCAATGGACCAGCTGAACCAACAGCCTCCTGTAAGTCTGGGTGGTCAATCCACAGAACAGGAGAAGACAGCACTCCCAGTGGTTTCGATACTGACAGCCTTACTGCACGAGGACACAACAAAGCCATCAACAACAAATGTTAAGGTAGCCCATCCCTTATTAAAGGATGGGTGGAATTTCAAGTCCTGGCTTTATGATCTGACCACTGCAGCCATCCACAAGGAGTGCACGGAGGCCTTTCAGAAACCCCTTCCTTTCACGAGAGCAAATGCTGCTGCCATGATGCTGATCACTGGCAGTGTCCCAGTGGAGTGGAGTCCTATGTTGACAATGAAGCCCTCTGCCTTTGATGCCCTGTTATACATAGCCAATAAGTTCACTGGAGGACACAACAAGTCTGTTAACCGCCAGTGGCTACACACACTCAAAACAGAGCACATGACCAGGGAGGAGACGTTCGAGACATTTGTCATGAAAAAATTCATACTTTTCCAGAACCTCCTGGACAACTCCCACTCCATTGACCCCGAAGATGTCACTAATGCTATTGTGGATTGTCTCCCCACTGAGCTAGCACAGTTCAAAGGAGCACTCTATGGGCATTGTTGCGGGCGCTCCTCAGAAGATGTGGTAAAAATCCTGCAGAGCCATGCCTATGGTGCTGGCTTCAATGACCAGCTCCCTCGACCTCTTCCCAAGGCAGCGGCAGTCCTCCCAAAGTCCCAGGACCCTGAGGCAGACCAGTCAGAGCAAGACAGAAAGAGGTCACGAAAAGTCAGGTGCTGGGAGTGTGGGAGCCGTGGACACATCAGCAAGGAGTGCACAAAATGGAAAAAGGGTACTGGAGAGGAGCAAGCTGGCGACAGAAGTAAGCATTCACTGCCAAGTGTTCCCTCTGCATCCAACAGTACCCATGTTCCATGTCCTAAAAACGCAGAAGCCGTTCCTATCTCACTGCCCAGTGTGACGTTTAATGTATTACAAAGTGGTGGGATAGGGCACTCGTGCGAGGAATGGCTTGTGGACTCTGGGGCTACTGTCCACCTGGTTAATGACTTTGGTGTATTGCAGAACCCCACAGTGTACACAGAACCACGTCAACTGCAGTTGGCTACATCAGAGTCTCATGGTTCCATCATTGCTAGTGGGAGTGTGTGTCTGGTGAATGCAGAAGGGAAGTTACTGTGGCTCCATAATGTACAATGTGTTCCACAGGCCAGCACAAATCTCTTGTCTGTATCAGCTGGGGTAAGGGATGGTATTCAATTTGTTCCACGTGAGAATGGGACCTACAGCAGTCTGGTGGGACCCATGGGTTGGGAGTGCAGCATTGTAGAAAGATATGGGTTGTATGTTCTGAGGGGAATATATCCCACCAAATATCAGGTGGCTTGTCAAGTGTGTGTGAACCCTATGTCTGCACATCATGCTGCGCACAAACCTGCACATAACTGCAAGTTGCGAAAACTTTGGCATGAGAGGTTAGGGCATCCTGGGAAGACAGCCACAGAGCGTTTGAGCAGGGAGGAGTTGTGTACTGGGATACCTGTGTCCCTTCTTCCTTGTTCAAAGTGCGATACTCACTGTGACCCTTGTGTTCGGGGAAAGCAGTGTAAACCATCTTTCAAGCCAAGTTCACATGAGCCGCCTCGAGTACTGCATCGAATACATGCGGATACGGTTGGTGCCATGTCAACTCCTGGCGTTGAAGGGGAAAAGTTTTCTGTCACAGTAGTGGATGAGTTGTCTAATTTCGTTTCAGTGTTACCAGTCACTAGCAAGGCTACCATTGCATCTCATTTAACAGACACTATTACATACTGGGAGAGACAGACAGAATCCAAGGTTAAGGCGGTTAGGACTGACAGGGGCACAGAGTTCTTGAATAAAACGTTTCATGGGTTCTGTACAGAGAATGGCATTCACACTGAGACCTCTGCCGCGTATACTCCACAGCAGAATGGAGTTGCTGAGAGAATGAATCGAACATTGAAAGAGAAGGCCAGAACATTGCTGTTGGGTGTTCAGGCAGATGAGAGTCTTTGGGTGGATGCAATGCTTACTGCTGCATATTTACATAATGTGATGCCAGTCTCTGGTCAGGAGAAAACCCCATTTGAAATGTTCACTGGCTCTGTCCCTGATCTGTCCCATTTGCGCAAGTGGGGCTGTTTGGCATACGTGAAACATGCCAAACACCAGGTGTCATCTTTGGGTGCACAGTCTGAGGCAGGTATGTTTGTGGGATACTGTCCACACACCAAGGGGTACAAGGTCCGACTGCCTGGTAGGACAGTGGTGTCTCCGAGTGTACATTTTGTGGAGAGCCAGAGTGGTGCGTCTGCCATTGGGCTTCAAGCTGCTGGGCCCGGTCCTGTATCTGCAACCCAGCCTGGATCTAGCCTGGATCCGGACCCAGCCTCACCTCAACCGGGACCCAGCCTGGACCAGGACCTGAATCCTGTGGAATTGGAGACCCCTGCATCCACTGAGGCAACAATTCCCATGGAGGACAACAGTAGCGAGGACGATGAACCCTCCCCAGCTCGCCCTCAAACTGCCCGACTGCATCCAGACCCCACTGCACCCCGCGCACCTTGTGCACCCCCTGCGCGCACTAGGCACTCCAACCTCACTGCACCCTGCGCCCCCGCCGCGTCATCCCCAGTGGCGTCTCCTGGCTCTACAGCGCCTCGTCCAGCATCCTCAAGCCAATCACCTGGAGTCAGTGAGGTGCCCAGGCGCATGCATGCTGCTACCAGGCATGGGACCTCTGCACCAACCACCAGTGGAGGGATTCGCACCATAGCCCGACTGAGACTCATGGCAGTACCACTGGCCAAGTCTCCAACTTCACGCACCCCGGGCGCATTCCCCTGGCCTGGTGGTACGGCACGTTTCCAGCTGCAGCCTGGAGCTTTGACACGTGCAGAGCGTCTGCAGCAACGAAATGCTCGTAAACAGCAACCCAAGTCTGGTGACATCACAGAGCAGGCTGGGATCGAAGCTGCTGATGAAGCTCCTACCACCGTCACTGTACATGATGACATCAGTACAGAAGAAGGGGGGATTACAACGTCCAGGGAACCAGGGGAAGCAGGAGACGTAGGGGAAGCAGGAGAAGCAGAATGTACTGGGAGGGGTACTGGAGTTGACACTGACTCTGCAGTGGAGGGTGATTCAAGTGCTGTTGATCAGTGTAGCGATGACAATGCTGTTGCTATGCATGTACGTGATGAGGCTGTAGGGAGGCTTGTTAATGCAAAATGTGAATCTGATCGTGAAACTCGACTTCGAGTTAGCAATGTGCATGACGCAGTGGACCATTCTGAGATGGTATGTGAACATGAAGAGATGATAACTGCTGCTGCTGTGAGAGAAGATGAGAGCGGGAGTCAGGAAGCACGGAGAGTAGTGGGTCAGATGAGATCCAGAGGCAAGGTTGCATTCTTTGATAATCTGCCATCTGCCACAAGGCAGAGCTCAGATAATCCATGGGCAGGATCTGCCAGGATTGTTAGAGACATTTTGCATGAGCAAGATGGGGCAGAACCCAGTGGGGAGATGCCTTCATGTGTGTTCCGTACGGCGGATTCAGGAGGGGATGCCAGTGAACCTGCCAGTATTGCTTTTCTACGTGCTTGCCTTGCTAGTCCTGCAGGAGTGAGATTTAGCAAGATTCCTGTACCAAGTAACTATCGTGAGGCACGAATGTCTGATCAGTGGGTGTTTTGGGAACAAGCCATGATCGAGGAGAAGAACTCTCTCGATGCTCATGAGTGCTTTGAGTACACTGAAAGACCCAGAGGAAAGAAAGTCATCCCAGTTCACTGGATCTATTCTGTTAAAGTCGATGCCCATGGTAATGTTATAAGGTACAAAGCTCGTCTTGTTGCACAAGGATGTCGTCAAATTCAGGGTATTGATGTGGACGAGGTCTTCGCACCCACCAGTAGCTTTGGGGCTCGACGTGTTCTTCTGTGTAAGGCAGCTGCTGAGGATATGGAAATTCATCAGCTCGATATAAAAACGGCCTTTTTGAATGGGGATCTGGAGGAAGAGGTTTACGTTACTCAACCTCCAGGATTTCACAATGGTGGTCCCCAAGTGTGTCGCTTGCGTAAGGCTCTGTACGGCCTCAAACAAGCTCCACGTGCCTGGTATCATACGCTTGATGCCACACTGGCTAAACATGGATTTACTGCATGCATGTCAGATGCAGGAATCTATGTGTCAAATGTTCCAGGGGAAGATCCTGTGTATTTGGTTCTCTTTGTAGACGACATGCTGATCATGTCAAAGGCTCTCCCACGTGTATTGGCCTTTAAGGAGACTATAGGGAAAGAGTTTTCTATTCATGATCTTGGGGAAGTCAAGGATTTCCTGGGATGTCAGATTGTTCGAGATCGAGAGCGGAAGCTGATGTGGATGAGTAGTGGGCTGAAGATAGATGCATTGGTGGACAGTTTTGGACTTAGTGGTGACACACGGGCCTATGACACACCCATGAGTAAATCATTTGTGCACACCAGTCACTCCACTCAGTCCAATCCCATTGATGGGGCTGGGGTTGCTTTGGAACCCGGGCATCGTTACTGTGAGCTGATTGGCTCTCTTCTGTATTTAGCTAATACCACACGTCCTGATATTGCTCATGCGGTAGGGGTTCTTTCACGGTATAGAGGCACACCTACCACTGCACATATGCAAGAAGGTCTTCGAGTGGTCCGGTATTTGAAGGACACTCGGGATCTTGCACTCCAGCTTGGTGGGGGCACATCTCCTCTTGAGGGTTATGTCGATGCCGACTATGCGGGTGATCTAGATATGCGAGCATCCACTACAGGTTTCGTGTTCCAAGTTTATGGTGGGTCAGTTGTTTGGGGCAGCAAGAAACAAAGTGCCACTGCTACATCAACAGTGGAATCAGAGTTTCGAGCTGCTAGTCATGCTGTCAAAGAAGCCATTTGGCTTCGCGGTTTCTTGGAGGAGATTCATGTTGATGTGTGGAAACCTCCTCTGTTCATTGATAACTCTGGGTGTGTTCGGAATTTACGGAATCTTGTAAATTCCAAGTACACCAAGCATGTTGCTGTGGCATTTCACCATGCACGTGCTGCTGTCATTCAGGGTGACGTGGACGTGAAGTATGTACCCACCCAGAAGAATGTGGCGGACATCTTTACGAAACCACTCGTCCCTGTGTTGTTCAAGATTCATCGCAATACACTTGGTGTCGTTTCACGCGAGTGACGTCTTATTCTCCGGCTGGTGTTCACCACGACCGAGTGACCACGGGCAAAGGCGGAGGGTGAGGAGATTAGCTACCTCCTTCACTAGTAACTCCCCGAAGCACGCCTGACCCAGAAGCATGTACTACAGTGGGCGTTGCCTGAGAAGTAGTACAATAGCTGGACCTCTGAAACGTCCAAGGGGAAGTGTTGTAGGTAATGACCTAGATCAGGTAATTACTTAGGGAGCATTACTGTTTGTTGTAAGTAATGACCTAGATCAGGTAATTACTCAGGGAGCATTACGTTGGACTTATTCAGAGGTATTCTTCTGACTCATCCTAGGCAAAACAGTCGTGCATGCCAGGCTGCCCTGGACGGCACAACACTGTTGGGCCTTAGGTGCAAACTACTGCATACTTCTTCCAGCTAGTCCTAGGAACTTGGCTGTGAAGCGACATAATTCCTTGACAGACCTCAGTCTTCCTCACGTAACTTCACATAGAGGTTTGGACAACTTTGCATTGACTCACACAGCATCGTGGCACTCAGTGGAACTTGTTTTGGGACCTCGAATACGTCTTCGAGGTCAGTCAAACTAATTCTTAGGCGGCCACATCAGTGTGTTTAATTAGGTACAGAAAATGGGACCTTTAGGTATTTTGTCTAGGAACATCATCCGTATTGGATTACCAATTAGGGACTTTTGGAATGAGAAGCTTTCAGGATCGATTTTATGGTCTTGGGCCAAACCGTAGTATTTAACTGCTGGAGGCGACAGACTCGTCATTCGTTGGTGCTGTGCAGGATAATCTGTAGTG
>KV908397.1:0-7500 GCA_002005505.1 Botryococcus braunii
TTCCACCCTGAGCTGGCACGGCTGCTGCTGCTGCTGCCATAACTGCTGCAGCTGATGCTGTGACTTGCACTGACTCTGCCAGCGGGATATCCTGGTACTCCAAGTTCTCAATGGCAGTGAGGATCGTCTCCAGCATGTTGTAGGGGTCTGACTTGGCGGAGGTAATTGCCCAAGCGTCGTTCTGCAATACTGCAGGTAGTCCCTTATACATATACCTGCAGATCTGGCGGTCGCTCAGCTGATGGTTATTGGCCTCCAGGGAGGCGGCAATACTGATGACTCGGTGGCACCATTCTTGCACTGTCTCTCCCTTTACCATGCCTTGTTTGAGCCCCTTGATCCACTTCTCGTTGATTTCCCTGTCCTTCCCTCCAGTGCAGCGGTCTGCCATCCACTGAATGAAGTCAAAAGCGCTCCCCCGCTGTTTGACTTCGTCGTGCCACATGGACGGGACAGACTGCAAAATGAAATGTTTTACTGCTGCGTTCTCTGCGGTCTTAGGCATAGCTGTCTCCAACGCTCCCATTGCTCCTTTTTGCATTGCGCAAGACTCCAGCTCTTCACGCCAGGCACTGAAATTAGTGCGATCAGCCTTCAGCTGTGTAGACATCTTGGGATTGGAGGAGTTCATCGTGTATGCATACGAGCTGGCTGCAGTGCCTCCAGTGGTCTGTCCTGACTGTCCAGCTCCTGAGGAGGCCGTGCTGCCTCCTGCTGGTGTTGCCATAGTCTCTGTACTGCTGGGATTACTTTCAGAAACCTTGATTTGGGAACGAGTTTAAGGTCTGGTCATACACTTCACTTGCTCTCACAGCGTTCAGCCTGACACAGCTGGTTTAAGTATACCCTTCCGGCGTGCACCACAGCACTTTCAAGTATTCCACCCTTTCGAGGTCTAGCATGTACCCTTAATATGCAAGATATGCAAAATATTCTTCAGCAATTCAATTGCTTGACCACCCGGACCTACTGACGGTCTCACGACAACGACGACGGGTGATAATCTCAGGTCACTTCACGGAAAGAAAAAAAAAAAAAAACTTCCCAAGATATTGAAGACTCTGTCCGTAGGCCTTCTGAGTGAATATCCAGTTGTTCCTTTTTTACTTCTTCTTGCCGTCAGGCGAGTCCGTGGAAAACCCAGTACAGATGCATCCGATGATGCCATGCACTCCTGTCTGCCCTTGGCTCAGCTGGAAGGGCGTGGGCCCATAACCTGTAAAAGGTTATGGGCAGTGGCGTATCCTGTAAGCAAGCAGACAGGTCGTAAGTTCGTGCCTCTCCAGCTACAGTCCTTGACGACTGTCTGCTCTTTTAGACACATGCAACTGCATGAACAAGACTGGCATCCTTATGTGCCCAGTATCTTTCCAAACCAGTTCCGTTACATGTTGATCTGTCAATGAGCATCTACACACGGATAAGCTCCTGACGGCTGAAAGCAAGTACCTTCCTATACTCAATCAAGACTCCGTCCCTTAGCTGTTTGGGAGACTTGATTGTCCACTAAGATGGTTCACTTACAAACAAGCAATCAAACATGAACACATTACCAATACACATCCTGCGTCACCGCACCTGTAAGCAAGCAGACAGGTCGTAAGTTCGTGCCTCTCCAGCTACAGTCCTTGACGACTGTCTGCTCTTTTAGACACATGCAACTGCATGAACAAGACTGGCATCCTTATGTGCCCAGTATCTTTCCAAACCAGTTGCTCGACTATGCGGTGATCGCAGCTTTAATAGTCCTTTCACGCTAACGCGTAATCTAAATCAGATTGTACCTTATGTTCGAAATAGACCTCATCCGAACGTGTCTTGAGGTACCTTATGTGGATAGTGGACCCGTATCCTAATAATGTACATTTGAAGATCACCTAAAGCACAAGGCATTCTATAATGTATGTTCACAACTCAACAGTATCCCATGGGGGAGGTTCTTCTTTCATGGTAGCCGAGTCCACTTTCCCCAATACAATCTCCTCCCATGACTGGTCCCTTCCATTCCCCATTGTCCCCTCCTTTGTCTCCTCTAGCACGACTCCCCAAAACATTTGAGCACCCTTCCGTAAAGCCCTGTTTGCACTTATTGCTGAAATAATCTTAGTATGATTTATTGGGCTTGTCTCGGGCACAATCGCATTGTTTCGGAGAGTTATGTAGTGAGGGAAGTGTGCCGGCTTCAAATGCAAGGCATTTTGCGCGTAGTCTATGAATGCGCCCCGGTCTTTCAAGAAATCATTTCCTAAAATGACATCTATACCATCCAAGAGCCTGTCACAGACTATGAATTTCCTTTGTTCAACGTAAGTTCTTGACAAATGCAACCTTAAAGAAACAGTGCCGGCAGAGGTCATTGTTTGGCCATCTGCCAATTGGACAGACACCGGAGTGTTCACCGGCCGAAGGCCTAAAGTGTTCACAAAAGACCAGCGCACAAATGTGTGGGTTGCCCCGGTATCTACCAGAGCGACTCCACTGACCCCCCCACACCTGATATTGAAGATGAAGGCAAGGTCTGGATGTGCTAGTGCCTGACAAAATGATATGCAATGTTGGGGAGGTGCATAGTAAACGACATAGGAATAGGGAATATTCCTATCTTTTTCCCCTTGCAGGAGCACACGCATGCCCTTCAAAAAGGGAAAAATGGTCGCACTTTTGGCAACTTTTGCCCCTAAGACAAAGCAAGCATGCATTTGAGGTGTCCCAAGTTGGTCTTGCCGAAAGCGTGATAATGTTTGTTCAACTTCCCCCCGTTTAACAACAACAATCTGTGGTAAGTGTGTACCATCGGGCTGAATTTCCAAAGAAGTGCTACAAGAAAATAAACAATCTAAAAGTTGTCCCGCTTGCTGTTTTAAAGAAGAATAAAAATTAGGATAAGGAGAAAATGTGGTGAGGTATTGTTCCATGATCATGTTCTAGCCCGTCCCCGCCCTCTTCCGTAGCCCCGTCCTCGTCCCCGTCCCCGTCCGCGCCCACCCCCAGTCCTACCACCTGGTCCAGTCCCGCCCGTTCCCACCCCACCATATGCTTGGCCCCTATTCACCATCTCTGCAAACTGTGCAGGGATGACAGGAAGTGGAACTCCCCGAGCCCGCCGGTCCCTCACAATCTGTTGAGCAATGTGCAACTGAAAAGCAGTGAGGGGGATCTCAGGGTGTTCAGCCATTTGTTTGAAAGGGCACACCCACGCCTCATGACCCATGCTCTGACACGAGAAACACTGCCTCTCGGGGTTGAACCCGGTGCGGCGATCTACCCGCATTGAGGGTGGTACCCCATCCCTACGGGGATACAGGGAAGGCCCACCTGCCATGGAGGCTAATGGACCTGCTTGAGGGTAGACCGGGGCCATGGCCATGGGAGCCGCAGCATACGTTGGGGCTTGTTGATAACCATAGCCATAGTTGTATCCTGTCCATGTCCCGTCCGGGGTGGCTGTGGGGTAGGCATATTCGACGGCAGTGGTGGCTGCCACACTAGGGCCCCCAAGACGTTGTCTTTTCCCCTGCGCCGTGCCTCCCACGGCAGCATCATACTTTGTTAGTGCACTGATCAATGCATCTATGTCTTGGTAAGGAGCCCCAGTGGTGGGGTCAAGGACAGCCACCTTTTTTAAGTCGTCGCGCAACCCCTTTCTAAAGCGACGAATTTTCTCCCCCCCCAGACAGCTCTCCCCCCACTTCCACCTCTGCAAGCAGTGTTGTGAACCTTTCGACATAACGCTCTAGGGTATCAGAACCCTGAAAAACCCCATCCAACTTGTCCCTTGCCTTGGTGATTTATCACTATTGTCATAGACACTGCCCAGAAGTTGTCCAAAGATTTCAAGAGTCAGGGCTGTACCTGGGTTTGTTCTAAGGTAATTGGCTTTCTTAGCCAGCCATACCTTTTTCACGGACTTCCCCAGGCACCGCACCGCGTAATCCACTCGCTTGTCAAGTGGGAGATTAGTAAGCACACAATACGAACGCACATCCTCTAAAAATTGCTCCAAATCATCCTTTCGGCCCTCAAAGTTGTCAGGCATATGCGTACGAATTACGGGAGTGGGTCGTGCCTCTTGTTCCGCACGGAGTTCGTCGATCTGAGTTTGGAGCGCGTCTTCCCGCTCTCGGGACTCATCCAGCTGCGCACGTAAATCATCAAGTTCTCTCCGGGCCATTTCTGAAGTTATTGAGGCATCAGATTGTACGGAACGAGAGGGATCGTCGAGTTGGGGGCCCTGTGAGACTTCACGACGTCTCCTCGCTAAATCTAACTCCCAAGCGGCAAATTCCTCTTCTATTAAATTACATAAATAAATATACCTATCTTGACCCAGTCGGATCACGAAAGGGGCCTAAGCCCCTCTCGCCGATACCATTGTCACGGACCGATCGGCAAAGGTCCCAAACCCCGACTGCCACGAACCTTACATAATGGGGCTCCACCTCTCGCCCAAGGTCTCTATAACTCTAAACCCAAGCCTTTAGGTGCCTACACTATCCTAGTAACTCTCTATCTTGTCCAATCTCTGCCCGCACAGCAGCACCACCGGTGCGCTACTGCACGTGTAACGCCGTTACGCGTCACGAGGTTCGCCCGATCGTTGAACCCCTGTTACACCCAGTGCATCCAAAACAGAAGCCGAGAGTAATAAATCATGAGACTCTTGTTGTGTAGTCCCGTCCAGCACCTGTTCACAGCTGCCTTGACAAGAGAACACTGTCAATCTTGTCCCTGGCAATAGTTGTGACACAAGCTGGCTAACAGTACACTCCCTGTTACTACTATCAACAAACAAGACAACATGAGCATCACTAGAAGGAAGGTGAGGAGCTGCATCTCTCTTAAACATGCACACAGGACTAGCTAGGTCACTGGCATGGGGGGATGTCTGAAACTCTCTACATATACCATGCCCATCCACATAATGGGTCATAAAAGAATGGCAACAACTGTGAAAGAAATCCTGCAGAGTACCAAGTCCATACACGATAGGAATCCCATACTGAGTAACGGGACAGTTGGCAGACATCTGAGGCAGGTCTCACACTGCTGCAATACCAAAGAAGAACACCAAATCAAGTGGTGTTTGATTTGTGACGTTGCTTTCTGAGCTCTGGGTGCAATTGGAAGCACCGCTCAGCTGCGTGCCCAGGCTTGCCACAATGCGTGCAAGTCTGCGTGGCAGGTTTGGAAGTACCAGGGCTCTTGGAGTCGCTTGGGCCTCTTGGAGGTTGGTGCGGCGTCCTGGAGTGACTGGGGATATCTGAAATAGTTACTGCATGCTTGAAAAGGTCCACAAGTGTCTTGGGATACTGTAGCGAGATGGGTTTTTGCAAATCTGCCCTGCAGCCCTTCAAAAACAAGTGGCACAGAGTGTCCTCAGCAAATGCACTTGGAACCTTTGCACGTAAAGCATTAAACGTAGCAATATATGTTCTCATATCCTGTTTGCCCTGCGAAAGATTGAGCAGCTGCTCCAGGTACCGTTTGTGCAACTCTACAGGCCTAAATGCCACTGTCAGAGCTGACACAAAATCACCCCACGTCCCATAGGCTGACAAACTGCCAGAAGCAATCAAATGAAATTGCCCTGTCCACCAATCAAGAGCCTTGCCCCTCAGAAACATCGACGCGACTTCCACTGCACGAGTAGATGCGAGATCTATCCCATATGCCCTCAAGTACATTTCGCACTGCATTAGCCAAGGATCAAGCTTCATTGCATCCCCTTCAAATACAGGTGGATCAGGAAACTTCAGGGAGGGCTTCCCTGAACCCGAAGAGACGGAAGCCGATGCCGCAGTAGCCGTTGGCATAGGCTGAGTCGTGACAACAGGAACAGGCTGCGCTAAAGCCCGCTGAATGATTTCTGCAAATCCATCCAAGAGGTTCTGGGTCGTGGCATCAGGTGGAGCAATCGACGGAACACTAGATCCTGCCGCAGCAACCTCTGCGGGTAGAGCACCGATAGAGACCAAATGCCTAATCATGAGAGCTGGATCTACATCCGAAAGATCTATATCCTCATCAACAGAGGGATCTACAGGAGGATCTGGGTCAACACGACCTGGGCTAGGTGCACGGGCTCGAGACCCCGAACGAGGATTGCGAGACATCTCTAAGCACGAAAGAAAGAACTCACCACAAACGAACGACAAGGAACTATCCTTGTCGCCGATACCACTGTAGTATAGCTTAGCGGAAGAGGTTTAGGAATCAGACAATTTGTGGTGTGCTTGGAAAGAGTGTTACATGATTGATTCGCAAGCCCACTCTTAAACCCAGGGTGGGTTGAATTATACTGTACTGCCTCAGACGCGTAGTCGGGCAACCGAGCGAACTACCTGAGCGAGGTTGTACTGCGAACCCAGATCACATGGCAAGTCAATGAGCAATGCCAAGGACCATACTAGAGCATTATACCCTAGGAAATGCTACACCAGCTGGGTCTGCCACCGTCCAAAACCACTATGCAAATGAATCCAAAAAGCCGTTGACAGGGACAATGTGCTCCTGATTTGTTGTCCGTCTGAATCAAAAGAAATGCTGATCTGTGTGTAGTCATTCCTTCTGCCCATTACTCCTAATTAGTTGTAATTCGGTTATAACCATGCTAATAACAATCCCCGGGGGACAGCTAGCAAGGTACACAGCAATGATGCCAACAACATCATGGGCGGCCAATCCACAGCAATGATGCCCATAACATAATGGACGGCCCAATTTTGTACCAAATTCTGAATAATACATCTTAGCATGATGGAATATATGTGTTGGGTAGGTTGTCACCTTCACTAACTTCAGAAACTCTGCATGTGGTTTGAACACCCTTGTCCCCTCCGGCCAAGGCAAGGGTGGCGGCTATGATTAGAACCGTGGCATGCAGAATGGTTTTGGTATGAAGACCCTGTGCATTACGTTGTAAACACCACCTCTACGGCCACCAGCCTCATCATACTTTTGGTCGTCGAGCTTTTGAAGCAACCTGACGTGTTTAGTTAGTCTGCCCATTTTAACTCCAATTCCCCAAGAAATTCCCATTGGAACCAAACATTGTTTGCCTGAAAACAAGAGATAAACGTGTCGCGAACAAGCGTGCTGGCAGTTGCCCCACGGAGGAGTATCGAGTGGAAGGTCTGTGTGCGTCGGCTAACAAAACAGTAGGTAGAGACAGTATGACAAAACAATACAAACTCTATGTCATTTGATAAATTTAATATCCAGGTGAACGGTTTGAGTTTGATTCGTCGTTCGAGTCTCACCGTCATGCTCTCAAAGTGGACGTCCCCCGACAAAACCTGCGAGTGCAGATATTGGCTTGTTTGCAAAGAGCTGAAAATAAATGCTTTGCTAGAGCAATGAGCTTGCTGACGTCTCTCAGTAGGTAAACCTCAGCTGCAGGCGGGGTGTCGGAACGAATGATGGGATGATGGTGCTACTATCGATATTTAGCTTGTACTTCTTGGACCGTTACTAACGGCACCGCATGTAATGTCAATCGGA
>KV908397.1:10000-27500 GCA_002005505.1 Botryococcus braunii
TATTTCTTATTTTTAATTATTATTTAGGGTTTTTTGGGTGCCCAAAATAAATTTAATGCCCAATAATTAGTGTAGGTACGGTATATATATATATATATATATATATATATATATATATATATATATATATATATATATATATATATATACCGTACCTACACTAATTATTGGGCACTAAATGTTTCTGTGCCCAAATTAAAAATAAATCGAATGAACGGGCGGATGGGGTGCCCAATAACTAGCGCCATTATTTTCCGGAATTTTGTCGGTGGTACGTGCGTCCTCGAGGTGCAGGGATGTTCCAATGACTCTAAAATGTCATTAAAAAAATACTGTGATGTGTTTTTGTCACAAAACCCACTGTTTTCAATGTTGATCAACTATCTAGTACGATGACAGGCGGTTCTAAAAAATATTAAAAAATATTCCGAGACCCTGTTGGAGAGTGTGCCCAATAATTAGCGCCATTATTTTTCGGATTATTTCTAATTTTTAATTATTATTTAGGGTTTTTTGGGTGCCCAAAATAAATTTAATGCCCAATAGTTAGTGTAGGTACGGTATATATACGACGCAAATTATTGGGAAATAAATATTTCGGCGCCCAAATTAAAAAGAAATCGAATAAACGCCCGGAGGGGGTGCCCAATGATTTGCGCCATTATTTTCGAGATTTTTGTCGGCGGTACGTGCGTCCTCGAGGTGCAGGGATGTTCCGATGACTCTAAAATATCATTGAAAAAATACTGTGATATGTTTTTGTCACAAAACCCACCGTTTTCAATGTTTATCAACTATCTAGTACGATGAAAGGGGGTTCTAAAAATATTAAAAAATATTCCGTGACCCTCTTGGAGGGTGTGCCCAATAATTGGCGCCAATTTTGTTTGGATTATTTCTTATTTTAAATTATTATTTGGGGTTTTTGGGGTGCCAAAAATGAATTTAATGCCCAATAATTAGTGTAGGTACGGTATATATATATATATATACCCCAGCTGGGTGATATGGGGGGGTTTTAGCCGGTAAAATAAATGATGTATTTTCGCGGCTAGTCTGAGCTGCACCACGTGGCCTCTCATATCCCACTGCCTTAACTCCGTATCCCACCGCCTTAACTTACTAGCGCAAGGGGAGCGTCCTCGGAGAGACCCTCCGCTCGCTGGGCCCCTCTGCTGCCATCGCCCGTGGCTGGAGAGCTTTCAGCCGTCACAATAGCCAAGACCCATGCTGCGCCGGGCGTCCCGAGCGGTGGAGGGTTCCCCCGGCAAGAGCGGACCGTCCTTCTCCAGGCGCTGCTGCCTTGCCCTTCCGGCCTTCGCCCCGGGCCCTGCTCCAGGGCCGCCTCGAGGTCGCGGAATATTACAAGGGCTTCAGCAGGTAGAGCGTAGGGGCCCCCCTGGCTTCGCGACCTTGATCACGTTGTAGGGGCTGCTGGACAAGGTGGATACAGAAAGAACCTCGAGTGAAATGTCGCCTTGCCTCAGGAGGTCAATCACAATGAAGAGCCCCGCAGGCATCTGAGAAGGGAACGCGTTGAGTTTAAAGATCGTACTCAGATCCACCAAGTCAACCACGGCCTCCGGCACTGCGGCCACAGGTGGTCCTTTACCTGCTGCGGCACTCTAATCTTCGATAACTATCGGAAAGCCAGGTCACCTTGCACATACCTCGACAATAAGACCGCCGTCCCAAGCCCCGCCAACCCCATCTCAGGCGTTTTCACGCACTTCCTCCCCCAATGGCTCCAGCGGTCCCCAGACCACCGATCCCATGCCGCTCGCCTTTTATCATTTCGCTTTCTCTCCAAGAACACTGCGCACCAGGGACGGCACCTGGCTTGGGGGCGCCGACCGGTAGCCAGGCCCTTAGGCAGGACAGCAGCCGGTGCCACTCTGCACGGCGATGCTTGGGCCTCGCCGCACGCGCCGCGTCGCCCTCCTCCCCCGACCCACGTGTTTGGAACGCGGGCCGAACGGGGTGCTCAAATAGACCATCACCGCCGCCGTCGCAGCTATCCACGTCCACCCCGGGGGGGGGGGGGAGGACGTTTCGCTCAGTGCAGCTTCTACGTGGCATGCCCCAACGCGGATATCCATCATCCTGGGCTTCCTCAAACCATGCGGAGGCAGGCCGCGCCGAGGGGTCTTCCGGCCCCCCGTCGTCACTGGCGGAGAGCTGCCGTGCACTTTCCCATGTCAAGCTCCCGCTGCATGACACGCAAATGTCCGGCGCCAGATCACACGCAAATCACAACGCCCAGATCCCCGGGGGGAGAGGATGGGGCGGTGGAAGATTCCGCGGAGGCGACACCCACAAGTTCGTGCGTGTCAGGGAGTGGGAGACTGGCGTGGCAAAGCACACGGCAGCACTCTCCCACACGACGGGGGGCCGGAAAGCCTGTGGCACGGCCTGCCTCCGCGCTTTGTGAGGAAGCCCAGGGTTATGGATCAGCCCAGTTAAGGCACGCCGTGCTGTGGAAGCTGCGCCGAGCGAAGCCCCCCGGGGCTGCGGGCAGCTGCGATGGATCCATCCGCGCAGGTCGGCTCCCTGACACAGCCACGTCCGGTCTGCTTGCCCAGACTCGGGGGTCAGGGGAGGAGGGCGAACGCGGCACGTGCAGCGAGGCCCAAGCATCGCCACGGACTGGCAGGCGGCTTTCATCCCGACTGCACGGCCTGGCTATCGGTCTGCGCCCGAGCAAGGGTCCAACCCATGTGCGCAGCTTGCTAGGAGTGAAAGTACAATGATCCTAGCTGAGCGCTAAGGGAACGGTGGTGGGAACCGCTGGAGCCACTGGGGGCACGAAGTGCGTGATAACAACAGAGATCGGGCTGGCGTGGCATTGCACGCCGGTCTCTGAGCTTTGAGGTATGCAAAAGCGATCTGGTTTTCCCGAGCCTCATCAAAGATCCAAGTGCCGCAGCGGGCAAAGCATTCCCTGTGGTCGGCAGTGATGGAGGCTGTGGTTGACGCCCTGGACCGCAGTGGGAGCTCGAAAGTCAACGCGTGCCTTCCTAGGGTGCCTGCGGGGCCTTTCCTTGTGGTGGGCCTCCTGGGGCACTGCGACATCAAACTGGAGGTTCTTTCTGTATCCACCCTGTTCAGCAGCCCCTACATCCCGATTAAAGTCGCCAGCCAGGGGGGGGGGGGGAGCATACACTCTACCAGCGGAAGCGCTCGTCGTACTCCGTGACCGCAACGCGGCCCCGGAGTTGGGTCCGGGGTGAAGGCCGGACGAGCGAGGCAACAGCAGCCGGAATCTGACAATCCCCCATGGAGGAGGCGGGCTCCCGCCGGGAGACCCGTCCACCGCGCCGGTTCCCCCCCCCGGCGCGGCATTGGTCTCGCCATGGCGACAGCAAGTAGAATATTGAACATATGCAACATCACTCTAGACCCCATCACTGGACCATCGTCATCAGCAACGCGATACCCCGTCCCATATCATACAGGCTGAACCACGCCCCACCAACGTGGTCACAAATGGCAACCGCGAAACAACAACAAGGCTCAAAGGGTTGCAGGTGATCGCAGGCAAACTTTTAAGGGGGAAGCGTTCCGCAGAACCGAGTAGCAATCACCAAAGGGCCAAAGGGCAATCACAGATGCACAGAGCTGCCTGGGGGATTGAAGAAAAAGGGATCTTGGACCCCTTTCGCACTACTTTTTTGAAGAAGCATTCTCAACAATCGTTTCCTCCAGTCGCGGTGCGTAGGTTGCCAGGCAGTTGCTGATGAGGAGTACGTCCAGCGTCCCGAGGAGTGGGACCACGGCTGAGCATTCCAGCACCTCTCCGTTGATGGGCAGGCGTAGGGTAAGGTCCAGCTCCGTCACGCAGGGGGGTGTCTGGAGGCGCTGGGCCAGTGGGTTTTGTTGTAGGATTTCTTCATTGCACTTGCAGCAGGGCCCATCGACGCTGAGGGACGACGACCTGATGCATGGGACGGATGCTGCTCGAAATGCCTTCCACACGAGACGCGCCGCACTGAGCGAGTACAGCTCCAGGTTTAAAAGATCGAACACCTTGTACACGTTCGAAGGATTCCAAGCTTTCATCTTGAATCTGACTGACATTACCCAACTGGGCGCTTGCACTGTGAGAAGGCACCTACTCACTCGCAATGAGGACTTGTACGGCAAAGTGAGGGTAGCTTGGCGGCGTTCATGCAGGGGTGGAGTATGCAAGCTGCTACAGGCTCGGCCTGGATGAGAGTATCAATTCTGCAAATGCAATGTAGGATCGAGTCTGACATTCAGATTCTGCCTGTCAAGCCTCGGCTCCAGGCCTCTTACCTGGAACTCAAGTTGATTAGACCTCAAGCAGCCGCTGGATCTTCTCGCTCCATAATAACGATCCATGAACCACATTATTCTCGAGTAGGTCAGAAGACCATTAGAGAAACATACGCTGTAAATCTATGATAACCATAACAAACGGTGGTGTATCAATGCAACGCATAGCTATAGCATGATTAGAGCTGCCTGCAATTTTGTGCATCGGTAGGACGAGGATTGAAATTGGGACAAGGATGATGCCCAGTTGTGGTCTGTGTGTCATGACTTGAAGACCTAATGCGTACGCAGACATTACGGTCATGAAGTGTGCCGACTGGACCAGGTTGGATAGTTCTGTACAAGGCTCCCAATTTGGGGCCTCCCCTTACCGTGCGGCTTAGGATTAGGCTTCTGGAACACAGCGTTGTAACAAGCACACACAAAAATCTTAAACTAAGGTCCTTGAAATGTTTGATTTTCAGCAAGACGCCGGGGCCTGGGATGTGCAGTGCCAAGTACCATTTGGCCACCTAACTTTATCAGGTTTCATTTCGATATGTTTCCGCAAGGGAGGCCCGGAGCCGTCGGCTACCCTTGCGGCAGGATCCCACCCCACCCCACCCGGCCCACACGCGCGCACGAACACGTACACGCGCGCGCACACGCACGAACACAGACAGACAGACAGACAGACATGCGGACGCGCACACGCGCGCGCGTGCACACACACACACACACGCACACACACACACACACACACACACACACACACACACACACACACACACACACACACACACAGACAGATACACGCACATGCAGGCAGAGATTCAAACACATACACACACGCAGAAAAAAATCTGCGCTCAGCTGTAATCTGTGCGGCATGGCTGTCCAAGTAATGGAGCAGCAGCCCCTCTGGGATTTGCAGGCAGCTCATGTGGGCGGACTCCTGCATCATGGTCTTCCTGAAGAGAGCCGTTGCCTCTTGTAGCACCTTGTCCGCTGTGCAAAGCTTGCACAGATTGCATGTTGCCTGCACCACCTCCTTTGCCAGCTGCTGGGGGGGGGGGGGGAGGAGAGAAGAAGACGAGCAACGAGGAGGAGGAGGAGGAGGGGGGGGAGGGGAAGCAGGAAGAGGAGGAGGAGGAGGAGCAGGGGAGGAGGAGGAGGAGAAGAGGAAGAAGAAGAAGGAGGAGGAGAACTACATATATCGAGTCCAAAGGGCACGATGAGATGAAAACCAAGCACAGTGGAGCCGAAACACCGACAAAGACCAACCACAGATCCTAAGAAACTAGTGATGCACGAGCAGCAAGGAATGAGGAGCAGGAAAGCCCCAGAACACAGCCCAAGAGGGAGCAAGGGCCAGACAAGGGCCAGCACAAAAACCTAATTTTGCCGAAACTGCAAACAATCAAATATGAAGTTGTCACAGACGGAAGGTCAAGTTACCAGATGAACTCACGTAATAACCTAAATTTGGGACCAAAAGGATGGGGATAACGGTCCGGAATTGGCTCTAAGCCAGCCCTGCGGAAGTGCAGGGTGAGGGGGTGAGGCGACTTCCCTCTTCCGGTTGAAGTGCGTAGGTACCAGTCGCTCATGAGGAGCACGTCCAGCCACCGGATTGAGGAAAGGCAACCGAGTACTCCAGCACATCTCCATTGATGGGCAGCTGCAGGCCTATGGGTCCAGGCTGTTCACCCAGAATACCTAGGGACACGGAGTGCCTTGCACACCAGGCGCCGTACTGAGTGACTGCAGTCCAAGAGAGTCCATGATGTTGGCCAATACGTCTTGTGGCGTCCGTATTCTAAGCCTGCGTGGAAAGTCGCCAAACCAACCTCAATTTGCCATATGAAATCATCGTCTCGGTGTTTTCACCGCGCAGATGCTTTTTCCGCGCAGGGCAAGTGGGCAGCTGGAAGACGTCACTCTAAAAATAAGGAAGTACAAACAATGGATCTCATACAAAGTTTGAGAGTTCTCCGAGTGTACAAGGTGGTTGCTCCTACACGATGCACATGCCTGGGACTCGACGAGAGTGTCAACATCAGCAACATTTCTGCGAGTACAGTGTTCAACTTGACCTATATCATACTCTTCTATCATGTCTCGAGCCCTCTGAACGTGGAAGAAAATTGGATAGTGGTAGAGCAGCCGCTGGAGATCCGGCTCCATGGGCAACGATCACAAGACAAAGATTTGTCAACCGGGTCAGTAGCCTATCGGGAACAAAAACGCATGTCAAAATTTGAAAATGATATCAAAGGGTGGTTCTTCGCTGCAAAGCAAAGCAGCTCGTCTTTATGTGCATCTGCAGAACGAGGAGCGAAATGCAGACTAGGGGGGTGCCAGTTTACAAAGCTTCAGGTCTTGAGTTTTACTTGCAGATCATTGCATACCTTAGACATCACGGTCATGAAGGGTTTTGACAGGACCAGGTTGACTAGCTCTGTACAACGCTCCCAGGATCGGGCCTCCCAATTGCCGCGCGATTATAAAGAATACTTTCTAGAACACAGCATTTCCAAAAGAATTAAAATCAATATCAGAACCTTTTACAATCTGTGTGTTCCGTACCGACGGTGGACCATGCCTACAACTACGCTGCAACCTAGTACCACGTGCTGCAGTACGGGCTTATTCCGATGTCCCCGAATCCGTGGGTCTGACCCTGGAACTCAGCCGAATCGACCCCGGTCACCGGAGCCCGGTGTTGATCGCTGTGGCAGATCTGGTACAGTCGCCTTTTTTTACGGACGCACTTCGAAAGGAAATCCGATGAAGTTACGTGGCCGAATGGTGCTTGGCACTGCACATCCCAGGACCGGCGTCTCGCTTCCCTACGACAATTCAACATTTCAAAGACCTTTATTTAAGATTATTTTGTGTGATTGCAATAACACCCTCCTCTAGAAGCAATATTTTAAACCGCGCGGCGAGTAGAAGGCCCGGAAGTGGGAGCCTCGTACAGAGCTTTTCAAGCTGGTGCAGTCGACACACTTGATGACAGTACTGTTTTGGGTACGCATTGCGTCTGCATTGATAACTCACGACACACAGACCACATCGGGTTTTAGCCTCGTCCGAATCCTGCACCTGGTCCTGCTGATGCACATAGTCGCGGGCTGCTCTAATCCTGTTGCTATGCATTGAAGCACCACCCTGAACTATGGTCATCACAGATTTACAGCGCGTGTTTAACTAATGGTTTTCTGACCTGCTCGAGAATGCTGCAGGTCCTGTGATCGTTATCCATGGAGCGAGAAGATCCAGCGGCTGCTGGAGCTCTAATTAAGTTTAGTCCACGGTACGAAACCTCGAGGAATGAAAAACAGAATCTAAATCTCACGCTGATTCTTATGATGCAGTTGCAAAAATGTCCTTAGTATTAATACGTTCGTCGTGTCCAAGGCATTTGCAAGGTTTAAAGGATCGAACTCCTTGTAGACGTTTGAGGGATTCAAAACTTCAGTTAAATTTTCATGCGCGGTTATGCTGATAAAACTGCTCGTGCAATTCTGCCACCGGGGTTGTTAATATCACCTGTTTGGTGGTTTTCTCCCCTTGAGGATTTTTGCAACGTTTGAGTTTTTCTGAACCATATGCTGTAAACCTTGGAATGTTTCATGGTTTTTCTTGAATCTTGCAATGTTTCAGTTGTCCATGTGTCGAGGAATGAGCTTGGGGGGGACCTTAAACCCGATTGTGAAGGGGCAAAGTCGTTCACACAGACAAGGCACACGCCCTCAGCAGTCTGGAAAACTTTTGTACACACGAACATTTTCTTCCGACACCCTCACCCAACCGTGCAAAAGATCACCTCGCAAAATCTGGCCAAATATCCATCTGGTCGAAGGGCTGACCAAAACGGTCAACCTTTCCACATCTTACCCCCAGCTTATGGACCCTCACAGCCTACCAGGCAGAATTTTGAAACCAGCATAAAACACTTGTTTCACGAATTCAGGAAAGCTTATTTGAAACCCCCGGATCCTTGTGACAAGCCGGACAGGGCCCCTCAGCCACTAGATAGTGCAAAAAGAAGAACGCGCACATATGACGGTGTGAATTGGTATCACACGCCCTGCGTGGGCACACCATATGCCAAACATGCATTTACAAAAAAATAAATGCTGAAAAATGTGCGTGCCGCTGGAACAACTGCAGTAATATGGGGCTCTCCAACCTTTTTCCTTAATCAGCAAAGCACCTGCTCATGTGTGCACCTGTTCCTCACCACCCGAGCGCAGCCTTGCTAATAACCACCTGCTCCTCATCACATAAGCCCAACCTGGCCAGTAAGGACCTGCTCCTCACCATGCGACTCTTGCCTCGTAGCATAGGCACCTGTTCATCATCACAACGACCCACTGGGACATGGAGCGGTCACATGGCACACAGCGTGCCACATGACAAACAGTTTAGACAGTCACGACAAACAGTCTAGATCTGGCGTTGGGCATGCAGTTGGAGAAGGGGGGGTACCCAGCCTGTCACATGACCAGTCCGGCATGGGGCATGCAGGAGGGAGATACTGATGCTACCACAGGAGCTCCTGGCAAAGATCCTGGGCAGCCTCAACCCGTTTTCCATCAGCAAGGCGCGCCTCGCGTGCAGGGCCTTCCGAGCGGCGTCGGTGCAATGCCTCGCATCGCTGGCTCTCAGCTTCTTCACGGACATCATGCTCCGCAGGGGCGCGCACGAAGCCCACATGAAACAGAGCGTGCTAGCGTCGCACCTGCAGGTGTTCACCAGCATCTCGGATCTCAGCCTCACCATCCGCCTGCCCAGCAATGCGGAGGTGCTGCAACTTCCAGCCGCGCTACCGCTGCTGTGCGAGCTTGACATGAGCCTCGTCAGCCACGCAGAGGGAACGCCCTGCGATTGCTTGTCCGCCTACACGCCCGGTCTGGTCGCCGCCACCCGCCTCAGCTCCCTCACACTGCACATCAACAGAGGGGTGAAGTTCCCCGAAGGCGGAATCCAGCTGGCCGCCGTGCTGGGGGCCTGCCGGTACCTCGAGGACCTCACGCTGGAGTTGCGGGACGGCGACGACCTTCTGCAGCTTGCGGAGGCGGTGGCACAGGAAGCGCCGCGGCTGCGTAGCCTGCGCACCACGGGCGAGCCGCCGCCCAAAGAGGCCGCCCTGTTCTGGAGGACAGTGCTGCGGAGCTTCCCGCACCTGTCCCGCCTGCAGTCCCTGGAGGGCGTGGTCCTCGACGAATGGCTCGACACCGCGCAGGTCGAGAGCCTCTCCCAGCTGCTCTGCTTCCGCTCCTCGTGCCTGAATTACGGCCATTTGCCCGGCTGCGTGTGGGAGCTGTCGGGCCTGACTGCGCTGCAGGTGCTGCGCCTGGAGGGCACCTTCCACACGACCAACCTCGTGAGCCTGGTCAAGGATATGACGAAGCTCCGGAGGCTGGAGCTGGCACTTTGGGACGCGGACGTGGCGGAAATGGACTCCCTTCTGGCGGCCTGCCCTGCGATCACAGCCCTGGAGCTCGACATCCCCTTTCGCGGTTTCCGGTTTCCCGACATCTTCGCCCGCAACGGCTTCTCCGCCCTACGCGCGCCATCCATCACAGTGTTCTCCAACGGGCACATCGCATGCGACATCGACGGCGTTCTCCGGTTCAGCTCCACGCTGACGGGGCTCTCGAGCCTCTCCGCGGACTGCGACAACCGCTGCTGCCAGAAGCTGCTGGCGTACCTGCCCCCGATGCCGGCGCTGACTCACCTCAGGGTCAAGTCGATCGTCCGCCCGTCCACGAGGAAGCTGTCGCGGCCGTCCGCCCGCTTCTTGGCCGGGCTCCCCCGCCTCAGGCGGCTCCAGTTGGAGAACGTGCTGGACGTTGAGCGCTGGGACGACGACGTCAAGTACCTTGCCGCGCTGACGGAGCTGCGAGTCTTGGTTCTCAAGGCGGGCGAGTCTGCCGCGGAGTGCCACGACTCGATAAGTGCCGTGCAGTTCCGGCCTCTGACCACGTTGTGGCAGTTGGATCAGGTAGTGGCGAGTATGCCTTTCCTTCTGCCCTGCTGCAAGGAGCTGGTGCAGGGCCTTAAAACTGCCCGCCGCCTCAAGGGCCTCCCCCCGACCGATTTCATGATGCTCACTTCTTGCTGTTGCTCCTGCGACTTCTGCAGTGCCTCCAACTCTTGATTTTAAATCCAACTCGTGAGCTCAAGGTGCCATGGAAAGCAGTGTTTGGACGTGCAATCAGACCAGCCGATATAGCCTGCATGTATAATGTTAAACGTTCTTGGTAACTTCAGGGGGCCCACATGGTAGTAACTCCAGTTGGACCGCCTGATGCATCCAGTAATGGCAACTGAGTTACCATCACCATATTACCATTGCCATTACCGTCACTCCAATCCGTGTTCGTGGTTGGACCATTGAAAGTACAGCGAGTTTCAGCAAGGGCGGAGGTTTGAAAGGCAAGAGGATCTTCTGAAAACACCTCTGTGCGCGAGAGGCCCGCATTTTGTAGTCAATCGCCTCATTTGGTTGCTTTCGTGCATTCCGGAAGAGAATAGACTGACTTGCGTTTGCAAGGCTTCGGAAAACGTGAGAGATCAAGGGTTTGGAGAATGTGATAGGGTGGTGCGGAAACAAAGTGAAACACATGCTGAGGTGGACATGATATTAGGGACTGGTCAAACCACTATACAATTAACCCATTTTCATGGAATGGAAAGGGGGTTTTCCATTCCATGAAAATGGGTTACATAATTGTATACTCAGTTCTATACTCAACTGACGTGCATTGTTTTAGTACCATGAGGAGATTCAAATCCCACTTCCTGGGCCAGGCATGATTTTCACCACAAGAAAGCTTTTTTATACATGGGAAGGTAGATTGTCGAGCTCAAGCTGGGCATCTCAAGTTAGTTTTCACGAGCTTCCCTGGAAAAACAGTGCTGATCATGTGATTCCTTTTGAGCCCAAGCGAGCAACTTTGCATGAACATTTTGGTCTTCGGATTGGGCACATCGACGGTAAGATTTAATTCATAAAAGCGGTGCAGAGGGCTAACGCCTTGTTGAGGAAGGGGCCCGTCGAGTATCCCATACAGATCCTCGTGTGCTGGGGTGTCTGTCTGAATCCCAAAGATTAATTTTACGTACAGGGCCCTGGTGAGTATTACTTCTTCCTGTTTTTTTGAGTCCTAAGGGGAGAAGAAGCAGAAGAAGAAGAGTGGGGGAGATGTTGACAGTCAAGCCAAGAGCAATTGAAGACTTGTCATTGTGTAGGAAAAGTTCGAGAATAATGTTTGCATGTTTTTCCCCCGACCTTCCAACGTTGCCGCAACCGGGGCATTCCGGAATCGTGGATCTGATCGTCGGGTCGAGCACATGGGGAACGGTGCTAGGCATGATGCGGGGACATGTGACTACCCCAAAGTAGGCACGTGAGTAGGCCTGCGGGGGGCACGTGGCTGTCCTGCGGTGGACATGCACATGGTGATGCTCTTTAATGGGTCGAGTGTTTGGGCTTTCTGCAAGCGTACTGGAACGGCCGTTCCAGTACGCTCCGCGGAGCGGCACGTGCATTCATGGAACATGCTTTTTTGTCTCCTTACGCGTGGACCCCTGAGCGTATGTGGACCAAGTAACGTTAATGAAGGGGGAACGTTCCCCTTCATCAGCCTTAAGCCAAGCTTGCAAGCTTGACTTAAGGCTGATGAAGGGCGAACGTTAAGTGTCCTTCAAGGGAGAGACGAGTTGGATTACATTGCTCGTGGTTGAGAATTTTGTGGCTTTCTAAAGCACGATGAAGCTTCAAAGGAATGTCGGTAACTTGATCATTATATGCTGATTAGGTTCTAGGGCCGGGCGGACCTAATAGGCAATATTGCGGGTCTCCTGGTGAGTTGATGACGCGCTTTTTCTAGCATCGTTCAAGGAAAATGCTGTCTTTGGTTTTTGGTTCATTCGCACCTTGCAAAGAGCACGTGCATTTGCGGGGGTAGGGGGTAGGGAGGGAAGGAGGAGGAGGGGGGGGGAGAGAGAGAGGGGGGGGAGGGAGAGAGAGAGAGAGAGAGAGAGAGAGAGAGAGAGAGAGAGAGAGAGAGAGAGAGAGAGAGAGAGAGAGAGAGAGAGAGAGAGAGAGAGAGAGGGGGAGAGAGAGGGAGGGAGGGAGAGAGAGAGAGAGGGAGGGGGGGGAGAGGGATACAGGAGGGAGGGAGGGGGGGGGAGAGGGATACACACACAGACACACACACAGAGAGAGAGAGAGAGAGAGAGAGAGAGAGAGAGAGAGAGAGAGAGAGAGAGAGAGAGAGAGAGAGAGAGAGAGAGAGAGAGAGAGAGAGAGAGAGAGAGAGAGAGAGAGAGAGAGAGAGAGAGAGAGAGAGGGGGGGGGGGGGGGGCGTGTGCGCGCGCGCATGTGTGCGAATGCGTGCAGTCTTTTGATTGTGAAGTGGACAAGCTGACGGTTCTCCTTGGCGCGTGGATTTTACCATGCATGACAGAAAAGGATGTCCAGCATCGATGTTAGATCTGTGCGGCACGTCCTTGCATGGCATCAGCGAATGTCACGACATTCGATCAACGACCGATGATAAATATTTGCGGAACTTGGTGTATATGATGTCCTTGCTTAAACCAATTTGATGTCCTTGTTTTAACCAGTTTCCGATACTGATTTTGGTTCAGTTATAACTAATTAGAGAAGAAGCGAAAGTGGTATGTGTGGGGCCCGGTGGGACGCTGCTACTGTCAAGATGCAGGTTTTCAGTCTGTGTGGTGGGGGCAAACAAAGAGAGCCTATAACGCGCCATGGACGCGATATATTATTTCTAAAGCAGGAAAGTGCTGCTTTCGATCCCAGGGTCGGGTGCTTGCTGAAGCTTCCCCCAAGCATGTAGAATTCTCCATTCCTATGTGGGCCCATGCATGGGGGCATAACAAAAATCCACTCTCGAGCTTATTTGAATTCGCTGATGGGGTGTTTTGAATATCCTCTGCTGAACGGGGCCACATGGGTTCAGGATGCCGCAAGTTCGTCCAGATTCTGTAAGGGGCAATGTTCAAATAATCTTTCGGTATGGGAGGCACGCTGAGTTCTATCCCAGATCGTAGGCTTGGAGAGCAGGACTCACTGCACGACAATGTACCTTGCAAGGGTAGTGCCCATCAGATCTGCATAGGTTGCGTCCTTGGGAGAGGTTCTAGCATGGTAATCCAGATCCACATAAGGATCAATATTGAGCTTGATCTGGGCTTTCCTACAAGTTAAGTTTACGCTGACTCCACTGTCCTGTATTTCATTATCTCAAGGCTATGTGTTCCCGATCTTTCGGCTGTGCTACGCCAATTGGCTTGCAAGCCCAGAGCATACAGGTAACGATTGCAGTGGGAGGAGATTCATTTGCATGCATCTTGTGATAGACGATACCTGGTTGGATGTCCAGTGAGGATCATGCTATTGATTATTGCACGTGGAATCACGTGAGGTAGCTACATTAGAATACGTGCAGTCACATGGAGTAGCCACAATAAAGTGCGCACACTCACTTGAGGTAGCTATTTGAAGGTGCTTGGGATTGACTTAACACCTGCACTGGCGCATGCACTCACGTGAGGTATACCGTGGTAAGCAATCACGCATTGGTACCAGCGCAGCTACCGAACGGGTATATCTAGCTATACGTGCTATACATACCTAACGTCCTATATTGTTGTAACAACGTGTACCTAGCTATACGCGCTTGGCATTGACCGACTAGCGGCTGAAGCCGGCAACCGGTATTGCAAAGGGGCTTTACTGCCCATGGATTTGGCCAAATCCATGGGCAGTGAAACCCCTTTGCAATCCCGGTTTTTGGATGGGAACTGCTGCACGTGTTTAGTGCAACTGAGGATGCGTAGGATGCAAGGGACGGACGCTTGTAGGTTAAAATTCTGCATCAATGCGCATTTCAAGCACAATTTCAAATTTGGTTCATTTCAAGTTTGGCATTCTGACATTCCAGCAGGTGTGCACCTGTCAACATGTCGGATCCGGCGCCCGTTGTTTTATACTCTGGAATATTCTTCAATTAAGTCGTCGCATCCTGAGCAGTTTGACCGGCTATTGTGATGGCGGAGGCACGCGGACATCCTGGAACTGGACTAACGATGCATGGTGCTGTACTTAGCTAGGTCAGTTGAGCCTTTACGGTCGACTTGCAAATCCGCAGGCGAAGTGCTGATTTAAAACAAATGAAATAACTTTCACCCCACATCTTGTACATTCCAATACATGGTTTCAACCCTGTTAAAATCGTGCTGCCCATGTGGGGGTAGGATGATTATACTGACCTTGCCACTGCCTACAATAAAAACTGAACTGTTTACGCGAATTCCGGAGTAGCGCTATAAAACCTTCCCAACACCATTCCGCCCCTTGCCCACAATATACCATATAACGTGCGTTGAAACACCTAGCAATCCGTAGGGGGTTCCCAACCCTTCCGTGTGGGTTACAAAAGCCCACACAATGAACCAGACACGTCCACGTGTTCTATGTACATAGACCAGACCCCGCGGGCCACAGACGTTCTCTAACAAACTTGACGTTCTCGAACAAGTTTTTAAATCCCAAAGTAAGAACCAGACGTCTGTGTCGACACAGAAGCTGCGCAGGCTGTCATCGATGTTAACTAATTGCAGTGTGGTCACAGGCAAGAACCAGAATTTGGTACTTCCAAAGCCTTTGCATCCCACGTGCTAACAAAGCCTAGCCGGCAAGTCACAGGCTCACCCCGAGGAAGTGGCCGGGAAAGGAGGAGGCGTGGGCTCCTCCCAGTAGGGCAGGCGCTCGTAGAGCTGCCACATGGCGCTCTTCACGTGCTTGCCTCGAGAATCGTCTCGCAACTTCTTGATGTTGTCCCCCAGGCGGGAGAGCAGGTCGCGTCCCACCTCCTCATTGCACACCTGCCGCCCTTCCCACCCCTCTCAGCGGCCCCAAAACCCCAAGAGGCAGAAAGAAGAGCAGCAGGAGCCGCAGCAGAAAGGGGAATAGGAGGGGATGCTCGAATGCATGTCCACACATAAATGCACGCACGCACGCACACGCACACACACACACACACACACCCACACACACACACACACACACACACACACACACACACACACAGACACACGCACACAGACACAGACACAGACATACGCACACACACACACACATAGAGAGAGAGAGGAGAGAGAGAGAGGAGGAGAGAGAGAGAGAGAGAGAGAGAGAGGAGAGAGAGAGAGAGAGAGAGAGAGTGAGTGAGTGAGTGAGTGTGAGAGAGGGACGGGGGAGAGAAAGAAGGGGGGGGGGCGTATGGTATGGGCTAAGAAAGGGATAGGGGTGCACATGCAGCAGCGTTGAACACCGGGAAGACAGAGCTGCGAGTGGTGACAGCTGCAAGATGGCATTCTCCTCGTTGCTGAACTGGATAGCCGCAGTGAGCGGCTTCTGCGGTTTGGGGCTGGGGTGGGTTGTGGGTTGGGCTAGGTGCTAATAGATTTAGGGAAACGTGCATTGGTGGTGGGCGGGCAAGTATGGGGGGGGGGGGGGGGGAGAACTGAAACTTGTTCGTGCCAGCGTTGTGTGAGCGTGCAGGTGTGCATGCACATGCTCATTAGTGCATGCGCGCGCATGTGTGTGTGTGTGTGTGTGTGTGTGTGTGTGTGTGAGAGAGAGAGAGAGAGAGAGAGAGAGAGAGAGAGAGAGAGAGAGAGAGAGAGAGAGAGAGAGAGAGAGAGAGAGAGAGACAGAGAGAGAGAGCGCGTGCGGGTGTGTGTGTGTGTGTGTGTGTGTGTGTGTGTGTGTGTGTGTGTGAGAGAGAGAGAGAGAGAGAGAGAGAGAGAGAGAGAGAGAGAGAGAGAGAGAGAGAGAGAGAGAGAGAGAGAGAGAGAGAGAAGAGGGGGGGAGGGAGGGAGGGAGGGAGATATATATATATATACATATATATACATACATACATACATACATACATACATACATACATACATACATACATACATACATACATATACATATATATATACCCGTACCAGCGCAAATTATTGGGCAATAAACTTATTTTGGGCACCCAAAAAACCCTAAATAATAATTAAAGATAAGAAATAATCCGAAAAATAATGGCGCAAAACATTGGGCACACCCTCCAGGACGGTCAAGGAATATTTTTTAATATTTTTTTGAACCCCATTTCATCGTACTAGCTGGTTGATCAACATTGAAAACAGTGGGTTTTGTGACAAAAACACATCACAGTATTTTTTTAATGATATTTTAGAGTCATCGGAACATCCTGCACCTCGAGGACGCACGTACCGCCGACAAAAATCTCGAAAATAATGGCGCAAATCATTGGGCACCCCTCCGGGCGTTTATTCGATTTCTTTTTAATTTGGGCGCCGAAATATTTATTGCCCAATAACTTGCGTCGTTACGCGGGAGGGAGGGAGGGAGGGAGGGAGGGAGGGAGGGAGGGAGGGAGAGAGAGAGAGAGAGAGAGAGAGAGAGAGAGAGAGAGAGAGAGAGAGAGAGAGAGAGAGAGAGAGAGAGAGAGAGAGAGAGAGAGAGAGAGAGAGAGAGAGAGAGAGACTCTCGCAATGTTGGGAGGAATCTTTTGGGGGATTTGCGGAGGAGACGTACCTGCAAGATGTCTTCCATGATGTAGCTGGCATGTGGATGGCAGCTCCATCGCACCAACTCGGTGGTGTCCGTCATCCGCAGGATGGTGTCCAGCAGCAAGTCCCGCAGGGCGGGGTCACCCTTGGTGAGGCCGGCGCGGATGACCTGGCTGCCCCACTCGCTGCGGGCCACCTGCCGGATGTCCTGTGATATTGCCTCCAAAATGGGCCCCCTGCCGCCGCCGCCGCCGCCCGCTTTACTTGGAGGGACAGTGTGACCATCAACGAGCTTTGAGAGAGGACAATCGCTCCCCCCCAAACCCCAACACGCACACACACACACACACACACACTCAAACACATACACACGGAAAAGGGAAAAACACACACACACACACACATGCATGCTTGCACCCCCCCCTCTCCCTCTCTCTCTCTCCCCCTCTCCTTTTTACACACACACACGAACACTGACACACACACACACACACAATGCACACACACACGCACATACACATGCACGCACGCACACGGCAGGGGAGCAGGCCCTCACCCGGCACCGGTAAAGCCGCGGAGGGTGACGAGGGCGGCGGCCACG
>KV908397.1:32500-35000 GCA_002005505.1 Botryococcus braunii
CCCCCCCCCCCCCCTCAACAGCAACCGATGAGAGCCCTGAGGCGGCCCCCGCACCACCCGTGCGCCGTAGTGCACGTACCCATGCGTGCTGGGAGGAGAGGGAGGGGGGGGGGTTGAGACACACACACACAACAGAGAGAGAGAGAGAGAGAGAGAGAGAGAGGAGAGAGAGAGAGAGAGAGAGGAGGAGAGAGAGAGAGAGAGGAGGAGAGAGAGAGAGAGGAGAGAGGAGAGAGGGGGGGAGGGCGGAGAGAGAGGAGAGAGAGAGAGAGAGAGAGAGAGAGAGAGAGAGAGAGAGAGAGAGAGAGAGAGAGAGAGAGAGAGAGCGCGAGAGGGGGGAGGTGGGTGTTTCAGAATCCACGCATGCGTGCACGCATGCTTTCAAGCAGGACAAGCAAGCACGCACCTGTGGGTATCGTGCCCATTCGCAGCCAAGTGTTTGAGGAAGAAGGCCCCAAAGGGGTGGACGGCCACTTTGTGCAGCTTTCCTGACAGCGCAGTCGCCATCTGACCAGCCACATGGATCCCCTCCTCCCCTCCCGCCAGGCACGCCTGTCCACAAACCCCGCTCACGTCATCACCAACCACATCCCTGCCTTGCTGATCACAAACCCCGATCCCCACACCAGTAACCCACGAAGCCAACAAGGCAAGGCAAGGCAAGGCAAAACAAGTGTTGTGCGCATTCCAAAATGCACAGGGACCAGTGAGGGCCCACACAGGCCTCCAGCTAGTCCCCTCTTCCCCGAATGCACAAAGCATGCACAGATGCGGCGTTAGCGCACACCCCCATGACTGCAGAGGCATAGCCTCTCATGGGTGAAGGACTGACATGGGCTATCGGGGGGGGGGGGGGGCTAGGGGTTGTCGTCATCAAGAATCGCAAAACCGCATTTGTATCAGTGCCCTCTGAACATTCTTTCCCTGTCCCTATCTATCTGTCCCCTTCTCTTTGTCTTGCATCCTCGCTCTCGCCCTTCCCCTCTCCCTCCCCCATTTCCCCCACCCACACACACACACACTCTCCCCCCCTCTCCCTCCCTCCCTCCCTCCCTGTCTCTTTCCCTCCCTCCCCCCCTCCTCAAGCCCCCGCTTTTCCATCCTCGAATAACGAGGGGGGCGGGGACATCTGCAAGCCCGGGAGGAAGTCAGGGAGGAAGCAATGGAGGAAGCCAGCAGGGAAGACAGGAAGCCAGCCCGTGGGGAAGCCAGGGAGGAAGCGAGGAGGCACGTCATAGATTGCGATGAGAGCGCGGCCGGCATAGGGCTCCCGGGTGAAGGGCTCGAGGCCCGCCCCCTCCATCAGGTCCAAGGCCAGGGCCAGGGCACGCTCCGGGCCCCCCTGTGCCGCTGCCTCCAGCACCACAATGCTGGCATGCGGGTGCCCCACCAGGTCCCGCACATCCTTTCTGATCTCCTGCACGGCCCCACAAACCCCCCCCCCCCCCCAATGCCTTTCAAGAACACACCTTCGAAACACCTCACCAAAAGAAGGAAAAGAAAACAATAAAGAAACATTAGTGGTGAAGTGTCGAAATGATCTCTTCTGACCCCCTGCACGGCCTCTCTCCGCACCATGCCGCTATAAAGCAACCTACCGAAAAAGGAAAAAGAACACGCCTGCACGCACGCACACACACACACACACGCACACACACACACACACACACACACACACACACACACACACACATATACACACACACACACACACACAAGGTGTTCTGATTTTTGAGCCCCTGCAGGGCCTTCCCCATAACGATGCGCTTCTGGTAGACCAACAAACCCAAAAACAAAGATTGAGAAGTGTCTATGATCTCTTGTGATCTCCTGCAGGGCCTTCCCCATCCCCTCCCACTTCACCCTATGCTCCCTAAACCCCCACACGATGCAGTTCTAGTACACCGCGCCCCCAAAAACAAAACAGTGAGAAGTTCTAATGATCTTGTCTGACCTCCTGCTGGGCCTTCCCCCTCCCCGATGCACTTTGAGAACACCTCATGTGGATAGTGCGCGTACTGTAGTCTGTCGTGCCTGGCAAATGTCTGGCATGTACATATCATGCAAACGATGCATTTCAGACTCACTATGTTGGAGGCTTGAGAGCATGTGAAAAGGAGAAGGGGCTGGAGAGGTGAAGGAGAAAGGGCTTGTGAGGTACGGGACAAGAGGCTTTATAAAAAGGGAGAAGGAGCTTGTGAGGTGAAGGAGAGGGGGCTCGAAAGGTGAAGGGGCAGGGGCTTGAGAGGGGGATGGGAATGGGCCTGAGAGATGAAGGACAACGGGATCGAGGAGGAGAAGGGGCCTGAGAGGTGAAGGAGAACGAGATCGATGAGGAGAAGGGGCCTGAGACGTGAAGGACAACGGGATCGAGGAGGAGAAGGGGCCTGTCCACGGGGTCCCACCGCAAAAATCCAGTCCAGGTTGTCGTGGGGATGCACGTGCGAGACGGCGGAGACCAGGACGCGACTGGCGAAGCGGTTGCGAGCCAGACCAGCAA
>KV908397.1:42500-45000 GCA_002005505.1 Botryococcus braunii
CTTAATTGTGAAAGGTTCAGGATCTGGATATTTTGTGAAAGCAAACGTCCACATGAAACATTTCGGTTTCAATGAAACTCTGGCAGCAGTGGGGAGGATACGAACAGGTGTGCGGGGGGAGCAGGGACCTGCAGTGTGGGCGCTGAGGGCGCAGACAGACAAGGTGGAGTACAGCAGGGAGATGCGGGCGGTACTTGAAGCCACGCCGGGGTTGTACCTTCGGGAGGGAATGGTGGTGGGCGTTGAGGTGGGCCCCAATGATGAGGTAACGGGGGTAACGACCTATTTTGGCATCACCTTCCGCTGTCGGGCTGCCGTCGTGACCACCGGAACCTTCATGAATGGCACTATCTGGGTTGGACGGAAGAGCATGTCTGCAGGGCGGTGCGCCTCCTTTTTCTTTGCGACGTACTGCTTTCATATTGTACGTACTGCACTCCCTCCCTTCCCCTTCCTCTCTTCCCCCCCTCTCCCCCCCCTTTCCCCCTTCTCTCCTCCCCTCTCTCTCTCTCTCTCTCTCTCTCTCTCTCTCCTCTCTCCTCTCTCTCCTCTCTCTCCTCTCTCTCTCTCTCTCTCTCCTCTCCTCTCTCTCTCTCTCTCCCCCCCCCTCCCCCCCCTCCCCCTCCCTCCCTCCCCCCTCCCTCTCTCTCTCTCTCTCTCTCTCTCTCCTCTCTCTCTCTCTCTCTCTCTCTCTCTCCTCTCTCTCTCTCTCTCTCTCTCTCTGTGTGTGTGTGTGTGTGTGTGTGTGTGTGTGTGTGTGTGTGTGTGTGTGTGTGTCTTGCGCGTGCGCACGTGCTGACGTTTATATCGTATCGCTATCGTTTCCGTCCTCCCTCCCCCCGCTGTTTCTCCCTCTGTCGCTCTTTTGTGAAGTGATGACTTAATAACCTGCCCAACGCACACACTGAATCACTTGTTTGTGCCCCCCCCTCCCCCGACCCCGTCCTTGCGGGAGTTAGGGACCTAATAGACCCGCTCCTAGGCCAAGCCCGGCAGCCGACCCACTTCGAGAATTGACCTCTCTGCTGTCAAAAGAGGCAGTTTTGGCCTCTCCTGCTGTCCTGTTGGACACTTTTCCACTCTGGTGGTTTATTTTCCACTCCAGTGGTTGATTTTCTACCTAAGCATTTTATTGTCCACTCTGGTGGTTTATTTTTCCACTTTGATGGTTTATTTTCCACTCCAGTGGTTTATTTGCTGTGTCCTATAGCCAGAGTCCATCGCCACAAGCATCTTTGCCCCTCTCTCCCCGCCCCCCTTTTCTCCCTCTCTGTCACACACACACACGCCACACACACACACACACACACACACACACACAGACACACCACACACACACACACACACACCACACACACACACACCCACACGCACCCACACTCGCACACACGCACAAGCATGCACGCACGCGCGCTGGCGACGAGATCCAGGAGGTGGGGTTTGAGAGTGTGGTGGGGGTCTCGGGGGGACAGGGCAGGGGAGGCGGCCTCGGTGGGGCTGACGGAAGCGCTGCGGGAGCTGGGCTTCGAGACGGATCGCCTCAAGACGGGAACGCCCGCCCGGGTGGACTCGCGCACCGTTGACTTCCGCAACCTGGAGCCCCAGCCGGGCGATCCCGACCCCCGCTGGTTCAGCTTCGACCCCCTGGTCCTCCCTTGCCCCCTCCCCCACCGCCCCTTCCCCCGAGATCCCCAGCCGCAACCCCCCGCCCCCCACCCACACACACTGAAGTTACGGGCGAGCGCATGTGACGCCAACACATGTGCGTGCGTGCGTGTGCAACGCAGACATGCACATAAGGCCTGCGCGCTTGCATATTCTAAGCGCAACACAGACATTGACCCACAATGCGCATACCTTCTTCCCCCCTCTCTCTCTCTCACGCGCGCGGGCCTTGCGTGTGTGTGTGTGTGTGTGTGTGTGTGTGTGTGTGTGTGTGTGTGTGTGTGTGTGTGTGTGTGTGTGAGTGTGTGTGCGAGAGAGAGGGGGGGGCGAGGGGATGGAGGAGAATGGCTCAGCCCTCATGGCTGTGATGGCAGCAGGAGTGGGGTTGCCTGTACAGGCAGGTATGGGGGAGGGTGGAGATGGCCCCCTCCTGAGGAAGCATTGCTGGAACAGGTCATGAATGCAAGATTGCAAAGCAAACGGCATGGGCGCAGGAGATGAGATGAGCTTCGCTCTTGTTGTTGTTTTGTTTTGGTTGTTGTTGTCCCTTTTTTTTTTTTTTTTTTGTTTCTTTGTTTTTGGGGGGGGGGGGGGGTGGGGGGCCTGCTTAAGCACATATGGAGAGGGAGCCAATGGCCTGCCACCTGTTTAACTTCCTGTTTAAGGCACATGTGGAGTGGGAGCAGATGGCCTGCCGTCTGACCAGGAGTGGGATAGCCTGAACAGGCAAGAGTCTGAAGCCTCAAAGGTGATTGGTCTTCTGACCGGCAGGGCGGGGTGGTCTGTATAGGCACATGTGGAGCGGGAGCAGATGGCCTGCTATCTGACCAGAACG
>KV908397.1:52500-57602 GCA_002005505.1 Botryococcus braunii
CAAGGGAGGCAGCTCCCAGAGGTCGCTAACAGCACCCACTTCGCTGGGCCTAGAAATTTGACTGCGAGCGGTGTAATGGTGCAGCTCTGGAAGCAGCTCTGAAAATCTTTGACGGCACCCACTTTGCTGGGAGCGGTTCTAGAGTGTTTTCCTTTCTTTGTCTTTTCTGTTCTTCTTTCTTCTTTTTCGTTCTTTTTCTTTTTTTTTGGGGGGGGGGGGGGGGGGAAGGGGGCATCCACTTGGGTACAGGGCTAGAAACAGATCTGCTCTGGAGATGCATTTAACGGCGCCCACATTCCTAGCAGCAGCTGGAGAGCAGATCTGGAAGTGCTTAAGCTGCACCCGCTTGCATTTTCCAAGCAGATCTGGAAATGTTTAAGCCTCACCACTTGCTGTTTTTCAAGCATATCTGCAAATGTTTTAGCTGCACCCACTTGCTTTTTTCAAGCAGATGTGGAAATGTTTTAGCTGCACCCACTTGCTTTTTTTCCAAGCAGATCTACTCTTGAAATGTTTTTTAACGGGCCCTGCTTTGAGGGGAGCAGCTGTAGAGGCCTTAACTGACGGCCAGGTGATGTGCTGTGAGGAGTTGATGGAGCAGCTGTGTCACACTCATGGCACCGAAGGCCTCGGCCCAGATTAGCCAAGTCTGTGGTCGACTATGATCGCTGTGAAGAGTTGGATCGATCCCGCTCCTGTGTTGCACAAGTGATGCACAGATGCTGCACGGATGCCAAGTGCTGATGCATACCAGCAGCTCGTAGATAGGAAATCATCCCGGTAGGTATCAATTCTTGTAAACTCCGCATGGAAAGACCAACCAAAATCCCCTTCATAATGAAAACCTCTACCCCACCTTAATTCCCCTCTCAAATCTTTAAATGTCTCCGTCCTGCAGAATAATTGCACCTGCCGCATGTGCGCTTAGCCTGCATCATTCGCTTCGGTTGTAACCTCCTGTCTTGCCTGCGATAACTCACATTAGTGATGGCTTTACGAAGATTACTGAAGGTAAGTTGTGAGAACGTGGGGCAATCAGGGACTTTGGCGAATTATCCGACATCCGGATGGCCGGCGAAACGAACTAGTGGAATTAGCTGACCCACGTGCCCACAGTCACAAAGCCTGATAGGACTGGCGCCGCCAGCTGCTCCGGACAGCGCAATTCAAAATTGAATAACAGAGTTACTAGAGCCTCACGTAATGCCCCACTATGAAGTACAACGCGGAACTGGTGTAAGGGCGAATCGCCCTGGCCGATCCGGATCAACGCCATTGCGACGCGGTGTGTGCGAATCTGATTCCAGATCGGCGCTCGTTGGAAGCGAGCCAAGGCCCTCGACCTAAGTTCGTTAACAGGAGCATGTTAACCAGAACTTTCAATTTAACACTAAAGGATAGGTAAATTACAATCGTGCAAAGATAGCCAAACATTTTGCACTGCCTGAGCAACGAAAAGGACTGCCCTAGTCCGTCAAAAGGAGGAGCAGAACTTGTTGTCTCGTTTTCATTTGCAAGTAAGAACGATTGGAAAGGGCGTGCTATATCTCAAAAGGGGAGTAAGTGCCGCTCGAAAGGAGGGGTTGAGTTAGCCGCGGGTACCATCATCTATCCTCCTCCTTCTTAATCGGGACCTAAGTAGTACGATGGGCTGTTGTGCCTGTAAAGTATGGGCGCCGTGCATTGATGTCGCGCTTGGCACCCATGGAACGCGATTTAAGCTGTGTTGTTGCAGCTGTGGCGTGTCTGCTGGAGAACCCTGGCAAGGGTAGGGGCCAACCCTCCTCATACTGCTCTTCGTGATTCTTTCCCATCTGGGTCCTCTCCAATCTGGTCTAATGTAGGATATTCCGTAAACCTTTTGAGGACAACGACCTTGGGATATCCTGAGCCCCATACAAGTTCCTGCCATGTGTCATGCTTTCACTCTTGATGCGCAACTACAGTACTCACAGCCCTCTGAATACACCGAACATCTGTTGACGGCACTGCACAGCAAATATGTCGATGGGTTAGTTAAGATATGCAAGGCAGTTCAGGTCATGAAAAGCAATTGTCACACCGAACTCACCAACTAGTCACATCGAGGCTTCCTTGTGAATGCTGGAGGTAGGATGGGAATCCCTCTCAGCGGGCCTCTGCAAGAGCACACGTGCGCGGCACACACACACACACACACACACACACACACACACACACACACACACACACACACACACACACACACACACACAGACACACACATACGCACGCACGAACGCACACGCACACATAGAGAGAGAGAGAGAGAGAGAGAGAGAGAGAGAGAGAGAGAGAGAGAGAGAGAGAGAGAGAGAGAGAGAGAGAGAGAGAGAGAGAGAGAGAGAGAGAGAGAGAGAGAGATGCCACCTGGGGAGAAATTGAGGGCGTGCCCGCAGGCACATGGTGACGAGGAATAAAGGGGGCGGGGGGCTGCAGGTCAACCTGCTGCCTGCTGGACTTGTGCTGTTGCGGCTGCAAAATACTAAGAAAACACTCGCCAGAGCAGCAGGCACTGAACCAGCAAACGCAAACAGAGGAGGCCTATGCGTACACGCTGCCCTCGCAGCCGTACGTGCCCCCTCCCGTGCAGCAGGGGCCCCAGTACCAGCAAGAGGTGGCCTCGGCTCCAGCCATGGGCTATCCCGTCCGCTTCAAAGGCTAAGCAGTTTCAAACCAGCGTGCATAGTTTCCTGCATCGAGGGGATATTTGGGCCGACGGGGGTGGTTTCCTGCAACGTCGCCTCTCGGTGGTACTCGGGCCCCTAAGATGTGAGGGGTGTTGTCACCCTTGCTGTGCCACAGGGGTAGGTAGGCAGAATTTCAGAACCCTTGGACTTCTGTGCTGCAGCATGTAGTGACACGTCATAGGCGGCTTAGATAGAGTTTGGTTCTTGTTTGAAGTCCCAGCGGCTCATTTCACGCGGGTTTCATAGGCTCAGGAACCTGACGTTGGCGGAGTCTGCCCCGCTGGCTGACTTGCCTCTGGTACTTACTAAGTACTTAAGTAGTATTTCTGTACTAAATAATACAAATAAGTCCTTAAGTACTTCGATAAAATCAGTACTTCAGTACTCGATACTATGCAGCCAGTACTTAAGTACTGAATCGGACCTAAGTATTTAATACTTGTACTCTTAAGTACTTGATGAGTGCACCAAAAATTGTACATAATGCTGTGTTTAAAATGCCCGGTGCATTTTCTACATCACAAAAGGCCATGGCTTGGATTTTTTGGCCATGTAGTTGTACAAATCCCAGAGCCGAAGACGATCTTGGGCACACTAAGCTACCATATCAGAGGCCCAAGAGGGCTTTCGTTCCTAGGCTATTACAAGGGTGTGCGGCTGTCCATTTCTTCGGCAGTTTGGGGATTTATCTTTTGAATAGCACTCGTGACTTGACTGGTCCCTGATTGCACTTCGTGACCTCAGACCAACTATGCTGGAGCGTTGTTTTTTCTAGATAGAACTGGGATAGTTCATATTGGGTCGTAATGTGCGATGTTCGGACGAAGGTAGGCTCTTGGTCCTGGCAGCAAGCGTGACTACTGTTGAATTTGCGCTGATTGCATTTGACTCGTGTGATTCAAATTGGCCTGTCTCCAAACTGCCTGCACAAGTCTGTGCTTCACAGCGGGGTATGGCCACCTGTGTGGCCTGTGAATATGAGAGGGGGGAGGGGGGGAGAGAGAGGGAGGGAGGGGGGGAGAGAGGGAGGGAGGGGGGGGGAGGGAGGGAGGGAGGGAGGGGGGGGGGGGGAGAGAGAGAGAGAGAGAGAGAGAGAGAGAGAGAGAGAGAGAGAGAGAGAGAGAGAGAGAGAGAGAGAGAGAGAGAGAGTGTGCGTGCGTGCGTGCGTGCGTGCGTGCGTGCGTGCGTGCGTGCGTGTGGGTGGGTGGGTGGGTGGGTGGGTGTGTGGTGGGTGGGTGTGTGTGTGGGTGTGTGTGTGTGTGGGTGTGTGTGTGTGTGTGTGTGTGTGTGTGTGTGTGTGTGTGTGTGTGTGTGTGTGTGTGTGTGTGTGTGTGTGTGTGTGTGTTTGGGGGGGGGGGGGGGTTTGTCACATTGTGCGACTGTATAACGCATTAAGCTGGCTTCCTTGGGGTTTTTTAAAATTGTGGAATAGAAACTTTACGTTTGGTCACAATACTCCAGAGAACACATCTCTTGGCTGGGAAGCATTAGGGTGGTGTGCCTCAACACTTGAAATGGGGCCCCTGAGGCATTGACAGTCGCTTTTGCACGACCTTGTGAGCTTATGCCATCTGGAACAGGTCTTGTCAGTTCTCACGGTAATTGTGGATTAATAAGCTCATCGACATTAATAGGACCGGGCCGGTCCCCCACGTACATGCATTGCCCTACACGGTGCAAAATATGTCACATGACAGAACAGGGCGCAACAGTCTTCATTGGTGCAACATTTGCCACGTGGCTGTTGCAGGATGCAACACTTGCCACACTGCGGGATGGGTCGCACTGTTCGTCATTTGGCTGTACAGGGTGCAGCATCTAGCACGTTGCTGTACAGCGTGCAAAAATTTCCATACGGCAGAAGAGGGTGTACCTAGTGCCGCATAAAGATACGGGGTACAGCGTTTGCCTCGCGCCTGTACAGGCTGCAGCATTGCCAACATGAGGGTACAGTGTGCGAAAGTGCCACATGGGGCCACATGGTGAAGCACGTTGCATCGAGTTGCTGACACTCTACAAATGTCGACACGTGACTGTTCGGGCACCCGGGGCCTGAGACCCATCTACTGCACCTTTGAATGTCCCAGATCTGGAAAGCTTTTTCTTGATGCACGAGCTGTTCGCCGCCCACAAAAGCCTGCAGGACATTCCGCCTGGACTGGAAATCCTCTCTTCTTGAGTTCCTTTTGCCAGTAATCGGATTCAATTTGTACGGCCTCAAGAGGCCCGCAGTATCCAGCAGCACATTTCTCCGCCTGTGCTGGGTCACACTCCACACTTTTTTCTGGCACTAACAAGTTGAAAGACATCAGTGCTTTTTACCTGACGAGGCCTGCAATTCTCCCCCCCCCCCCCCCCAACCAAACACCACACACACACACACACACACACACA
>KV908397.1:63133-143133 GCA_002005505.1 Botryococcus braunii
CTAGCCGTAGTCACTGGTCAGCGTTGCCAACGCTGCGTTGGGTAGTCCTCCTGTACGGTGTGTCTTCGAGTGTCTTCAGAAATAACCGCTTCGAAGTGTGTCACACGGAGCGGGCATTAATGGGAGTCGAGCAACCGCACCTTCTGCGGTTGCCTGTATTTTATGGCGCAATAACTTGCTGCTTTTAAGCGTAAGAGGAATAGGCACACCGGTACTGACTACGAGGCCATCTCGTGCCGGGCTACAGACCGTTCGGCCTGTCAGACGCATAAGAACGGCGGCCAATCCAGCATACACAAATAAGATTATCTTTGTCATTTTTCTTTTACGGGGTGTAAACTTTGTTACAAGGTTGTGTGTCCTGTCCAGCATCAGATGGCTGACACTGTTGACTTGCAAGGGAACATGGGGGACTGTGTGGCTGGGCAGGTTTCGCGAAAGGCAGAAGACCCAGATAAATGAGCTGAAGGAAAGGGCACTAATGGCTGAGACCACAGTGAGCTCTCTTACTGCCGAAATAGAAAGACTAAGAAAGGTAAATGTTGGCTCCACCTGCTCACCAGCTAGGGTGTGTCTGTGTATGCGCGCGCGCGCGCGCGCGCGTGTGTGTGTGTGTGTGTGTGTGTGTGTGTGTGTGTGTGTGGGTGTGGGGGTGGGTGGGTGGGTGGGGCGCGCGCGCGCGCGTGTGTGTGTGTGTGTGTGTGTGTGTGTGTGTGTGTGTGTGTGTGTGTGTGTGTAGGGGGGGGGGAAGGGGAAGAGAGGGGGGTTGGGGAGGGAAGGGAGAGAGAGGGTGGGGGGGCAGGGGGAAAGGGAGAGAGAGAGAGGAGGTATGTGTGTGAGAGAAGAGGGGCGGGACGGAAGGGGGAGGGCGGAAATGAGAGAGTAAGACAGACAGAGATTGATGGTAAAAGAGAAGGGGTGGGTATGTGTGTGTGTGTGTGTGTGTGTGTGTGTGTGTGTGTGTGCGTGTGCGTGAGTTGGGGGGGGTGGTGTCGGTGGGTGTGTGTCTGTTTGCCCCCCTCCTGCTTCTGTTTTTCTTTCCTTCTTTTAATAGTTCATGCCCAGTGAGTCAGTTGTAGTCTTCGCTGAGAACGATGATGGATGGCGATATCTGGGTTCCAGGAAAATGAGGTTTTAATGGCTCAACTACATCCCCCGGAAACGAAGAGAGAGGCAGAGTGATGAGCATGTTGTCCCCTTTGCACCCTCTGTGGAGAAGAACTTGTTACATGGGTGGCGTCTGTATAAAGGTTCAGGCACCCTTGCCCGATGCGTTTAGGTGAGAATGTTTATACAAACAAAAACCTGACGAAGATAGGACCCACCAGATTGCGAATTGCTTGCACTGGACTTATGGCTGTCTTTAACTGCCACCCCTAATTTTCTATGAGCAAGGTCCTGCATCTTGTATTGGTGCAGGTCTGTTTCCTTTGCTGAGCAATAATTTGGAATATCGCCTACTCTCATGGCATGTAGGCAGTCAATGCTTGGCCTCTGTGCCACATTGCATAAAGTATAAGGTTTAGCATCACTCTTTAGAGCACTGATGGTATCCTCTGCTATCTGATGCTCGCCTTTGGGTTCTAGTCATCGCATATCTGACTGATCCGCATGGGACTGCCTTTAGTGTATATAGCTACCTTTTTTACCTGCTTTAGAGCACTAGCATATACAGTGGCTCATCCCCTGTGACCCAGGAGAGGTGGGACTGGAGTTCCAGCTATTGGGGAGTGGCCATGCTGGGCCCCCCGTGTGGGTCATTGCACAGAAGATACCTTGAAGTGAGCAAGAGCTTTAAGTGAGTGAAATGCACGTGGAACAAATCCATGCTTGCTGGCATAGGATTTCAATGAGGATTGCTATTTTGGGACATGATTGATGATGCGGCGGTCCGAAAAACTCTGGTTGTCAGAGAGGTTGAAGGTCAAGTTGAGCAGGTTCCACAACCCAGTGTTTCAGGTTGAGATGGCTGTGCTCGCTTGATACAGTGTTTCTTTCTTCAAGAATCTTCCTTGGACCCCTGCAGCATGTGGACTGAGTCCCATGCTTGAAATTCAACAACATTTCCATGGGTAATGCATTTGTTGCCCTGGCTGAGATTCGGGTCCCCATCAGATCTGTGGGATAAAGCACACGTGCTTCCGTGGGAGGTCATGCCACATGACAGGTCAGCATGTGGCGGTACAACCCATGGATCATTGCATATGTGCCTTTCAAAAAGACAGCCAGGGCTAGGGGCAGTATCCTCGTTGTGCGTCAACGCTTCTGCCTGGGTAGGGCAGTTGTAGAAGAGGAGTTTTCTTCCACGTGGCAAGGTAACCTTTTGGACATTGCTTGTGTGCCTTTCGCGAAATAGCCAGGGCTGGGGTGGTATCCTTGTTCTACACCAGTGCTTCTACACTGACAGGTCAATTGGAGAAGAGGAGTTTTTCTTCCTTTGGAACATCTAGCTCAAAACCCCCCCCCCCCCTCCTTTGCTTTTCTCCCATAGGACGTCCCTTTCCCCCAACCCAAATTTGCCTGGACACACAAAATGGTGCTGCTTCTCAAACGTGCACCGACCTTGCCAGGTATCCAGGCCACCACTTGTCATGAAATGGTGCCCTATCAATGTTCTTCCATTGGGAATTTTTTGATAAGTTGAAGCTTGGAGTAAGGACCTTGCCGCTGTACGTTTGTCAGTTTGTAAGTATCGGGGAGTGTTATCATGATCTTGGGCGTGTGACACGATTCAGCTCCGCCCCCCCCCCCCCCCCCTTCCCGGCTCCCCGTGCCTCTTTTGTAGATTGAGAGAAGTGAGGTTTGACAAATATTGCCACTTTATTCAGCCACAGGAAGGATCCAGGTGTCCAGTCACTCAGTGGCAGCACCAAATTTGTGATCACCCGTGTTCTTTTGGGGAATGGGGCTTGATTAGGCCTTCAACATTCCGCAGTGGGTGTGCATGTAGAAGGCCTAACATTGTTGTTTAAGATGTCAGCGCTGCGGGCGCTTGAAAGTTTGCAGGATGGGAAGAAGTTTTAAGAGTAATCTCTCGTCTCTCGTTTCCTGCACAGTTGAGTTTCTTGCAGGGTGATGCGATTTTATTGCATCAATTGCTCTAAGCTAAGCAGGCTTCCGTCGAGAGCCTTTCCTTCTCTAACAGCAAGAGGAAAAAAGTGTAAGGTGCATGTGCACCCATTTTCCGGTCGTCTGTATAAATTGATTTTACGGTATATTTAAGAAGCTGCCACAGATAAGAAGGTGCCAGCAGAAGTTGTTGCAAGGCAAGGGATGAGGGGGCAGACACATGCATCTGCTAGCATGGCATTAGTGAATATTGTTTGGAGAAGGGAGAAAGAAATTTGCAGGGCACTCGCATAGACCTTTCAATGCTTACTATGCAACCACACGAAAATGAAAGGGGCTTGGAGAAGCCCGATTGGAGGGGCACCTGCACTGAGCTCAATGTGCAACCTCCCTAGGTCCTTCATTAATATGGTTGCTGATGACCTGCCATACTCCGGGGATTGGGGCACGTTCTAGGCTTGGTCGATGGTTCTGTTGGTGCAGGTAGAAAGCTGATTGCAGCTGGTTCGAAGTTAGTTGCAGTTGTCTTTAGCACTGTAACGCTGAACAGATGGGCTATCGCCTTACGTTGCTGGACTTTACTGCTCTTCAGGTATCGAGTCGAGAGATTGTGATAAAGGCGAGTGCAAACCCATTATCACCCAAGAGGTCTGTATATTTTGTCAGTAATGACTGTTCACGAGCTGCGCACAGGTTACCAAAGGCTCGATGGCTGATGTGGGAGCTGTCCTGCTTCATCAGCCTCTAGTGCCTGGACGGATGTAAACTGTCGTTGACCTTTTTACTTCTCCTTCTCATCCTCAGTAGTCTTCTTCTTCGTCTTCCTCCTCCTCTTCGTCTTCTTCAATACGTTCTGCCAAATGCAGCTGTGTGCTCTGTGCAGCCACGCCCAGAAGGAAATGTTGTCATCTCTCGATCCATGACTGAATTGTTGCAAGGAGTGTGTCCACAGTGCCCTTCTCAAGCCCAATGTCACTCCTGCCGTCCTATAAGTAATTCAACCATGACCAGTCCCAGTGGCTTGCGTCCTTGACACCAGTGGCTTGCTTGCATCTGTACAGATGTTATGTTATGATAACGTGAAGGTTCTCTTGCTCAGCATGCCCGAGTCGCGGGGAGGCTGGGTCCGTCATTTCCACACTTGATATTTAATGTTAACAATACTGTTAACAGCAACTCAATTTTAACAGTAAGAAACGTTTCTTATGGTAGTGGAGGGGGCCAGCGCTCTTCCTACACATGTTGTTCAAGCACTTTATTTGCGAGCAGTTGTCAGAATGTGGTGTCAGAAAGTCCCGATATGGCATAGGGATGGACTTTCTGCGAAGACATTTTGACAGATGCAGGTTATCTAAGTACAGGGGCTGCTGATAGGCGCAAGTGCAGATCCAGAAATCAATCACAGCGATGCCAAACACTCATAACATCTCTGCCAAATGGGGGTTGTGGTCAGATCTCCTCAAACAGGTTTCCAGTACAAAATGGGGAGCCTCAGCAACGACCCGAAACAAGGGGGTGCCCAACTGCACATGCTGCGTGCCGGACTTAAAGTGCATGCAAGACAAATGCAGGTGCGCAGTTGGGACGTGCTTTACCTCTGAATTTCAAGATCTGATGAAAGGGCCTTCAACTCCATCCCCCTTTTTGCACTTTACTACGTAGACTTATTAGACTTTACTACGTAGACTTATTAAAAGCGAAGAATTTTCAAACCGCAAACTATGCGTGCTACATGCTGGTGTGCGGAAGTCGGCCGGGGGCATGGGCCATTCAAAGGGGTAATTGAAACATGTTAGGCTCGAGCCCTGGCCCGCGGTGCCCTTACATGTTGACTGTACAGTCAAGCTGAGCTCAGGGCCGCGACGCCCTGACAGTCACGAGTCGATATAAGACCCCATGTGCCTCCAATCCATGAAGAGCTGGCTAACTCTCATGGCAATGAAGGGTGCGTGTGTTGTCACCAATTGAACCCCATGGTGTTTTCCTTTCATTGATCCCATCACCATATTCTGCTCCTCCACGGCATGCATGCAACTCTATACCTCAGTGTCCTCCCCTTCGTCTTCTTCCAGGCCTTTTCCGGCAGTCCGTATCATGATCGTGATAACCGTTAGGGTCAGAATGTTGTGCACATATTTTCGATGCATAAATGTTCGATTGCATCCAAATCCGAACCCTCAAGCTTATGGCTGCAGCAGTCACTCAGTGGATTCCCGCGGGACTCGGAGCTAATGGCAATTGCAGCTAATTAGCGGTTATAACCACGCACGCTGACCTTTCCGTGAACGTCCTATTCTACTAGGGTAGAATATATTCTATATAGGACTATACAGGACGTTCACGGAAAGATCAGTGAGGGTGGTTGTGACCGCTAATCATCGCTGCGGCAGCCGCATGCATAAACAGCCAGTTCCTGGTCTAACGTTGTTCTGAGACCTCTGTCGCAGGTTGGGACGAAAGAAAACCTCGTGATCCCCTCAAAGAATGCTTTTGCCGGTATATTGCTTGTACATATGTCTGCACAACAATCTGTTTGCTTGAAAACGAAGCAGCGATGACTCATTACACTAACCCGGGAGTCTTAGATCGGTTACATCTAATCACGTGAATTCACCGTTTCGAAACCCTGCCTGTCACAACAGATGTTTAGATCCCGCAACCTTATAAGCGCTCTCTCGACATCCCGCAACCTCCTTAGTCCTCCCTTCCCTATCGTATACGATTTCTTCATTACGCAACGAAGAAACATCGGCATGACGTCATTACTGGCTATAGTCCGTGCCTATGCAGCTTCAGGCAAGCACCCTAAGCTGTTAATCCCGTCTCCCACGTGGGATGCACAGGCATGCACGTAGGCAAAAACGTGAACCATTTCATGGGTGATCACGTGGCAATTCCCTTTTTACCAACTCGCAAATGTGAAGTTCCTTCTTCATAGACATCACCCCAATCTCCCTGAGTCTGCTCCTTTCCACCCCTTAAAAATTACACTTTTCTCCCAAAGTTGTTTTCTGATGCAAGCTTGCGGCTCCTGTTGTGACTCGTTGCAGCTGCTCCTACGGGGTTCGCTTATTAGTTTCTAAACTCCAGGGGTAAAAAAGAATACTTTGCCTGTAGGCCAAGTCAGACCACATGGTGTTTATCAGGAGGGCCCGCAACAGCGAGCCGGTGCTCAATTATTCTGATTGAACGGGAGCTTTAGTCATCTTTCACGATGATACTTCACTGCCACGACCCCAGCAGAGTGTACCCTGGCCTTCCCTCATGTTAGATGGAACAGCGAAGTACATGTTTTTGTGGTGATCACATAGTATGTTTCTCGGCATGTGCCGGGTTACGCACACTTCACATTTTTTCTAATACCCCAGGAGGGTTCGGTTTCTTCCCCTGCTGTATCGCCAAAGGGCTCCGTGTTCTATCGGTGCTAGAGGCCCACAACTTAAGCTATGGGCGTCAAGCCAGAGGGGTCATCAATTAACGACCACTCTGGCTGGCAGCAGCAGTTTTCTCCGGGAATGGCCTACCTGGTCTGTCTTTGGTTCTTCCCGCCACAGGTCCTACATCGTGAGAATGGCCCGTCAGATCCTCTTATTGCGCCCGAACCTCTCGGGCCGTGCGTCTTGTGCGCACGGTATGGCAGCATGTGGCGAACCCCCTTCCCTCCTTACCTCGTGCTCACATGTGACACTGGCGTCCTCGCGCACCCCCCCCCCCCCTTCCTTCTCTCTCTTTAGACTTTAAAAGTGAAGCCTGTCCTTATCGCAAACCACATACCCCCCCCCAACACACACACACACACACACACACACACACACACACACACACACACACACACACACACACACACACACACACACACACACACACACACACACACACACACACGCGCGCGCGCGCGCACGCACGCAAAAACGCACGCACGCGCGCGCGCGCACGCACGCAAAACGCACGCACGCGCGCGCGCGTGCTCTCTCTCTCTCTCTCTCTCTCTCTCTCTCTCTCTCTCTCTCTCTCTCTCTCTCTCTCTCTCTCTCTCTCTCTCTCTCTCTCTCTCTCTCTCCCCCCCCCCCCCCGGCGCGCCCCTCCCTACCTCCCTCTCTCCCCTCACCTTCCACCGGCATCCTCCCCCGCCACCCACACAGTGCACGCTTGTTGAACCTTCATGCATGTGCCGTTCCCAGACATTCCGTACTGCCTGATCAACTAAAAATAAATGAGGTACAGTTGTGAAGCGGCTCATTCATTTGCATCACGCTGCAACCACGAGTCTTCTCAGCAAAAGTTTCCTGGAAGAAACCACCCCAATTCTTTCCCCTCGCGCTCATACGTTCTTTCCCAGTTTCGTTGTTCTTTCCCCTGAAGAAACCACCACCTCGCCATACTGGAGAGCACATACCGTTTTGAAGGGAAAGAGCAAAACCTTTTCTATGGGGGTGACGAGTCTCCACCCGCTGGAGACTCCACCCCCTAAAACAAGCTTCTTTGCTTCCCATACACAGCGGCCAGTTTCATGAGAAAGGCAAATCCCACATCCCATGCAGAACATGACAGCCACGTGCAGCTATCACGCGCTCTACGCCTCCTGAAGAACCCGGGGGCGAGGAGCGGCGGCCCGCTCGCGTACATTCATGAATAGGCCATTGGTGGTGTGGATGGTAGCTCCCGTTGTCATGCCGATGGTCTGATTAGGCACAAGCTGGAAGTCGAAGCGCCGCAGTACGACCGCCAGGGTAATAACTGCCTCCATCAACGCAAACTGGTCTCCCACGCACTTCCGAGGCCCTCCACTGAAAGGGATGAACCTGCCCCGGCCCCGGTCCCCCCTCCCCCGATATGTCAGCTTCTTTCAAGAACACGCTTTGCCCCTGGTCCCCCCTCCCCCGATATGTCAGCTTCTTCCAAGAGATGCCTAGTACATCTGACCCCCTAGCTGCTTGTGCAGGAACCGTGGCAACGCAAAGTAATATCTCAGCTGATATTTCAGCGCCTTGGAGCCGAACCAGGCCACAAGCGCGTGGGGTCACGGAGACAGCGTGCACCGATGGATTGTTGACTGAAGGTGTTTTGAGTGACGATGTCGAGTGGTGGTGCTTAGTGACAGTGGTTGAGTGACGGCGTTGATGGACGGTGGCAAGTGACTGAGCTGAGTGACGTGTTAAGTGACGGGGGTTTGAGTGGCGGTGGTCGAGTGACGGTGTTGAGAGCGACGGATTTGAGTGACGGTGGCTAGTGACTGACCTGAGTGACGTGTTAACTGATGGTGGTTTGAGTGTTAAGTGATGGTGACGGTGGTTTGAGTGTTAAGTGATGGTGACGGTGGTTTGAGTGTTAAGTGATGGTGACGGTGGTTTGAGTGTTAAGTGATGGTGACGGTGGTTTGAGTGTTAAGTGATGGTGACGGTGGTTTGAGTGTTAAGTGATGGTGACGGTGGTTTGAGTGTTAAGTGATGGTGACGGTGGTTTGAGTGTTAAGTGATGGTGACGGTGGTTTGAGTGTTAAGTGATGGTGACGGTGGTTTGAGTGTTAAGTGATGGTGACGGTGGTTTGAGTGTTAAGTGATGGTGACGGTGGTTTGAGTGTTAAGTGATGGTGACGGTGGTTTGAGTGTTAAGTGATGGTGACGGTGGTTTGAGTGTTAAGTGATGGTGACGGTGGTTTGAGTGTTAAGTGATGGTGACGGTGGTTTGAGTGTTAAGTGACGGTGGTTTGAGTGTTAAGTGATGGTGACGGTGGTTTGAGTGTTAAGTGATGGTGACGGTGGTTTGAGTGTTAAGTGATGGTGACGGTGGTTTGAGTGTTAAGTGATGGTGACGGTGGTTTGAGTGTTAAGTGACGGTGGTTTGAGTGTTAAGTGATGGTGACGGTGGTTTGAGTGTTAAGTGATGGTGACGGTGGTTTGAGTGTTAAGTGATGGTGACGGTGGTTTGAGTGTTAAGTGACGGTGGTTTGAGTGTTAAGTGATGGTGACGGTGGTTTGAGTGTTAAGTGACGGTGGTTTGAGTGTTAAGTGATGGTGACGGTGGTTTGAGTGTTAAGTGATGGTGACGGTGGTTTGAGTGTTAAGTGACGGTGGTTTGAGTGTTAAGTGATGGTGACGGTGGTTTGAGTGTTAAGTGACGGTGGTTTGAGTGTTAAGTGATGGTGACGGTGGTTTGAGTGTTAAGTGATGGTGACGGTGGTTTGAGTGTTAAGTGATGGTGACGGTGGTTTGAGTGTTAAGTGATGGTGACGGTGGTTTGAGTGTTAAGTGATGGTGACGGTGGTTTGAGTGTTAAGTGACGGTGGTTTGAGTGTTAAGTGATGGTGACGGTGGTTTGAGTGTTAAGTGATGGTGACGGTGGTTTGAGTGTTAAGTGATGGTGACGGTGGTTTGAGTGTTAAGTGACGGTGGTTTGAGTGTTAAGTGATGGTGACGGTGGTTTGAGTGTTAAGTGATGGTGACGGTGGTTTGAGTGTTAAGTGACGGTGGTTTGAGTGTTAAGTGATGGTGACGGTGGTTTGAGTGTTAAGTGACGGTGGTTTGAGTGTTAAGTGATGGTGACGGTGGTTTGAGTGTTAAGTGATGGTGACGGTGGTTTGAGTGTTAAGTGACGGTGGTTTGAGTGTTAAGTGATGGTGACGGTGGTTTGAGTGTTAAGTGACGGTGGTTTGAGTGTTAAGTGATGGTGACGGTGGTTTGAGTGTTAAGTGATGGTGACGGTGGTTTGAGTGTTAAGTGACGGTGGTTTGAGTGTTAAGTGATGGTGACGGTGGTTTGAGTGTTAAGTGACGGTGGTTTGAGTGTTAAGTGATGGTGACGGTGGTTTGAGTGTTAAGTGATGGTGACGGTGGTTTGAGTGTTAAGTGACGGTGGTTTGAGTGTTAAGTGATGGTGACGGTGGTTTGAGTGTTAAGTGATGGTGACGGTGGTTTGAGTGTTAAGTGACGGTGGTTTGAGTGTTAAGTGATGGTGACGGTGGTTTGAGTGTTAAGTGACGGTGGTTTGAGTGTTAAGTGATGGTGACGGTGGTTTGAGTGTTAAGTGATGGTGACGGTGGTTTGAGTGTTAAGTGATGGTGACGGTGGTTTGAGTGTTAAGTGATGGTGACGGTGGTTTGAGTGTTAAGTGATGGTGACGGTGGTTTGAGTGTTAAGTGACGGTGGTTTGAGTGTTAAGTGATGGTGACGGTGGTTTGAGTGTTAAGTGATGGTGACGGTGGTTTGAGTGTTAAGTGATGGTGACGGTGGTTTGAGTGTTAAGTGACGGTGGTTTGAGTGTTAAGTGATGGTGACGGTGGTTTGAGTGTTAAGTGATGGTGACGGTGGTTTGAGTGTTAAGTGACGGTGGTTTGAGTGTTAAGTGATGGTGACGGTGGTTTGAGTGTTAAGTGACGGTGGTTTGAGTGTTAAGTGATGGTGACGGTGGTTTGAGTGTTAAGTGATGGTGACGGTGGTTTGAGTGTTAAGTGACGGTGGTTTGAGTGTTAAGTGATGGTGACGGTGGTTTGAGTGTTAAGTGACGGTGGTTTGAGTGTTAAGTGATGGTGACGGTGGTTTGAGTGTTAAGTGATGGTGACGGTGGTTTGAGTGTTAAGTGACGGTGGTTTGAGTGGCGGTGGTTCAGTGACGGTGTTGGGAGCTACGGATTTGAGTGACGGCACATTGACTGTGGTGTGACTGACGGTGATCACTATGATCACAATCATCATGACGAGTGATGGTCATACATGAGGGTGTGTATGACAGCGGTTGAGTGAGTGACGGTGTTGAGCGATGGCGTTGAGTGACAATGATGAGTGGCGGGGTTGAGTGACGGTGTTACGTGGCGGTGATGTGACAGACTTGAGTGATGGTGTTGTAACAAGAGAGCAGAAATCAGAGGACTCACGCCTCTACGCAAGATGGGTATCAAGCAGTAACAAACGGCGTCGAGCCACAGAGAGCAAACAGAATGAACATGTGGGATTGAAGCTATGTCAATACCCACACAAGTACCTCGAGCCTATCTAGGACACCGCCATAAAATCTTGACGCACATGTTAATGGTATGCCGAGAGTACGCATGAGGCCACATGTAGTTGATGCTACCGCGCAACCACAGATGCGGCGCTTCGAGTACACCTCTGTAGACATTTCACATCGTATAAAACCGCAAAGGAGGCTTCCCCAGTGTAAAATAGTACATGATAGTACATGACAACCGTTTATCTTTCAAAACCACAGAGGAGGTCGCCCAGTTTAAAATAGTACATGATAGTACAAGACAACCATACTTTCATAACCACAGAGGAAGTCGCCCAGAATCCCCAACAAATTAAGTACAAGATACATCATGGGCTCCAGCAATGTGTCTGCAACCCCCTTGAAGAGGCACACAAGCATACGCACCTGAAGTCCGTGTTGAGCTCTGTGGGGGCGGGAGCGCTGAGGTCAAATCGCTCAGGAATGAAGTCATCCGGGGATTCCCAGACTGTTGGGCTGTGGTGAATGTTGTACACGGAGATCATGACGTCCTGCTTTGGCAACACTTTGTAGTTGCCTGCCCTCCCCCGCGGCAGCACACCATCTCGTGTGAGGCCTCGCCCCCGCTTCCAACCCTGGCTTCTGCGTACTTGCTCTCTCTCACACTGGACATAGATAGAAGCCGAGGAAGCCTAGGGGCTATACTGGCTCCTAGGCTTCCTCCACCCCCCTTCTGTCTCTCCCACTCTCACACACGTGCGCCTCCTCCTCCCCACCCTCCCTTGCCCTCTATCCTCGACACACACACACACACACACACACACACACACACACACACACACAGAGAGAGAGAGAGAGGGGGGGGGGAGGGGGAAAAGTGGGAGACGCACAAGAGGGGAAAGCGCTGCAGCGCTGCACGCACACAAGAACCCGCCCGTGCGCATGCACGCCTGTGCGCGCACGGGCGAGCGCACACACACACACACACACACACACACACACACACACAACCCCCAAATGCCCACGCGCACCTCCCCCCATACACACACACACACACACACACACACACACAGAGAGAGAGAGAGAGAGAGAGAGAGAGAGAGAGAGAGAGAGAGAGAGAGAGAGAGAGAGAGAGAGAGAGAGAGAGAGAGAGAGAGAGAGAGAGAGAGAGAGAGAGAGAGAGAGAGAGAGTGAGAGAGGGAGGGAGGGAGGGAGGGCAGGGAAGGGGGGGGAGACCTGGGAGCACATCCTCTCGCAGAGCACGGCGGAGCAGAACCGGCGGGTGGGGGTACAGGCGCATGCTCTCATTCACGCAGCGCAGCACGTACTTGAGCTGCGCGTAGTCGGCCAGTGTGGGCACCTCCCTCTCCCCCATCACGCTGTTGATCTCCTCCACCGCCTGTGGCACTCAACTCCAGGCTCTCATCCCCACCACCCACTTCCATTCACCCACCTTCCCCAACACACCTCAGGGCCCTCCCTGCATCTTTCCGCTCCCCCCATCCTCCCCTCCGCCTCCTGTCCTGGCACAGGGACACTGAGGGACCAGCCTCCCTCCCCCTCCAGCTGTCCCACCTCCAGCTGTGGACTGCCTGCATCTCTGGACACCCCCCCACAGCACACACACACACACACACACACACACACACACACACACACACACTCACTCACACACACACTCTCTCTCTCTCTCTCTCTCTCTCTCTCTCTCTCTCTGTCTCACTCTCTCTCTCTCTCTCTCACACACACACACACACACACACACACACACACACACACACACACACACACACGCACGCACACACACATGGTGAGAGAAAGAGAGGGAGGGACGGGGAAAGAGAGAAAGAGGCGGGGTAGGGCGGGGGAGATGGAGGGGGGGGGCGAGAGAGCGCCTGGGGAGAGGGGTAGGGCGGGAGAGGTGGGGGTACGGGGTGCAGATTCGATGAAGGGCCCCTGACAGGCAGTAGGGCACACCCGGGATCCTATAATCTCAAGCATCACTTTTCCCAAGCTCCAGTATTCACATCGTAGGCACAGACCCTGAGTACTGCAGCTTCGAGAAAACAACCCCAACCCCAACCCCAACCCCAACCCAAATCCCCATCCCAACCCCAACCCCACCCCAACCCACAAGGTGGGCCTGTTGGCAAGCACCACCCCAAAAGCCGCAAAGGGATCAAATAAGAGGCTCCGCCCAGACGGCAGGCCACAAACACTTGGCCGCTAGTCCCCCCAGTTGCCCCCCACAGGGGCGGGGGGGTGTTTAAACAGGATGAACAGACACCAGCAAGCAGCAATGGACACCTTTACGTCTCCTCCCTCCTCCTCCTCCTCCTCCTACCTCCTCCTCCTCCTCCTCCCGGGGTATGATGTGAATGAATGAATGAACATTGCACATGACCCGTCATGAAGGACTGGACATCCAGATGTGCTTGTCAGGCGACCGACTTTCTTATACGATGCGTTTCACACAAAAGACTAATCAGGCTACGTGAAAGGCATGCGCCTTTCATGTGGCGAAGCAAGGGCAAAGCATGCGCCGATGGAAAGGCGGGGACAGCGGTGTGGGCGGGACAGCGCAGGGCAGGCCACAAACCTTGGCCATCTGGGGAGGGTTCAGGACAAGGAGGTACAGCGTCCACGTCAGCACTGAAGCCGTGGTCTCGTGGCCTGCCACCAGCATGCTCAGGAGGTCGTCCCGCAGCTGTTCCGCCGTCACTTCCTCCCTGCTGGCAATCAGGAAGCGCAAAACGCTTGGGTCGGCTTCGTTCATGTATTCCTCCCCCCCAGCGGCAAAGGCCGCCTCCTCTTCGGCGCTCACCATCTGCTTGCACTGGGCTATGAGCTCCTCGGTTGTGTTCCGGATGAGAGTCACTGCGGCGTCGACCTTCTGGAAGCGCGGCACGAAGTACTTTAAGAACGACAGTTTCCAGAAGGGGAGCAGGTCTGTGGCGCGGGTCTCGGTCTCCTTCAGCGCTGTGTACACCGCCTGGCGTTGTTGCACAACCACGACGGTTCAATTCCCGTCCCCAAAATCCAGTTGCCCAGATAGATTTTTCGCCCTTTTGTTTTTGGGGGCGTGGGGGGGAGGGTGGTAACCCCCGTGGGAAGACCCTTTCAAGTTTCCAGTTTTTCTTGGGTGGATAGGCTGGCCTGGATACCTCATTGTCTCATTCTGTGTGTGTGTGTGTGTGTGTGTGTGTGTGTGTGTGTGTGTGTGTGTGTGTGTGTGTGTGTGTGTGTGTGTGTGTGTTCGCGGACGCGCCTGCGTGCTTGGTTGTGTGAGAAGCCCCGGGAAGGGGGGGGGGAGGGAGAGAGCACGCAAATGAGAGAGGCAGGGGAGAGGGTGGGGAGGGGGGGGGGAGAGATGGAGAGAAGGAGAGGGGGACAGAGAAAGGTTGGAGAGGGGTAGGGAGGGAGAGTGAGCGCTCAACGTAAGTATATCACACACCCCCGCTCTTTTTGCCAAAACACATACAGAACCCAAAAAGTGTCCCCTCCCGCTCCTGCTCACGATCTCGCTCACGCTCTTTCCCTCGCCTTGCATATTGGCATAACTAGATTACGCCCCACTCTGTCCCGCCTGCATATTCTCAACCAGCGCAGCCACAGCGACACGACAACACCCCCCTTAAAACTCAAAATCAAAACAAAAAAGAAGGGGGAAAAAAACAAACAAAACAAAGTCCTTAGGGGGTCTCAACATTGCACAGACAACGAGGCATCCCTAAGGTTCCAGAGCTTTACCTTAAACTCTGAACCCTAATCCCAAGAAAGGGCTGCGCACCTGGATGATGGGACTGTTGGTGTCCAAAGCGTCGAATTCGTAGTTGAAAACGGCTTTTCCGATGACGTCCAGAGTGAGTTGCGAGAAGCAGGCCTCCATGTCTATGGCGCCCCCGCTGGCTGCCGCTTTCTGCCACCAAACCCCATCACAGCAATTGTTTAAAAGCTCTATGAATGAAGCGTCGTTTTGAAGTTCTTTCTGCAGCCAAACCGCATCACAGCAACTTTTCAAAAGCTCTGTGAATGAAGCGTCGCTTTTGAAGTTCTTTCTGCAACCAGACCCCATCGCAGCGCTTTTTTAAAGCCTTGTGCTTGAAGCGTCGTATCAAAAAGCCTCCCTGACAGCCACAGGTAGTCTGAGCAATGTAAGACGTCATGGACCTCCACAAACTGATATATCTCAACAGGGCAAAAGCGCGGGTCCTTTACTTAAAGGGGAATGTATATCAGTTACAATCGAGGCAGGACAAGCCACGCTGATCAAAACAACACACGCACGCACACACACACACACACACACAGACACACACACACACACACACACACACACACACACACACACACACACACACACACACACACACACACACACACGCGCGCGCGCGCGCGCGCGCGCACGAATGCGAGCAAGAACGCACAGTACAGCATATGAGGGAAGGCCCAGACCTCCAGCTTGGTGTTGAGGTGGGAGGCAGAGGGAGCAAAAACGCGGCTGATCATGGTGTCTAAGTAGGCGCGGTGGAGGCTGGGCCCCACGGCCTTTCGGCGCACACGCCACTGCTCCCCTCCGGAAACAGCAAAACCCGTTCCAAACAGAAACTCCGACACCTGCCCGCCATCCCCACACCTCTCACACCATCAAAACCCGTTCCAAAGAGAAAACTCTGACGCCTGCCCGCCATCCCCACACCTCTCACACCCGCAACACCTGATCCAAACATGATTTCCGAAACCTGCCCGCCATCCCCACATCTCTCACACCGTCAAAACCCGATCCAAACAGAAATTCCAAAACCTGCCCGCCATCCCCACATCTCTCACAATGTCAACACCAGATCCAAACACGAATTCCGAAACCTGCCCGCCATCCCCACATCTCTCACAATGTCAACACCAGATCCAAACACGAATTCCGAAACCTGCCCGCCATCCCCACATCTCTCACACCGACAAAGCCTGATCCAAACAGAACTTGAAGAGCAGCGCACCCTCCCCACCTGCCTCACATGCCTGCCTCACTTCCCCCAGACAGGGTTTGCACAGTGAAGGAAAAAGAAACACTACCACATGAGGAGAGGAGAAACGAGTCACTACCCCATGAAGAGCGCTCGGGTAAAGTCTGCCACTGAATTGGCCAAAACACTGGGTGGGTTGCCATAACATGTCTTTGACTTGGCAAAACAATTCTGAGGTGCTCTATAGGCATGCCATTTCAAACAATACTCCGGCCCCACACCACGGCAGGGGCGGCCCCACGAATTGAAAGTCTGTCCCTACACCACATCAGGAGCGCCCCCATTGATTAATGTTCCGTTCCCGCACCCACGAGAGGAGTGCCCTCATTGATTGAAAGTCCTTCCTCACACCAAGGAAGAGCGCCGCCATTCAAAAAATAGTCCGCTCCAGCACCAAGGCCCGAGCACCCCTATTGATTACATGTCCGGTTGCACACCAAAGCCAGAGCGCCACCATCAAAAAGGTCCGCTACTGCACCATGGCCAGACCGCGCCCATTGAGTAATGGCCCGTCCCCACACCAAGGAGGAGCGCCACCATTGAGAAGAAGTCCGTTACGCACGAAGGCGAGAGCGCCCCCATGGATTAAAAGTTCGTCCCCACACCAAGGAGGAGCGCCCCCATTGATTAGGACTCCGTCCCCACCATGTGATGAAATCTGTTTGATAAACAGTCCATCCCCACACCACGTCAGGGGTGGTCACCTCCCGAACGAGGCCCTTCTCGTAGACATTGTTGGAAGGGTTGTCAGTCCGCTGCAGCACATGCTTGGCCGCCTTCGGGTCGCTAATCACCAGAAAGCTCGAGATGGGCCCTGCACCCCCCCCCCACCCCACGGCACCCCCCTTTAGACCCTTGCGCAGAGAGGACATAAGAATCATTACCACTCGAGGAGTTTGGAGTCATGACTTGCTAGCACATGGGGAGAGGAGAAATGCGTAACTATCCTGTAAGGAGAGACGAGAAAGGAGGCACGGCCACAAGAGCAGAGGAGACAGCAGTTACTGCAAGTTGAGGAGAGGAGAAAAGAGTCGGTACCACCTGGGCTCCCTGTCTGTCCCTTTAGAAAATGAGGGGGAGAACCCCAGCAGGCGTCACCAACCCCTCACTTCCTCTAATGCGTAGATACCACATGCTTTGTGTGTGTGTGTGTGTGTGTGTGTGTGTGTGTGTGTGTGTGTGTGTGTGTGTGTGTGTGTGTGCGCGCGCGCGTGTGGGCGTGCGTGCGTGTGTGTGTGTGTGTGTGTGTGTGTGTGTGTGTGAGAGAGAGAGAGAGAGAGAGAGAGAGAGAGAAGAGAGAGAGAGAGAGAGAGAGAGAGAGAGAGAGAGAGGAGAGAGAGAGAGAGAGAGAGAGAGGAGAGAGAGAGAGAGACAGACAGGGAGAGAGACAGACAGAGAGAGAGAGACAGAGACAGACACACACACACACACACACACACAGAGAGAGAGAGAGAGAGAGAGAGAGAGAGAGAGAGAGAGAGAGAGAGAGAGAGAGAGAGAGAGAGAGAGAGAGAGAGAGAGAGAAGCAAGCAGATGCTCTCTCTCCCTACCTGTCTCTCTCCCCCCTTCTCACTAGCCCCCCTCCGTGTGTGTGTGTGTGTGTGTGTGTGTGTGTGTGTGTGTGTGTGTGTGTGTGTGTGTGTGTGTGTGTGTGTGTGTGGAGAGGGAGGGAGAGAGAGAGAGAGAGAGAGAGAGAGAGAGAGAGAGAGAGAGAGAGAGAGAGAGAGAGAGAGAGAGAGAGAGAGAGAGAGAGAGAGAGAGAGCGAGCGAGAGAGAGAGAGAGGGGGGGCGATGGGGGCAGGGGAGAGAACGGCAGATAGACACAAGCAGATGCGTGAGATGTGCCCCGCAGCATCCGATACCCCTATTCCCTATCGTCCCCGCAAAACCCGAAGCTTAACCTTAGAACAGCCTAGTCCAGACACCTAGAGAGCACCTGGGACAAAGTGGGTTTTAACTTCCAAATTTCCTGGTGTTGTTATGGGCAAGAACTCACCCCGCTGGCTTAAGGGGGGTTCTTGGCCCCTCAGGTACCCTCGCGTGGGCACAAGAATCAACTCCTCTGTCGTGAGATAATATGAATCCCCCCGCCCCCCCCCCCCCGCTTCACCCCACCCGCTAAACTCGTCGCACGCGTGTCACTACGCACTACTACGGCCGTCACATCTTTGGCAGCGGCTTCTTTCTCTTGGAATCCAAAAGAGTTTTGGAATTCATGTTTTTGGCAGCGGCTTCGAGAGGGAGGGAACGTTGACGACCAAAGCTTCTGCAAGGGAAGAGGCCATGCTGAGGTATCACATTGCTCGGGACCGCACCCTGGACCTCCGCGTCACACGTGGCATGTGCACAAGGAGGGGGATAAGAGAGGTACATATGGAGCGAGGTACAATTTTAAAGGGGTTCTCTGACAAGAACAAGGAAGGGGCGGGGGCGGTGGCGCTAGGAAGGGGATGTCTCGCATCCGTAAGGCATGTGTTATACATGCTCAAGGAGTTTAATTTTCCTTCTTGTGATGCGCCGGGACATTTACTGAAACTTGGAGCGGGGCGGCAGTTACCGAGCGGTACCCCATTGCTTTGATACTACAGGGGTACCGGTCAGTAGTTTGCGACACCAGTAGTTTGAGGCTGGGGCGACAAGTACTGAAGGGTACCCCTAAGTGTCAAAGTACTGGGGTACCGTTCAGGAATTGGTGCCGCGGGACGGGCCCGCACCGGTGGGCAGGAGATAAACGGGCCCGCTCTCCAGCATCCACTTGTACAGCGCCTTAAACAGGGCTCCTCCCAACAGCTCCTGAATCTCCTCCAGCTTTGCGTTTGCCACCGGCGTGTCCTGCACAGGCAACTCCGCAAATCAGTCTCAGATGGCCCGCTGGCATGTTCTACCAGGTAACCTGTCAATATTGGTTGGCACACTGTCATGTCCTGCACAGGCAATGCCGCCAATCAAGTCTCGGCTGGCACGCCGCCATGTCCTAGACAGGCAACCTGGCCAATCAGTATCGCCTGGCACGCCATCATGTCCTAGACAGGCAACCTCACCAATCAATATCGCCTGGCACGCCGTCATGTCGTAGACAGGCCACCCGCCACACCCAGCACAGCTGGCACAGCGCCGCCCCCTAAGCGGGCACAACCCACCAGATCAAAAGCAAGCTGATGTGTCTTGCTTAGGCAAGGTCGTCTTGAGTCCCAACCCACACAGCCACGAGGAAAACAGAAGTACAAGGATGTATTCAATCACGCTGCCATGAGAAGAACAAAAGTACCACGATGTATTCCATCACGCTGCCTCAAAGAAAACTGAAGTACCAAGATGTATTTAATCACGCTGCGGTGAGGAAAACAGAGGTACAAAAGACGAATTCCATCACGGTGCCATGAGGAAAACTGAAGTACCAAGATGCATTTAATCACGCTGCCGTGAGAAAAACAGAGGTACAAAAGACGAATTCAACCACGCTGCTATGAAGAAAACAGAAGTACAAAATGTATTCCACCAAGCTGGCATGTGGAAGACAGAACTTCAAAGATGTGATCAATCATGCCGCCATGAGGAAACAGAACTCCAGAAATTTACCCAAGTATGCTGCAACAGGGAGACAAAGAAGTGGGACCATGGGTTTTGTCACGCTACCAATGGAGGATGGTATGCGCCCAACAAACACACCCCCTTTCTGATTTCCTTGGAACAGGCACATTCGTATTGTGTGTGTGTGTGTGTGTGTGTGTGTGTGTGTGTGTGTGTGTGTGTGTGTGTGTGTGTGTGTGTTATTTTGTGTGTGTGTGTGAGAGGGGGGGGGGGGGCTCACAGACTTGCCACCCCAGAGCTGGCCGAGCTGGACCAACCACGTAGGGCTGACCAGGGAGATGCTCCCCGAGCCCGACTTATCCATCTGGCTACGCAGGGGCTCCTCCGCTCCCACAAAGCTGCGATTGAGATCCGCTTCCGCCTCCACCTGCCCCACCTGCCCTCTCTCACTGCTAGTTGCTTGTAGGAAGGCACATGCCAGCCCTCGTTGAACAGGAAAGGGGGACCCAGCCAGAGAGCAGTCCTGCAGAGGCACATGTGCCCCCCCCCCCCCCCCCCACACACACACACACCCACACACACACACGCACACACACACACACACACACACACACACACACGAACACACACACACACACACACACACACACACACACACACACACATACGCACGAACACGCATGCTTGGCTGTGCCTGCACCCAGGCACAGCCAAGCATGCAGAGGAGACATTAGATCCGCTGGCAGTTTGTAATGCCCAACAGAGTCAATCCAATGCACAGAAGTCTCCAAGCCTCCGCTACATGTTGCCAGGCTCTTTGATACCACTTTGTATCAATGTATCCACTAGATGGCATGCATATGCTTGGGCCTGGGCATGTGTACATGTGTTTAAGTGCTCAATGGGGGTGGGGCGGGGGCGGGGGAGTAAGCCACTCTGTTTGTGAGAGGTGTTGCTGGTGCACTGCTTCACTTTGAATCATGTGTTCGACAAATATAGTAATTTTCAAGGTATTTGTTGGCGTCAGAGAATGCCGTCAAACCCATTGACAATGTATATTTGTCATTGGGAATAGAAAGAACTTTTCTGTCAGCTAAAAAATACCTGAGAGTAAATGTACTCCTATTCCTCATCTAAGTTTACTCGGTTTGAGAATCCACCTGCTCTTCCACAGCGGCAGGCCTCCGAGTGAGGTGAGGCTTGCCGTCACGCCTTAGACCGCACTCTTGCCACTGTCTAGTCATTTTACTTGAACATGGTCTGCAGAGTGGCCAGAACCTTGAACTGGAGTGCAGCTTCTTATGCGTCCACACACTGGCAGGTTGTGCCAATTGTACGGTCATGGCGCCTGCTTGGAAATTTTGTTGTTTGAGTTCTAAAAAGCAAGAATAAATGTACCCCTACGAATCGAAAAACTTCTGATCCTCTTATAATCAAAGAACTGGTCCGATCCAACACAGGCTAGGACTCCATCTCCCGTGCAGCCCGAAGCGCATGGAAACTGCTAGACAACGACTTGGATGGTGTGAGACCTTCGCAACGTTATTCACAACTCGTGAAAGTTAAAAATGTTTTATTTCGTGAAAACACTGAGTAAAATGCTAGGTATAAAGCTTATGACATCCATGTGGTTAAATGCAGACCACAGTGCGCACTGCACATGACTGCTTCACGAAATCTTTAAACTCACCAAAAATTGCCAAATAAAACTAATCAGTTCAACTTCACTTTGTGCGTACATCGACTTCTCTTATGCTTGCTCGTTGATCGATTGAAAGATTAGCTACACGATAAGTTATTGCGCTCTATCCTTTGCCGGGATCGGCTCAGGGTCACATGAGTCATGTCACATGACTCCCATGTGGGTCATATTATGATAGTACATACGTACATGCTAGAACAAGCAGTACACTACCTCCGCGATACAGCTATTTTCGATTTGTTTTTTCATTCCTTCGTTTAGAAACCTCGGCCTGCGACCTCAGTCGCCGACCTGATTACGACCGGGTAAAAAAGATAAAGATTGTTTCAAGTAATTAAGCAGTAACTGTCAATGTTTCAGATAAATTCAAGGCTTTAACTACAGACTTGAATACGGAAAGTTTCGTCCCAAGGCTGACCATTGGTATCGATATGAAGCTGTACACGGGAACAAGAATCTGCGCTGTGGTGGTGGTCACATTACAGACACTGAGCTTTCTATCGTTGAAGCCAGTTGAAGGCCAGTATGCACCTGAGTATCCGACACAAGTGAGTGATTGCAGGACCCATGCATAGCCGGAGCCTTCCGGTCATGCCGATGCATTTATCCACGGCTAGCCATAGAAATTCTTAATCAGTTCTAATAAAACTTTTTTCTGGGGCAGTTTTTCGTCAGCGCACGCACAGGACCTTTGCCAGGAGCTTCCATACAGGAAGCGGCAAATTTTGTAGTTTTTGGCAGTAAACGGGGTTTTGATGAGCTGAACTACACGGTACGCACGTTAAATAATATTTCAATTCCGTTTTGAGTGTAGTTCAAGGTGGCTTGATGTCACTTGTTGCAGCAGCAACGTTGAGGTTGTGTTGGGGTCAAGTCACCCAGCAGCACACTTTCTTTTCGTTTTCGATTACAGCATGAGTCACATAAGTCCTTGCTAATAAGTAATACCTCTAGGGAAAGCTGTACTTTCTTTCTGATCGTCTGCAGAAAATGGGGAAAGTGCTTCCTGTTAGACCCTCTGACCAGCATTTGGGAATGCCAGGCCACGGACAGGAAAAACTTGCGAACAGAACTAGTTTCCAAATTGGAAAAGCAGGGAATATCCACAGATGGAGCAATCATTGAGTATGATGGGACAGATCCTCTGCCCCTAGATGTTATTGTAGACCCCAAGCTTGGGACTGTCAGCATTGTTGCTTCCCAAAATCCCTCCAACTCCAGTGCACTATTTGGTACGTAGACACACCAACTTAGTCAATCCTTTCCAAAACTTTTCTTGTGGGCAGCTGTATGGTATGCATGGCTCCTTGCAGTTCGAAGCGATTTATAGATCTCACTGGGTGTGTCTGGTGGCCATGTAGTTCCCATCTGGTCAGACTACACCAAGCTGCAGCGGACGCTTACAGCCCGCACTGGGGATCCAGACGTCGACGCTTATGTTTATGATGTGTACGAGGTATACCCTATCAAACCCCAACCAACTAACCTGCGAAGCAAAGATAGACCTTCTATGCCCTCTGCATTCGCCTTCTGCTTTAGTCACCATGTAGCGGGAAACTTGGATCTCTGCAAACAATGGGCCTAGGTTCTGCAGATGTGGTTTTTTCTGTGCATCTCTTGATCGAATGTTGGCAAGGGTTTCGGCTTATGCACACTCCTGTCCCTCTTGGCAAATTAAAGGTAACCATGGTTATGACACAAACTTGCGTTGCTGTACAATACTTGGTATCCCATCAAAATTTTCTCGCTAGTAGGTGACGTCCCAGATCCCCAGACTGCAAAGCATCTTACCAATAATGTATCATTTGTGTCCATTTCCCACTTTTGCAATGGTTAGCGCATCCATTGCTCACACATCTGAGAAGTCAGACTCATGTGTGCTGCACCTGATGCCTTTCAGAATAACTGATGGCTAGTTTGACTGTGGACCTGCAGACGACGTATGCACTCATAGCTCAGGATGGCCTTCAACTCCCAGCACCATTGGGTCCTACGCCTCCTGGAAACATAGCAGTTTCACAAACAATCTTGCGATGGTAAACCGTATGGCCAATTCTCATTAATGGCTTGGCGCTCTATTCTATGAATGGTTCGGGGCTTCCAACAGGGTTAGAGTGGGGTGGGAAGATTGCTATTGCTCACTTTAGTCACATGACCCCATTCACATAAGCTGCGATTTCACTATCTCAGTTAGATAAAATCTACCTCATGGGGGGCACGTGCAAAATGGGGCCATTGCAGAAGTAAGGTTCATACCTTTGGGGGGTGGGGGGGGGGGCGGGGGGGAGAAGCAGAAGCTGCCCAGGGTTGAGAGTTGGGTGGAAAGATGCAATTTAGAACTTAAGTCACTTTAACCAAACAAGCTGCAGTTTCACTATCTACTAGGAGGATTATGGGGTGCAAGAAGCACAAGATACTTTGAAAGTTTGGGATTATGTTGGAATCATGAATTGGTACCTTCCCCAAACCTGTAGTTATCATTGCAGGTAGCCCATGGAGGTCTGGGAGAAGCTCCTGTGCTTGAAAGAGTTATATATACATGATGTTTCATTTTTTGATTGATAACATGCATTATGCCTTCAAACTTGGGAACAATCAAGTTAGTATCAAGTTAGAAATCCCCGCTGGAGCCGTTTCGTGGAACTGTCTTTGTGTATGTTGGCCAGAACCGCACGAAACTCAACTGTACAAATGGGCAGTTTCCATATTTCATATGTGGCGGGTATATTCAGTCATCTGCAATTCTTGAGAAGTCTACTTAGGCTGCATTTATTCTTGTTGAGTCATTCTACATGATCCAGGCAGTGGAGTGTTTGCATTACTACAGTATATTTCTCAGGGTTGCTGAACAGCATCGATGGGGTCCAGGGCAAACCCTAAAGCAGCAATTCCAGAGTACCGCATCAAGCAATATGCATACAATCTGGCCAGCTTCAACTCTGCTGACAACTTGGAGTTCACAGGGGACCCAGAGTAAGTTGCAAGCTGTGCCTACCCTTGCTGCTGGAAACTTAGTTGGTAGGAGGATCTTCATGTAGTCCTTGGTATTGTGAAGTTGTAGGCGAATAACGGAATCATAAGCTAGCCTGTCTATCATGGAGTATCGTACGCACCTACGCCTCTCAGCCTTGGTTCACAAACTATGTTCCAAGCGGCCAGGCCATGGCTGCACAGATAAATACACCGTCTTACTTCCATCTGTTACCTGCACTTGCATTTTTGTAGCTTGATAGCCAAATCTTAAAACGGGAAACCAGCTTTTACCCTACCTTTCATGTCTAGCGGGCTCTGTTTGAGGCAGGCCAAGGACACTAGGACTGCAGAAGCAGGCAGATCAAATGTACTTGCACGGCCAACATTCTCTCTTGCATAGTCCATAGCATATCTAGTTTTTGTGTTGTGTCCAGATTCGGCAACTTGGGAACTGGATCAGGCCTGACAGCTGTCACTGCAACATCACCTTCAAAGAATACGTGGGCCTTCAATGTTGTCCAAGTGTTCGGAACGCCCTCCTTCACTGCACACAACCGCGCGCAGACATATACTTCTGTCATTAAAAAGAGTGCCAGCAAGTCTGGAGCGGCACCCGCTCCTGCTCCCAGCCAGCCTGCCTCTGGTCAACCCAAGTCCCAACCGTGAATTGTAAAGCTTTATGGAGTTTGGACGAAAGACCCTCAGGATCCAAGCTCTGAAGAACGCTGCGAGTTTTGGAGCCGATCTTGCCCCTGGGCTCCCACAATTAAACCTCGTTGAAGTGCAAACCTTACCAAGCTTGCCCTTAAGGAGACTGATCAAGTGAGGAAGCTAGACCTGTATTGTATGTCTTAAGGACTTGCCACGGCCTTTCATCTTTGGGGGATTGAGAGGTTAACGGATGAAAACCTTACAAGACACCTTGTGATGTTCACACATCTTATTTATGTTTATACGGAAAAGCCACCGCAGCTGAAAAACTGGGGTCCGGACGGGCCTCAAAGGAAAGTTTGATTCAAAAAGTGCATGTTTTACTCAGTCATGCGTCCTTCAACAGCAAAATCCTGGTCCAAGTAGTTGTGGCCGGGGTTTGAGCGATAGAAGGGCTCCCCTGGTGTGGCATGATGGCATTCCAAAGGGTTTGCAAGCGGGCCTCTTTGACGAAATTGTGTGACAATTTGGAGCGCGAATTGGCACCTTGGCAGCGGCGGAGTTGGCGGGCATAGGAACGCGGTTAGGATCTGGGAAGACCCAGGCACCATTGGCCAGCGACGAGCTCTGCACTCTGAGCTGTGGTTCACCTTGTCCATGAGAGTTTAATGTGCAGCACATGCAGACTTGTGTGGTAATGGGTCTTATCCCACCTTTCAACCTCCTTTTTTCTCCCTCAAGAAGGGGGGGGGGGGGGCTGGTGTGTGTGGGCAAACTGGCACCGGTGCTGGCCAGCTGGGTCCAATATAAATACTATGAGGTCTCAAGTGGCTTTACACCTTGCATTTCATTCACCTCACTTTGCTGGAACGTGCGAACAAAAGGATTGCTGGCTGAGTTTGGTATAGTTTTTGGGGGACAGATGCTTGGCAACAGTTCACACGGAGTTCAATTTGTCTAAGATGAGCTACCACTTTACGTTCCCCTCCCGGTTGCTGAAGACACTTGTACTCTCTCAAAATTTACAATATTAAGAACACCCAATGAGGGCTGCAACAGTTTTCTATAGAAGTCTTTGTAGCTCTCAGAGATTCGATTATATCAATGCATTTTCTGAAGGTGTTTGCAGTCCCCTGCTCAATTTCTATCTAAAACCCTACATTTTGAGCTGTTGGAAGGCATCAAACTCACCAACAGGCACGCATTGCCCCCCTCCCCAACGCGCGCACACACACACACACACACACACACACACACACAGCGCGCGCGCGCGAGAGAGAGAGAGAGAGAGAGAGAGAGAGATGTGGGTGTTTGCTTTGATTACAAAGGTATGCAGGATCATATCTCTTGCCACCATATCTGCATCTGACATGTGCAGGGTCCTTTAAAGAAACCAAATTTGGTTCCTGAAAAAGTGCTTACCAGGTCACTTGACTATTAATGTCACCAATACTTTTGTGTTCTCACTGAAGACCTCGCTGCAGGCCTCCCATGCATCTTGTTCTTCGCTGCTGGATGCCATCAAGGTTTACAATCCTAATCACATGTCACCCGTTTTCACACTGCACAGACATCTGGCAGCAGTAGATCAGCAAATGGCCATGTGCCACCTGCTGATCTACTGCTGCCAGCTGCTGTGCAGGGTGAGAAGACGGGAGGAAGTATCATAGCTGCTATTGACAATCCCGTGTTCCCTTGTTGATGGTCGTCATCAAGCGAATCCAGGCCTGATAAGTCCGCGAAGGAATGCCTTGAGAAGTCACACATATGAACTCTGTGGCAGTGGCTGTGGCAGTGACCCGCCAAGAACAAGCCTGTATCTTCAAAAGCTCTACGCTAATGCCATGGGAGTGCTAATGGCGGGCAGCGCACCCCAGCAGTGTTTGCCATAACCCACTCCTGACACACATGTGGGACATATGACACGTTATTGGAAGCACATGTGATATCTCATTCGTTTGATGGACGGACTCTACTTATATAGATCACAATGAAGTTAGTTTTTTGTTTCAATCAAAGGGAAAAGCGAAATATATCAGTCTCATCAGTCATTATTTGTTCTAGATGATTCGGTTAACCTCAAATGTGCATTCATCATCATGTGTGTCCATGTCACATGGACCATGTGTGTTTGAATATGCATTTCAGTCAATTTTCCACCGCGAGGTCCCACAAACCCTCCTTCTTCTCGTAATATTTCCTTCCTTCCTTCCTTCCTTCCTTCCTTCTCATTGAACCTTATGCTAAGGTCCTTAGCATTCGTGGGGCGGAAGGTCCTGTGGGACCCCAGGAGGGGCTCAGTGGGTACCACCATCGGTCACCCGAATCGGGTGTTCTTGATCGAAATGAAGACTCGTACGAGAGTACCTGGAGGTGGGTAACAAGCCTTCTCTATTCTTTTATTAAGGAGTTGACCAGACGACCCGAAACGGTCTACTGTATATTGTGCGAAACATTTTCTCTGCTGTCACGAGGTGGCTGTCGTGCAAAAGAATGAGCCACGCCAATCCCGGCCTTGGCCCGTCAACTCATAAACATCAGAAGATGTGTCAGGCAGGAGCATGAAGAAGCGTTATGTAATCTGAATAGTTCATTGTTGGCATGTGTGGCTGCTGCAAGACACCATATTGATCGCAGTGAGGGAAAGCACAGCAGCTTCTGAACTGGGGGCAGGATGGCCGCATTCGCTTTTAAAGCATTGACCCTGTCTTTAAAAACACTCGCAAAGCCGCTGGCTGAGAGGTTTAAAGTTTACGTCCTGGCACACCCGACCCTCAGGGGTCGGGTCATTGATCTGGCACAGGTGTGGGCTGTCGGTGATCAGTCGTGCTGTCTAGGCGACAAGCCATAAGATTCCTGCACCCGCATCGTTATTCCACAACTACTTGTTATGAATAACATCATATAAAACATTTCAATCAATTGCATACAGAAACTTCATCGCTTGGACGTTGGAGTGTCAAGAGGAGCGGAGGGGTCGTCCGGCCGTGCTTTTGTAGGGGAGCTCACAGAAGACAAAGCTGTTGAGCTGGCTGGAAAAGTGGTCAGCGAGGGCTTCGTATACACGGTCAGCCTTTACAATTCTTTTCTTCAGAAAGGTGATGTTTGCCTCACAACAAGGGCCGCCCAACATGAGGGGCTCACTTCGAAGTTTCGTTCCTGGTTGAGACAGTAATAAGGGAGGAACATGTACGCTTGTTTGTCATTGCTCCTTAAGAGTGGTCTTTGTTATGTGTGTGGCAATGACATGTACCCTGACTAGAACAAGCTGGTGGTATCCAAATTTTGGAAGTCCTAGGCCAACACGTGGCCCGTTCACAATCATTGTCTGGTGCTGCTCATTACCGCATTAGTAGAATGGCTCTGTAATTGCAGTGTTTCTTATTTTGTCCAGATGAAGTGTGGTGGTCGACTTTGAGACAACAAATGCGTGCAGCCTCCGTGGCTCAGGCCAAATATGAGGTCATAACCGCAGTTTTGTTTCTGAAGGTGGCTATTGGACTACTGGGCTTGGAAGTTGCACGGCAAACGAGGAATGATGGGATAAAGAAGGAAAGGGAGGCAGCATACCAGCAGATGCTTGAGGAGCGTTACAGGGAAGAACAAAAGGTGCAGCAACGCTGTGGGCTGTTCTACCTAGTGGATTTCGTCCCAACTCGTCCTGTCGTGAAAGCAACATGCCTGCAAATCCCCCCCTTAATTCCAGATCTCTGTAGTTCCGATTCCCTGAAAGCAGCACTCCCACAGATCCCTCCCCTCAATTCACAATCTCTGTAGGTACTCTTTCAACGTTTATCTCGCCCTTTACATAGCCATACAAATGGATGGAGAAGAGGGAAGGGAACAACAAAGAAGGGACGAGAAGCGGAGGGCTGGGATTTTCGGGGAAAACATATGCACATGCGCAACCCAATCCCTTCTGTGTTGCGATTTGCTGATGCAGCCACAGATGCAACACGCACAACTTTGTGCTGTTACCATGAAATGTATTGTTCTTCTGTTTGAAGTTCGCGAACATAATTTTACGGGCACCTTTGCTGGTCACAATCTGGGCTGCCAATATCAAGCCACTTGTGCTCTGTGCCCAAGCTTGTGCCTGCTGAATATCTGCAACCAGGTCAGTGTTCTTGCAGATGTTTGTGACAATCCTGGAGATTATTCTGCTCAATATGGAAGTTGTGCAGTTGTTTATGTTCTTTTAGAACGCCTCTCTGGCAGGGATGTGGATGAGCAGATGAGTCACTCTGACAAACATATGTTGTTTTGGAACCAGGCATTGCAGTCACAAAAAGTTCTTCTGGATGAAGTCGTGTCCCGTCTTGAGAAAGTGGAACAGACGCTAGCCCGCTTTTCAGCCGCAACCGACTTAGCCCATCAGCACCAGCGGCGCTTCTGGGGTGTATTTGGGCTCGGAGGTTGATGCTTGGGATACTTGGTCTGCCATGCTCCCATTTTCAGACACAGGGGTTTCGCACTTCAGCCACAGTGGTGGCTGCTGTGGGCAGGGCAATCAAACGAGAAGACTAGTCATGGTCAGAGAATAACCCTCCTTATAGGACTTTTATACTCATTTGTGTTGCAGAGCCCTAGTTTTGAAAGGGCTATGCCCCTTCTTTCATTTGAAGTAACCTCGGAATTGATTAAGTCAGAGTAACCGCAAGTGACGAAAGCTGCTGGATCTGCTTTCCTCTTGCATGGCTGTAATATTTGTCCAACCGCATGAGTCTGGCAAAGGCTGAAAATGTTTTGGAGAGGGCTGGAATGCATATGACAAAAGTCGTGTATTCAGAATATGGGGGATCGGTCAAATTGGGTCTTCAGCAAGGGGGGTCCTAGCTATAGTCCATGCGTTGGAGCCACAATCAAATGGCACAAGAGAAAGCAGGTTGAAATTGTTCCACTTTGAACTTGTTCTATCTGGGATTGTGAAAGCTCCCGCTCCTTCTCCCCCCCCCCCCCCTCTCTCTCTCTCTCTCTCTCTCTCTCTCTCTCTCTCTCTCTCTCTCTCTCTCTCTCTCTCTCTCTCTCTCTCTCTCCCCCCCCTCCCTCTCTCTCTCTCTCTCTCTCACACACACACACACACACACTCACGCACGCACACGCACACAAACACACACACACACACACACACACACACACACACACACACACACACACACACATGCACGCACGCACGCACGCACGCACGCACGCACGCCCGCACACACACACACACACACACACACACACACACACACACACACACACACACACACACACACACACACACACACACACATAGAGAGAGGGGGGGGGGAAAGAGCAAGGGGGAAGTGAGAGAGAGAATGGCTGCGGGCGCCCCCCCCCCCCCCCCCACACACACACACACACACACACACACACACACACACACACACACACACACACACACACACACACAGAGCAAGAGAGAGTGGGTGGGGGGAAGGGGGAAGAGAGGGATCCTCCGGAGGGGGGTAGAGAGGGGGGGGGGAGATAGGGAGAATGGCCATCGCATTTAAAAAAGATGGAGAGGCGCGTTGGCCATGAGACGAAAGCCGTCAATGGGGACCACCAAATTGTCAATGGTGGAAGAGCCTAACGAGAAGACACCGAAGTGGATATACCGGATCAGACTATGGCCTTCAATTCCAATTGATGTAGGGTCAGAGGATAGCCCAGAGTGATCCCGGGCTAGAGAAGCCTGGGTTGGACCATGGTGGAGATCATCTCCACCACAGTAGTCAGATCGGCATGAGGGTTGAGAGCATCGATGCGTACATCAAGGGAATGCCCTCACACCAGGCGTTCAAGGGCCACCTATAAGCTATCGACCTCGAAACCGTGTGGGATTTTTTAAAAAGCCTTGGTTAGATTAAGAAACAAGTTTACAAGGGCTTGTCCGAGGAAGCCTGATCGACGAAGTGCTGGAGCTCAAAATACAGTGTTCGGTCGAATACCGTTGCTGAGTTCCCCTGTCGATGTCACACCTTAATCCAGCACCGTTAAAGTACCCCGTCAACGCACCATTAGTAGCCAATGACAAAAGGCGCAGAAACGATTCTGGATCAGCATAGGCGAATAAACCCAGGGCTTCAGCATATCAACCCTGGAACTTTTTATCACAAGCGAGATTAAATCTTCTTGTTATTGTTAGAGAATTGTTAGAGTACTGCACTGCCTTGGGATGCTCCCCGCCTCAATTTTTGCATAAAGGAGGCTTTGCAAGCATGTTGCAGGAAGATCAGGGGCTGCGGGATCCCCGTCAGGGGTGGGAGGCTGGGAATTGAAAGAGCCCATGGCCCAGTCCAGGTGGCTTGTTGTGTAGAGATGATGTCCGTAGTACGTATTTGTGGAAGTAGGTTCACCTGTTTATCAACCCGTAAACATATGTTGCTAGCTTACGCAAGCGTCTGGGGTTACGATATGGGACAGTATGGGACGGGGATGGGGCCCCGTCACATATGGTCCATGGGACCTCGACATGGATGCGGCTCGTCCCATCCCCGTCAAGTATTGGCCGCCAAATTGGGACAAAGATGGGTCAGCCCCATCCCGGTCGAGGTCCCATATGGGCCGGGTTGGTCGGGTGCGTCTGTGTCAATTATGGGCCGCCTTGGATGGGACCTAAACTGATGAGCCCCATTCGAGGCGAGGTTCTATCGGCTGGATTGGTCGGGTACATTTGTGTTAGTTATGGGCCGCCTTGGATGGGATGTGAATTGACGAGCCCCATCTCTGTCAAGGTTCTATGGGCCGGATCGGACGGTTACATTTCCTGTCAGTTTTGGACAGGCTTGGATGGGACAGGGCTTGGATGGGACAGGCTTGGATGGAACAGCAACTGACGAGCCCCATTCTGGTCGACTTTTCACGGGCCCGAGACGGACGGGAATGTTGAATCTGAACGTGGCAAATTTACAAGAAGAGGAAATCAAACCCCAAAAGCCCACAAACCCCCCCCCCCCCACCGTTAGCCCTAGAAAGTGAAGACTACCCCCACAAGGGAGGCGCGTCGCCAGCTGCCGCCCAACCGCCAGCGCTATTACGAAACTAACCCTCCGCTGTACTGAGAACCACACCAAATCCTCATGGGCAACCACAGCCTGGTTGACGAGACCCTGAAGCCTCGACAGAAGCTCCTCTGCCTCAGTCCCCAACCCTCCAAGAGTTTCAAAGGAGAAGGGACGGAAGACCACCCGAGGCGGCTGCCTGACTAAGACCTCCCGGTACGACGCAAGCTTGCCAGCGGCCGCCCGCGCAGCAGCTCCACCATGCACAAACCCGGCGCCCCCGCGGCCGTAGGACGGCGCAAGCGGGGAAGTACCAACGACATCGATGTACAGATCCCGCCCACCCTCCCAATCCTAAAACATTAAGTCAGGCCGACGGGCCTCGAACCCCGGCACCCGCACGGGCAAAGAAGGCTCACGGACCACCACAGCCTCAACCTCCTTCCCCGCCCGGAACAGTATATCTCTAACAGCATTGTGGCGATACGTATTTGCCACACCGCGACCCACACGGCATTGCACGGCGTGGTCCATGCACATACCACAACGAGGGCACGGGGTACCAGCCTGGAACATAGGCATTAACAGCTGATAACGTAGCCGGCACCGAAATTCTATATTGGACATGCTCTGACCCATCCGCTCTACTGGGAGCGCCTGAAGCCACTCCGAAGCATGGGGCCGGGCAGCGGATTCAAGCACTTCAACGACCCTCTCCTGAGCAGGCAACGCAAGCAGGGCCTGCCGGCGCATAGTTGAAAGAAGCAGGCCCAACTTGTGCTGCACATCTGACTCAAGGAAAGCGTCATCCACACCCTGCCACTCGAATTGCGGGCAAACCTCCCCAAACACGACCCTGGCCTCCTCCCAAGATCGGGGGAAGGGAACCCCCCCACCCTGCTAAAATCTCATCCTGAACGCTCTGGGTCTGGAGAACCGACGCAAGAAACGCCACAGGGACAATGTCCTTTGCCCTAGTAATCCCCAAACCCCCGCTCGACAACGGTAGGGAGGCAATGTCCTCTTGTAGGGGCCCAAAGCCTCCCCCCTCCCCCACCACGATTCTTCCAAGAGCGGAGTGAAGCCCGTCATCGAAGACAGGCACCCCTTGATGTAATCCAATCTGAACCCAGGAATTCTACGGTCCTTTTTATGTCGTGTTTGTTGCTACATCATCCACATATATGTGGACTGGTTATACAGTCATAAAAACAAGAGCGAGCAAGGAGTGTTTGAAAGGGCAGCCGCACATTGGATTACATTTGCATAGTCATAGATTACAGGTTGCAACAAGTGTGTTGCAATGAAAGCTTTGTCGTACTTGTTAACGACGCATTGTGGAGGTTTGGTGTTCCCTCTCGTTTGTCCCATTAATCTGAGCAGTCGGCATCCGTGATATCCAATAAAGTTTCTTGTATATACAAGAAAATAGTTGAAAATAATCTCTGGTGTCCATGCGACATAACGCTTTCTACGTTGAGATGCAATGCATTACCATGCAACAGCTACTTGTACTTGCACTATAATGCCAGATATGTTCTTTGCATATACACCAGCGCAGACTCGAACGAAAACCAATGACCACGACTGAGCACAAATTGCTATACTCCTAGCAGTTCTATACTTGATGAACAATGGCGTATACGCCTTTTCCCGTGAGCTGCCCTACAGAGAATTCTTTCAAAAGGTCTTGTTGCCCTTGGTAAGATGGATGTGAGCCGTAGCTCAACTGCCACATTCCGATTGGTGGTCGAGCAAGTGATTGAAGAGTGAAATCATGCCTCTGACATTGCCGTTGTACAGAATCTACCTAAGAAGATAATCAAGGCGCTACCACAAAACCCAAGCTCAGATAAACATCGATCCGTTCAATGAGAATCGCTTTTCAACTGTCGCGGCGCCGGCGTGGTGCAAAAGCTGGAAAGGATGGGGTTAAAGAAACCTGCTAGAGGTAGGCTATCTTGCTTATTGTATGCATGGTGTCAATAATTCAGTCTACTGATCCGGAGCAGGATCCTTGAAGAGTAATAATAATTGTCTTAGACATCATGATTTTTTTCATGGCATCCAAGTTAAAAGCTTGTTCATAGATGGTCCCTTGCATTAATGTCTGACTTCTGAAATGAAGTCCCTACGACACATCATAATGAGTTAAGAAGCGTGCTCTGTGAAGTTGAAGCCGGGCATGCAACTGATCTTGATTGCACAATGGCAGTGGGAAGCAGGTCACCTTCAATTGTCGATATTATCAAACGTCTAGATCTCTCGGCACTACGGGTGCCCTTGACAACATCCTATCATCTGCCCATGCCTGTATTTTTTCCTTCATCATTCACTTACCCTGGTCTATACCGTGCTCGCTTGTGGGCAGTGATTTCCCTGAGAAGATTGTCTCCACCTGTAAAGACGACACGTGTTAGTACAATCTTGATGCTCACTTTCTTTATATCTTGCAAGATTAAGAAGACAATTGTTCGGTTTATGTTGAAACTCGAGTGAGCTCATGACCCTCCTTCTGTAACAGTGTAATATTAATCATGTGTCTCTTGTATCATTAATGTATATGATTCAGCTTGCATCATTGGCCATTTAATGCATTTAACCTTACGCAGTTCTTCAGATTGAATGTCCTTACCAGAAGTTCAAAATATGCCACCTGAGAGGCATACGAGGACTTGACATTCCTTGCTTCTTTTTTGATCTAATGTTTTGGTACATCTCCTGCAAACCCTGTTCGAAGGGTCCTCAAGAAATTGGCTATAGGCTGATAAGAGCGCCAACCTGTAGCGATTCCCGGATCCAAAAACCTGATCAGGCCGCCCGTTACTCATGTGGTGACGATAGCCGTGATCCCTCAGCAGCTGGGCGGATTTTGCCTTGGCATCCTTGGTGTTTAGCAGTATGCCTCTCAGGTGTATTGTTACTGTATTTTACTGTATTCGCAACAGTAACAATACAAGCTTTATCTCCTGTTCAATCAACACCTCTATAAATACGCATGCCATTATGTTAAACAACATGAAGGTAATTAAACCCTGCGATCGCAGCTATTATGCGACCGTTACTTTCCGTTGATCGTGTGCTTACCAGTGTTTTGTTCACAACGCAGTCTTGAATTGAATGCAACGAAACACTGATAACAAATACAAGCTGGTAGAAGCGGATATGAGTAATTCCACATCTAGCGACTGACGAGCTTGACCACGATCCTGCGATGTAAGCAACTCCATCGTAACCGCTAGTAACGTTAAACTGCTCACGAGTTGCCCCTCGACTGTACTTCATAGTCACATAAAGTGACCATGACCAACACTCCTTTCATGCATATGTCTAAATGCATCACTGATGTACCTAATCATCTCATACGTGTACACCCTCGATAGAGCCGTTAACTAGTTGCCAACTGGCGACTGTCCAAGACTTGTGCTTGCATGAAGGCACCTGTATGGTCACCCTTGAAACACCCGCATGCGTTTGTACTGACATTATCCATGAAGTTCAAGTCATGTGATGTGTCTAAAACCAACTATCTAAAGACAATGAGCCCCTTGTACTACTTGTTATTTGTAACGTGTTGTTATTAATCACAACACGTTGTGATAAATACTCCCGGACTGGATTGAATCGAAAGCAACATACTTACTTGTACTTGACTATACCGGCTCAGCAGTTTACACAACACACACGCACACAAACACACACACACACACACACACACACACACACACACACACACACACACACACACACACTCTCTCTCTCTCTCTCTCTCTCTCTCTCTCTCTCTCTCTCTCTCTCTCTCTCTCTCTCTCTCTCTCTCTCTCTCTCTCTCTCTCTCTCTCTCTCTCTCTCTCTCTCTCCTCTCTCTCTCCCCCCCCCCCCCGGGGCCCCTCTCTCTCCCTCTCTATCCCTCCCTCTCCCTCCCTCCCTCTGCCCCCTCTCCCTCCTTCCCCATTTCCCCCTTCTTCCCCCTCCCCCTTTTTTCCCTCTCTCTCTCTCTCTCCCCCCCCCCCCCCCAACTGTCCCCACCCCCCCGGTTTTTGTCTCGGGCTCCTAGATTCCGCGTTCCCGTATGCATGATCTACGGTGTGCGGTCAGGATAGGCTTCAAGGTTTCTAAAGGGCTGATGATCCCTACCAAAGGGGGAGGGACGCGGCGTTGCACCGTGCAACTTGCACGGGCAGGGTGCGAGCCCCTGCAGGGGACCGTTTGGGTGACTGTAGCCAAGTGGGCCACCAAGGCGGGACCCAGGGTCTCGGACCCTCCACCGTGGCACTGCTCACTGTGCAGTGCACAGACTGCTCGGTGAACACTTCTGTTCGGGTACTCACAATTCAGGAAAGGAGTCCAGCGACGTCAACAGTCTTCCTCGTATGTGACAATGTCTTCTTACATACCAGAATAACTGTAGATTGAAAGTTTGCTGTGTTCTAAACACGAATGAGCGGTGAGCAACGGGCTGCCAAATTGCCCAGTGTTGTAAACTCCGAAGATATTCTGTGTGGGTGGCGGTGGGGAGTACCATCTACAGAATTTCAATGGATAAATCGTTTTAGACAATTACAGGTCGTGATACAAATTGGGACGTGACGCCGGCGCCGGTGGCTCCTGATCGTTCTTCAGACAGCTCTATACCTGGGCTAGAAAGTGCGTATCAGGATAGTAGTGGACTGGTACGTGCACGGAGGTGGGAATATCCTGCGGATTCCTTGCTAGCTCCTCCTGAACACGACAGTGTCTCAGTGGGAGTGTCAGCTGTGGGTGGCCGCGAGGGTCGGCAGAATCGTAACTTGTGAAGTTTTTATGTACAGGTTCAACATAACCCATCTGTGACCTGTGCTGTATCGTCTGCTCATCAGGAAGTGTATACACACTGCCGGGCCTTCCCTTTTTAAACCATGGCCGAGTCAGAATCGTCTCAGGCTGGTGCAATCAACCCCCCACGGTGAGACTAAATGCTCTCACACACAGGTTTACAGAGGCTTGGAAGCAAAGTATGGTAGTTAGCTGTCGCACGTTGAGAGCAAATAGGATAATTCAATTGTCCGTGGTTTCCAACTTGGAGTCTGCCTCAGCCTGGGGCCTATCAGTGGTCAGTTGTCTTTAGGTTCCACTACATTTGTTTGCTTTCGCAGCTGAAAGATGCTGGCTGCGTCTCTTCTTAAACTGTATTTTGTAGCCGAGGCAAGATTATTCGTCAATCTCTGCCCGTCCACCCCTCTACATTCCCCTTCATGAACCTCCGTACTTCCCCTGCCACATTGTTCGTAACCCCCCCACATCCTTCTCCTCCCTTTGCACGTTCCACCTCTACTCCTCTCTCTCTCTCTCTCTCTCTCTCTCTCTCTCTCTCTCTCTCTCTCTCTCCTCTCCTCTCTCTCTCTCTCTCTCTCTCTCTCTCTCTCTCTCTCTCTCTCCCCCCCCCCCCTCTTCCTTTTCTCTCCCTCTCCCGCATCTCTTTCTCTCTCCTTGCACCCTCTATCTCCATTCCTTCTACATCCCTCCCTCATCCCCTACTCCCCCGCTCCTCTGCCCCTCCTCTCTCTGTCTCTCTCTCTCTCTCTCTCTCTCCTCTCTCTCTCTCTCCTCTCCCTCTCTCTCCCCCCCCCCCCCCCCCCCCCCCCCTCCCCCCCCCCCCCCTCTCTCTCTCTCTCTCTCTCTCTCTCTCTCTCTCTCTCTCTCTCTCTCTCTCTCTCTCTCTCCCCTCTCCCCCCCCCCCCCCCCCCCCCCCCCCCCCCCCCCCCTCTCTCTCTCCTCTCTCTCTCTCTCCTCTCTCCTCTCTCTCCTCTCCTCTCTCTCTCCCTCCCCCCCCCCCCCCCCAGCATTTTTCCCTTTTCCCCCCTCCTCCACCTCTCTTGGCTATTTTATTTTCCCCCTTGGCGTCCCCAGCACTGTACTCCTTCAATTAACCCCCCCCCCCCGGCCCCCCACTTGTAACATGCCAGTCTCACACTTCCCCCCTCTTGCTCTGCGTCCCGTTCACAGATGTTACCTCCCTCCCTCTTCAACTCTGCCGTCATTCGGATTCTGGTTTGTTCTTATCGTGCCTTCATATCCAGCCCAATTTTTGGTTTCTTGCTTCTGTACTACGGCCTGTGTGAAATATGGTTTCCAAATTGGTATTAGTGTACTGCCCATGATGCAGTGTCCAGATTGTTGGATTAATCAGTCAGAACGCTTTATCTTTTTTCCTACCCTGTCAGAAGGGTGTATCATAACATATCGTGCTGAAGCTTTTACGATAGTTCTTGAACGATGACCGTGATTGGTGCGTTACTTGTGCTCCAGCTTACGTAGCAGCTTCACTGTATAGAAATTTAGAGGGGATTTTTGAGTGGGGCTACGTTGGTGTCCTATCTGAATGGGTGTAGGGGAGCAAACATTCTAAGGGAAATGGAACTATTGACCAGGGCTTTCTAACACATTCGGTGCAGGATCTCATGGAACGATCTTCCCCAAGAGGTTTGGACTATAGTATTATCCTTTTTGGGCCCTTGCGACATCAGGATAGCACGCCTCGTCTCTACGACCTTGCGCTCGGCTTCCATACCATGCATAGAAACGCTGGACGTCCGCTATGGTCGTCATTCTAACCCAGATCGTGTGTCTGAATATGCAAAACTGCGGAAAATACTTGGAGTTTTCTCAAAGGTTACTGACCTGTACCTCAGCATCTGGCTTCCTCGGCATGCCAATTTACTGGAGCCCCCAGCAGAGGGACCAGCGGTCGCTCCACTACTCGACAATCTCCAGGTGCATTTCGACCGGCAGGTGCATTTCGGTTTGAACGCAGAGGGAGCGCTACATGTGCTTGCTGTGAAACTCGAGTCGGCGACCAAACTCAAATCGCTTGGGATTTATGATGTCGGAGGGGTTTTGGGGCCTCCCAGCAAGGAGGATTTGGCTCTCGCCGTTGGTAACTGCCGCGTTCTGCAGAACCTCGATATCTCTTTCTCAGACAATGATGACATATTGTACAGAGCCCAAGTCGGTCGTACACTTGCGGCGCACCTGGGCACGAATCTGCGTTCGCTTTGCATAACACCTGCTGACTTCGAGTTTTTCGAGCCTTTACTACCCCTTGCGTCTACCCTGCCTTGCTTGCAGAATCTCCGGCATGTGAATGTCGATAATATAACACGAGGCGTTGCACCCCTCACGCAGCTCACGGCACTCAGTGTGCAGAACACTGGCGTATGGGTCGAGGCTTTGACTCCGCTCTCCAACCTGTCTTCCTTAGAGGAGTTGGAGCTGTACTGTGGGCCCTCACCCCCGGCAGATTGGAATCTCCCCTTCGAGGACCTACAACACGTGATTCAGCCCATGACCAAGCTGCGATATATTAGGCTTGACCAAGTTATTTTGGACCCTGCCGGGGATATGGAAGTGATGGGACTGCGCAATCTTTTGGAACAACAAACCTCAGTCACTCGGCTTGCTTTCACACGTGACGTCGATGTGGCAGCCTGTATTGCCCATGCACCTGGCTTCTCACGATTGCGAGCCCTCTCCTTGTCATTGTCAGATAGAGCCCTCCAGGATTTGTGGGGTTTGAGACAGCTCGCCAACTCGTGGGCGAGCCTTGAGCATCTCAGTTTGACGTGTCCAATCCGTACATGCCTGGTGTTTGTAGAGCACCTGAAACACATGCCGCAATTAACAAGTCTGCAACTGACGGCTGCGGGTTTACTTGTACCCGAATCGGACATGTCTGCCCGCTTCCTGACAGGAGTTCGGCAGCTGAAAGAACTACGTTTATATAAGGTGCTCTGTCGGAATGGCTGGGCTTCTGATGTGAATTATATCACAGCACTGACTGGCTTGACATCGTTGGGACTCACGGGATCATGGAAAACAGGAAGTGAGGGTGCCCGTCCCAGGGGCGTGCCTACCCCGTATCCCCCACAGTTCAACCAACAGCCTCTGACCAGTGCAGACCTTCAGCCATTGATGGCACTCACCAAGCTGCGGACATTGACGTTACTAGGCGATTGGCAGCCGGCCAGTGCAGCTGAGTTTTTGGGCAACTTGAAGGAAAAATGGTTCCAGATGGGTCTCCCCTTGCCTGTATGCAGTTTTATAATAAACTAGAGATTTGCAAAACAACTGTTGGACAGCTCGATAGGGACAGGCTTTCAAATCAGCATCTTTAGATGTGCCTCTCACACCTCTCCTTGAAGTCGATCCCTTGGCAGTCCCCGGGAGCCAGCATGACGTGAACCCTAAGTTGAGTTGGAGAATTTATCATGAACGCTTATTTAATCTTCTGGAGAATAGGAGGCATAGGCGCTGACGTGTCTTTGATCCAGTCAATTAGTTAGGATCTTTGGTACAGTTTTAATGGCTGTCTTGGTATGACTAGCATTAGAAATGGTTCCACGAGTGGAAGTCCTCGATAATCTTCAAACCGATTCTTATTCATTTTCGTGTGGAACGAGTACGGGACTGTGACTAGTCCGTGTTTGTTTGGGGATGGTTTACAGGGAGGGACAGACCCCACTAAAAAGCAGGCAGGGCTAGGAGCGGCCTTCCCCTCCTCCCCTCAGCTGACCCAGATTGGCGGGTTTGGAGATTCCACGTCTAAAAGTGTTTCAGGATCCCTGTTGCGTTTAGGGCCAGGGGGGTATTGCCGTAGATGTTATTATTGCAAAGTCTCCGTGAAAAGCTGAAGGCTTGGGGGTTAAATGCGTGAAAACCACGATACTGTCACACAGGGCACCTCACATCTGCCTGACTTGATGGGGTCTTTCTGTCTAGTGTGTTTTTGTCATGGTGAGAGTCATGGTCCTCGCGAGACCATGGCCGGGTCTGGCGAGAACCTCAGAAAGACGCCTCATTTCAGCAAAGCACCGCAGGACCACGAGGGTGCCTTCTGAAAACGTGCCCTCCCGCCCAGCCTTGGCCCTTGCAATCGGCAGGGGCTCTCAAACCCAACTGATCGGCAACTCATGGTTGGCCGTGCTAAGCACTAACACCGTAGAAAAGTTCGGATCACAGAGTCAGATCGTAAGTGCCTACGTAATGTTCGTGTTGTGTAAACTGATAAGTACGTATAGTTACGTGATGACAAACGTACCTAGATACAAGGTCGAATATTCAAGGGCTCTATCAGTTTACCAAGTGGTTTTAGGAAACATTGTATAACTTGAACTTCTCCACGTGTGGAGTACAAGGGAGCAGATACGCCTGCTTGCGTATCTAATTTAATGCGTGTTGATCAGTCAGGATGATCATATAGTGACCTCCATGCAGTAAAGGTCTTGTACAAGTGACGGTGTGGTCACAAGTCAAAGACTCCGTTGAGTGTGTACACGTGTATTGTGTAAACTGATAGGTACGTATAGTTACGTGATGACAAACGTACCTAGATACAAGGTGGAGTATATGAAAGCACTATCAGTTTACCACATGGTTTTAGAGAACATTGTATAACTTGACCTTCCCCACGTGTGGAGTACGAGGCAGCAGATACGCCTGCTTGCGTATCTAGGTTAATGCATGGTGATCAGTCAGGTTGATCATATAGTGGCCTCCATGCAGTACAGGTCTTGTACAAGTGACGGTGTGGTTACTAGTTAAAGACTCCATTGAGTGTGTACACGTGTATGTGTTTAGAACTCCTGGTGCAACTACAGAGTTACACGTTGGCATAGGGCCAAGTCAGGGTTGGTTATGAGGCCATGCAGTACGGTACGGCATCTCGAAGGGATGTGTACCGTTACCGTCGCTTACGATCAGGAAGCATAGAAACGCCAGATCACAAACGAGCTTGGCAGTCGAATAGATGTGGAATGCATCTTTGATCAAGCTCCAAGCAGTTAAATGTTTGCTCTGTATTGTATGGCTTCTTGATAAACGGCTATCTTGCTCATAACAATACATGTAAGCTTGCGATCGGTGGCAGGGGTAACGGTCGCAGCCGGGTGGCTGCGATCGCAGGGTTTAAGCACATGCATGCTGATATTATTGATGATATTGAAGCATTACATGTGTTTGTTGTGCAGGAGTTTGCATGCTTGTTGTTACTGTTGGAAGACCAGTGAAGCTACTTGTGTGTTAAGAGTTCTACACTGGCTAGTAGCGGTGAGTACGGACACGTATAACAAGCAAGCTTTCGCTGGTTGAATAACTGTTTTGTTAAGAAATCTAATGAACCACATGTTGTGCATTACGGTTGGGAGTGGCCGTTTAACTCCTAGGACTGCTGAGGGCTAAGGGCGCCCTGAAAAGAGAGCAGTCGGTACGTGCACACATGTGGATAGTTTGTGTGTTGATTAGCTGTGGTTTAGATGTATTTAAAGAATGCTGATGAACACACCAGTAACTCGTAACGCCCGGGTTGCAAGCAGGTCTGGATGGCAGTGCGAGCACTGATCTAGATAAACATTGACGTTAAGTGGTGGTGTTCACAGGTAATATATATAAACCATTGTAATAGTCGAATAGATGTGGAATGCATCTTTGATCGAGCTCCAATCATTTAAATGTTTGCTCTGTATTGTATGACTTCTTGATAAACGGCTATCTTGCTCATAATAATACAGGAGTTTGCATGCTTGTTGTTACTGTTGGAAGAACAGTGAAGCTACTTGTGTCTTGAGAGTGTGGATTCTGCAAGATTCAGTTTGGATGTAATACTATATGCCACAGATAATTAAACACACAACTGTGTCATCCAGATAAGTGAACACTTTCAATATCAACACCATCACAAGCTGGAAGCAGTTAAAAGGTCAGACTGATCTCTCTTGATCTGAACAAATGCATCCACGATGCCAAACACAGATGAGAGTGAATTTAGACCAGGCTGTGAGTCAGAGTTTTTGACAACAAGATGTTTCAAAAACACTTTCAATTGACTTACACAGGCACGATACGACGCTGGCCTATCTAACGATTACCTGCAAGATCCAGTTTGGATTTAATACTATATGCCACAGATAATTAAACACACAACTGTGTCATCCTGTGCATATTAAACACATTAGTATCTTGCTGGTAACCAACACAGCACCGTTTCCTTATATGCTAACGTGCAGCATGAACTGCTTACCAGATAAGTGAACACTTTCAATATCAACACCATCACAAGGTGGAAGCAGTTAAAAGGTCTGCACGTAAGCAACATTGTCATTAATTCACAATCAAAATGCAGCACTCATGGCTGTCACGACAACGTCAGCGACGAACGTATGCCTTACCAGACTGATCTCTCTTGATCTGAACAAATGCATCCATGATGCCAAACACAGATGAGAGTGAATTTAGATCAGGCTGTGAGTCAGAGTTTTTGACAACAAGATGTTTCAAAAACACTTTCAATTGACTGCCTGGGGCTTCGTTCAGTCGCACCTATCCCCCCCCCCACCAGCTTTCTCCCCCCCCCCCTCCCACCCGTTTTTTTTTCCCTTTCTCCCCCCCCACCTCTCTTGGCTACTTTTATTTTCCCCTTGGCGTCCCCAGCACTGTACACCTTCGATTAAACCTCCCCCCCCCCCCCCCCCCCCGCGGCCCACCACTTGTTAGATGCGCGTCTCACACTCCCCCCCTCTTGCTCTGCCGTCCCGTTCACAGATGTTACCTCCCTCCCTCTTCAACTCTGCCGTCATTCGGATTCTGGTTTGTTCTTATCGGGCCTTCATATCCAGCCCAATTTTTGGTTTCTTGCTTCTGTACTACGGCCTGTGTGAAATATGGTTTCCAAATTGGTAATAGTGTACTGCCCATGATGCAGTGTCCAAATTGTTGGGTTAAACAGTCAGAACGCTTTATCTTTTTTCCTACCCTGTCAGAAGGGTGTATCATAACATATCGTTCTGAAGCTTTTACGATAGTTCTTGAACGATGACCATGATTGGTGCGTTACTTGTGCTCCAGCTTACGTAGCAGCTTCACTGTATAGAAATTTTGTTATAATAGTGAAAGAACATTTGGTGCCTTTCCCTCAGAAGAGTAATAGTGGCCAGATCAGCTCGTATTAACTAGCGGGAACATTCATTAGAATGAGTAATAGGTGGCAGAACCTAGGAGTTCTGCCAGAACCAATCTAGACCAGTTTCACGTAGATTAGGGAGAATGAGGTAATTGGACACGGTTTGCTAGAAAGGTTATATGTCGCTGGCTCGAAGGGATGAGGCACTTGATTGGGACTACAAAAGCACTTCGGGTGTTTGTCGTTCAACTGTTGCCAGTCAAGTCACTTCACACACAGTCGCCACTGCTTGTTATTCGACACACAACAAGAGTGCCGCCGGACTAAACACCCTCGTGCCGGGTCTACAAGAACAATGGATTAGGAAAGGGTCTAGATAGTGTGTATTAGGAAAGTGCTAATGTTTTAGCTCATCGGACATTGGTAATGCAGACTATCGGTAATTACGTAGATGGAGTAGTTTGAATTACTGAGTGATGAGAGAGAGCAATAAGCATTGTAACACTTCATTGGGACTACAAAAGCACTTCGGGTGTTTGTCGTTCAACTGTTGCCAGTCAAGTCACTTCACACACAGTCGCCACTGCTTGTTATTCGACACACAACAAGAGTGCCGCCGGACTAAACACCCTCGTGCCGGGTCATACAGGAAACGCCACGCTCAGAATTGTTCAGGTTATGGGCCCAACAATTCATACGCTGAGCACTTGAGATGTGTGACTCGAACGGAAGGATCTGCGATGGGACGAACGAGACAGAGCGGGAGAATGTCTACGGGCTCTGCGAGACCTATGAGGCTACCTCCACCTCCACCACCGACATATGACAGTTTGAGAAAAGCTGGTGGAGAGACAGGACCAAGAACACCTGAGGAACGAGCATTCATCATCAAGGACTTTGTCAGTCGAGCATATGGACAGGGCAGACTAGACCCTCCACAGTGGTTCAAACAGAGATTTCCAGTCTACCCTGCTTACAAAGTAACAGCCTGGGAGTGTTCCTTCATCAACGGAGACCCAGGATTTGTGACCCGTGCACTGTTTGAACGACACCTGCGGCAGGTCGGAGGTCCGGACCAGGAAGAATGCTGGGCAGAAAAGGCAGCTTACACAGCTGTGGAAACAGCTCTCGCTTCGTTCGACGAGGACTTCCTTATTTCTCTCTTGGGAAGCATAAAGGGATACAGTCCTGAGGAGTGGTGCTCTGAACCAGGCAGCGAGGACGAGGACGGAGACTCGAAACTTTCAGAACCCAACGACGACTGACCAGATATCCAACAGCATGGCAAAGAAGGGCTCAAGCACCAGTGAAGCATCGAAGTCAGCAGACGAGGAGTCAACGTCAACCCCCACACGAGAGCCATGCACACCCAGTACCTCTATGGGTGAGGGAGATAGTCTTCCCAAGGTTATTGCTACGCAGTCAAGGTCCATATCAAACTACTGCGTCATGGTCAGAATTTTATAGTGTGGGACAATGCATTCACTGCAGCTAATAGTGCTAAGGGTTCATTGCCTGCCATTCAAGAAGCCATGCCTGGTACCATCCACAATGTTGCTGCTATGCTGCTGATGTATGAATCAGTCCCGGAAGAATGGCTGGGAGAATTGTCTAGCAAGCCCTCTGCGTATGATGCATAAGTATTTATCTGCAAGAAATTTGTTGGTGCATATAATACCCAAGCCAATGCAGACTGCTTGAAGGAGATGGCAAAGGGCATGAAACGAGGAGAAACAATATCCCAGTATGTATCTAGGATGATCAATTTAAAGAGCTGCCTGAAACGCAATGGACATGATCTCCTGGATGGTCATGTGGCAACCCAGATAGTGCAGGGACTCCCAGCAGCAGCCAACCCTCCAGGGCTACTACCCACTGCAGTTGCTCAACCCTTGGATCAGCTGGCAGACCTGATTTCCACCACAGCCGAGGCCTCCGGGTACAATGATGATGGGGATCAACAGGCTGTGGTCATGATGGCTCAGCCTACCCCACCTGCTCCTGTACCTGCTCCAGCAGCATGTGCGCTGACCCAACCCAAGCAGTCAGCAGATGGAGACTCAAAGGTGGAGGTAAGGGGGACCTGCAACTACTGTCACAATAAGGGACACTTCTGGCGAGACTGCCGCAAGCGGCAGAGAGATGCAGAAACCCAGAGGAACGTAGTTGCAGCTGTGCAGCAGCTGGCTCGCATGTGGCCCCAAGGGCAATTTCCCGGAGCACCCCAGCCACCTCCAACAGTACAGCATGCCTTCCCTGGAGCTGGAGCGTTCCCACTGCTGCATCCACCTACTGGTCCTCCCTCTCCTCCTTCAGAAGGTATGCTATATGTAGTGTCCTACAATGTGCTGGATTCCCGCAGCAACAAACAGTCCAAACAGTCCTGGCTTGTGGATAGTGGAGCGTCAGTGCATCTTGTGAACAGCCTGTCCTTGCTGCATGCCCCCACTGTACATGCCACGCCTATTCCCCTTCAACTTGCCACCTCAGATGCTACAGGAGGAATCATTGCAACGGGCTCAGTATGTCTATTGTCCCCACAGCATGCACCACTATGGCTGCACCATGTGCAGTGTGTTCCTTCAGCTACGACTAATATCCTATCAGTATCTGCTGCCCTTCGTGATGGTGCTTGCTTTGCTACAGACAGTGTGGGAGGTTTTACAGCAGTGACTGGCCCAAATGGGTGGAGGATGCCAGTGAGTGTAGAGAATGGCCTCTACTATGTGCACAACTGTTTGCCTGTAACAGCAAGTAAAACCCCATGCCCAGTGACAGCTGCCATGAAGAGCAAATGCAAGAAAAGCCAGAAGCATGACTGCACTAGACGTTTCCTCTGGCACAGCAGATTGGGACATCCGGGTGAACCATGGATGCAACGCCTGAGCAGTGAGCAGTTAGTTACTGGCCTAGACACACATCTTTCCCCTTGTGAAAAGTGCCCCAAGTACTGTGAAGCCTGTATTGAGGGGAAGCATGCTCGCCCACCTTTCGGTGAAAGTTCCAGACCTGCAGTGAACCCCCTTGACAGAATCCATATTGACACTGTGGGTCCTATATCTCCAGCTGCAATCATTGGAGAACGGTTTTGGGTGACAGTAGCAGACGAAGCATCCGGATGGAAAGCAGTCTTGCCAGTTAAATCTAAGGATGTTATTGGAGCTGTTGTCAGGGACCTTATCCTGTTTTGGCAGAGAGAAAGGAGGACCACTGTGAAGTGCATTCGATGTGACAGGGGCACTGAATTCATTAATGCCAGATTCAAGGAGTTCTGTGCCTCTCAGGGCACTAAATTGGAGATGTCTGCGCCATATACCCCGCAACAGAATGGGATAGCAGAGCGAGCCAACAGGACCCTCAAGGAGCGAACCAGGACACTTCTTAACTTTGCAGCAGCCAATCCAGTGATGTGGAAAGAGGCTCTGGAGACAGCTTGCACCCTTCCGAACATGGGACCCAGTACAGGCAGGCCTCTTACCCCCTGTGAAATGTTTATGGGATATAAACCAGATGTTTCCCTTCTACGTACCTGGGGATGCCTGGCATTTGTGCATGTACCAGACCAGCAGAGGAGTGTATTTGCACCCAAGGCAGTGCCAGGGATGTTCACTGGATATTCGCCAGTGTCCAAGGCATTTCGCATCTATCTAGGAGGAGGGGTCTGGCGGGAGAGCAGAGATGTGGAATTTGTGGAGCACATTCGGGGGGCCTCCAGAGTGGGAATACACATTCTACCTGGACAGCCTCAGCAGCTTTCATATCCTGAAGACCTGCAACTCCAGCAGCAGGACAGTGAACCTCCTGCTGGTTCCAACCAACTTCGTACTCGGAATGGAGCTATCAGCATTCCCTGCTCCAGCAACAGACCTGACAGCACCCTCCGAGAAGCCCCTGACGAGGCTGCAACCGAGCCTGTCGGTCAGGGGAAGTTGTTAAAAGGTTATGGGCAGTGGCGTATCCTGTAAGCAAGCAGACAGGTCGTAAGTTCGTGCCTCTCCAGCTACAGTCCTTGACGACTGTCTGCTCTTTAGACACATGCAACTGCATGAACAAGACTGGCATCCTTATGTGCCCAGTATCTTTCCAAACCAGTTCCGTTACATGTTGATCTGTCAATGAGCATCTACACACGGATAAGCTCCTGACGGCTGAAAGCAAGTACCTTCCTATACTCAATCAAGACTCCGTCCCTTAGCTGTTTGGGAGACTTGATTGTCCACTAAGATGGTTCACTTACAAACAAGCAATCAAACATGAACACATTACCAATACACACCCTGAGTCACCGCACCTGTAAGCAAGCAGACAGGTCGTAAGTTCGTGCCTCTCCAGCTACAGTCCTTGACGACTGTCTGCTCTTTAGACACATGCAACTGCATGAACAAGACTGGCATCCTTATGTGCCCAGTATCTTTCCAAACCAGTTGCTCGACTATGCGGTGATCGCAGCTTTAATAGTCCTTTCACACTAACGCGTAATCTAAATCAGATTGTACCTTATGTTCGAAATAGACCTCATCCGAACGTGTCTTGAGGTACCTTATGTGGATAGTGGACCCGTATCCTAATAATGTACATTTGAAGATCACCTAAAGCACAAGGCATTCTATAATGTATGTTCACAACTCAACAGAAGTGCCTCCCGGAGGAAGCCGCCACTGACCATGTCACTGGATCACCGGGAGGAACTCATCCACTGGATCTGGACCAGTCCGGCATGGTGGTGACACTCCGTCGAATGGCAAGAGGGAATCCCGACGGTGGAGGACATCAACAGCTTTTGGAGCGGGCACAGCAGTCCCTCCGAGACCCACGGCCTGACAACGAAGGCCAGCCCCCGGATGGATTGACAAGGTCGCAACGCTACGAGCATCGAACTGCTGCACGCGAGCTCTTGCTGGCACAGGAGAAGGGTGAGAGCTGTGAGCGAGTGGGGCTGACAGAATGTGACACTGAGTCACAGGGACCAGGGGAAGTGCAGGACAGGGGTCAGAATCACGAGAGACCTGCCTCACATGTGAGCGATGAGAGGGGGGCAGTCTCTGATCCGACTGAAAATGGTCCAAGTGAGCTGAGTTGTTTGGGTGGGACCTGTACAGTGCCTGAGAGTGATGTTAGAGATGCATCATGTGAGAAGAGCTGCACAGTCCAATTCCATGAAGCCCAGGTACAATGTGGTGCCAGCCACACAAATGCGGGCTATGCCTGTGAGAGCGCAGCTGGGCCAGCGTCCCAGCGCACATGTGTAGTGGGTGGAAGCAAGAGAGAAAGAGAGGCACTAGCTCAGTGCACAGAAGGAGCAGCCACACAAATCCTGAAGGGTGCTCAGACTCCTTGTGAGGGAACTGACGAGCCTGCCACTCGCCAGGCATGTGAGAGTGCGAGTGAGGAGGTGAATCGGAAGCTCAGACAATGTGTGATTACCCCAGACTACAAGAGCTTTCCGAGAGATACCTGTGTCTGGGAGAATGATGTAAGCGTGCGGAGCAGTAAGCTTGAAAAGGCAAACTGCGAGTCGAAAAGAGAGAGAGAGCAGAGAAGGAAGTTTGAACCTGCTCAGGCCATTCCAACGTGCAGTACGGCGACAGTCAGTGGAAGAGTAGTGGGTGAGAGAGAGAATGAGAGCAGCACTGCTGGGAGCCAGGGAGAAAAGGGGAAGCATACTGGGGTGCGTTTCAGCAAAATAAGCGTGCCCTCAAGCTTGAGAGAGGCACAGCAGTCTCCCCAGTGGGAATACTGGAAGGCTGCCATGCAGGAAGAGCAGAATTCTTTGGATGCCCACGAGGAGATGGAGTATGTCCCTAGGCCTCGTGGTCATAAAGTGATTCCAGTTCACTGGATTTTCTCAGTGAAAATGGATGCTCATGGTAATGTGTTAAGGTTCAAGGCAAGGTTGGTGGCTCAGGGATGCAGGCAAATCCCTGGTGTAGATGTCATGGAGGTATTTGCACCAACTAGCAGCTATGGGTCTAGAAGAGCATTGCTATCAGTGGCTGCATAAGAGGGTCTTGAGATCCACCAAGTGGATGTCAAAACAGCATTCTTGAATGGTGAATTGGAAGAGGAGGTGTATGTCACACAACCTCCTGGGTTTGAGAATGGGGATGGCAACACTGTGTGTTGTGTTTGAGAGAGGATAAGGTACGTATCCGGATGTACAGGATCACGTATGTACGTGAGTACGTGTGCTCTCTCAAGTACACTTTGTGGTATTAGGCACGTCACTTGACAAGCTTGAACAAACATTAGATGTGCTTTAGAAAACGCATGCACCAGGACACAAAAGTTGCTGTTATATAACACTCCTAATGCATATATGTATTAGAAGACCTGGAGAGAGTGCCCTCCATGGGAGGTAGAGGTTCATAGCCCATCATGCAAGTACAGGTCTCAGTCAATGAAGTTCAAGGAACTATGATAGAGATCCTATCGAGCGTGTACACGTGTAGGACAGGTGTACAGATATAGCATAAGTCCGTACTTCGTGGGTGTGACAAGTGTACCTCACACAGTTAGGGTGTGGTGATAAAGTACACCTTTCTGCGGTGACCTGTGATTGTGCGTAACGCGCGATCAAGCTAGGAGGGGCAGATCGGCAGTTCGTTCCTCAGACAGTTGGAGCTTTCTATCGAAGTTGCCTGGAGTCCTATTCAGTGGGAATCGCTGAAGGACCTGTCTGAGACCTGCCGGAGTATTGCTCTCACTGATATCATGCTATGCTTGTGCATGTGGGCTGCGTGAGAGAATATCGGTAAGGCCCGGTTAGAGCATCGGTTGTGTTTAGTAAATGATAGTTCATAAGTGTTAATGAGTGCCATTTAGTTGAAAAGACTGAATAACATTCAGTACTGCGCAGGAGGTTGTTGTTTTCTGTCTGTTGAGACAGTGCGAGCTGCATAAGTGTAGTATGTACACGGGTGGGCAGCGGTAAGAACACCTCCGGATAAAAACTTGTACATTGATGGAAGCCATTGTGTTGTTTAGTTACTGGTGTAAGTATGATACTGATAGAGAGCAATGTACGTGACTCGTACAGGTGGTCAGTTGCGAGGATGGCGTCGTAACTGATGTGAGTGCTTGAGTAAGTGACAGATACTTACGATTGCGAACAGGTAATAAACAACACCATGTAAAAGAAGACAGTTGGAGCTTTCTATCGAAGTTGCCTGGAGTCCTATTCAGTGGGAATCGCTGAAGGACCTGTCTGAGACCTGCCGGAGTATTGCTCTCACTGATATCATGCTATGCTTGTGCATGTGGGCTGCGTGAGAGAATATCGGAGGTTGTTGTTTTCTGTCTGTTGAGACAGTGCGAGCTGCATAAGTGTAGTATGTACACGGGTGGGCAGCGGTGGTCAGTTGCGAGGATGGCGTCGTAACTGATGTGAGTGCTTGAGTAAGTGACAGATACTTACGATTGCGAACAGGTGGCATAGATACACCTGGAAACACAAGTGGTTACTGGATTGTAACCAAGAGTTCAGTGATTGAGTGAATCACTGGGATACAGAACGTTCCGTGGACGGAACTGGCGTGCGACGTTTCCTCTATTCTGCTCTTCTACACAACACTGTGTGTCGCTTGAAGAAGGCCTTGTACGGGCTGAAACAAGCACCCAGGGCATGGCATAAGACCCTGAATGAGAAGCTGCATACCATGGGATATGAGGTGTGTCAGAGTGATGCGGGTGTCTATGTGAAGTGCTCAGTAGATGGAGGAAAGTCCTTTGTGCTAATCTATGTAGATGATTTGCTGATAGTTTCCAAGGGCATGGGAGAGATTGAGAGAGTGAAAGGATTGCTCAAGCAAGAATTCACCATTCATGATTTGGGAGAGGTGAAGGATTTCTTGGGCTGCCAAGTAATGAGAGACAGGGATAAAGGCCTCATTTCATTGAGCTGGATCCCTAAGATTGATGCTCTAGTAGAGAAATTTGGGCTGGATCTGGAGTCTTTGGGGCCTGACACTCCAACGACTAAAGATTTTGTAGCCACCCAGAGGCCTATGTCTAAAGACAACAGTGACAGCATTGGTGCTGGGAGCATTTTGCCTCCAAGACACCGATACTGTGAGCTGGTTGGGTCCCTGTTGTATATTGCCAATACCACCAGGCCTGATATAGCTCAAGCTGTGGGGGTACTCTCTCGTTATAGGATTAATCCTACCACAGCACACGGGAATGAAGCCATCCGGGTGCTGAAATATCTTAAGGGAACGAGAGAGCTGGCTCTGATTCTTGGAGGGAAGGATACAGAATTAGAAGGCTTTGTAGATGCTGATTATGGTGGAGATCAAGATCATCGCTTCTCCACTACAGGTTATGTCATCCGCGTGTTTGGAGGGGCTGTAGTTTGGGGAAGCAAGAAGCAGTCTGCAGTGGCCACTTCCACTGTAGAAGCTGAGTTCATGGCAGCAAGTGCAGCTGTCAAGGAGGCTAATTGGGTGAAGGGCTTCCTCAAGGAAATTGGCATTTCCCCGTGGACAGTCAAGATTCACTGTGATAATCAGGGATGTATCAATCATCTCAGAAATCCAGTGTTCTCAAAGCACACTAAGCATATTGCAATCAGCTTCCACTTTGCTCGCGAAGCTATTGCATTGGGTCAGGCTGATGTGAAATACGTTCCCTCAGCCAAGACTGTAGCAGACATCTTCACCAAGCCTTTAACAAGGCAGATATTTCAAGGACATCGTGAGGCTCTTGGTTTGGCCAAGTTTTTGTGAGGAAAAGGCAAGGGGAAGTGTTATAATAGTGAAAGAACATTTGGTGCCTTTCCCTCAGAAGAGTAATAGTGGCCAGATCAGCTCGTATTAACTAGCGGGAACATTCATTAGAATGAGTAATAGGTGGCAGAACCTAGGAGTTCTGCCAGAACCAATCTAGACCAGTTTCACGTAGATTAGGGAGAATGAGGTAATTGGACACGGTTTGCTAGAAAGATTATATGTCGCTGGCTCGACGGGATGAGGCACTTGATTGGGACTACAAAAGCACTTCGGGTGTTTGTCGTTCAACTGTTGCCAGTCAAGTCACTTCACACACAGTCGCCACTGCTTGTTATTCGACACACAACAAGAGTGCCGCCGGACTAAACACCCTCGTGCCGGGTCATACAGGTAAACTGATGTCATAGCATTAATTCTACAAGAACAATGGATTAGGAAAGGGTCTAGATAGTGTGTATTAGGTAAGTGCTAATGTTTAAGCTCATCGGACATTGGTAATGCAGACTATCGGTAATTACGTAGATGGAGTAGTTTGAATTACTGAGTGATGAGAGAGAGCAATAAGCATTGTAACACTTGATTGGGACTACAAAAGCACTTCGGGTGTTTGTCGTTCAACTGTTGCCACTCAAGTCACTTCACACACAGTCGCCACTGCTTGTTATTCGACACACAACAAGAGTGCCGCCGGACTAAACACCCTCGTGCCGGGTCATACAGGAAACGCCACGCTCAGAATTGTTCAAATTTAGAGGGGATTTTTGAGTGGGGCTACGTTGGTGTCCTATCTGAATGGTGTAGGGGAGCAAACATTCTAAGGGAAATGGAACTATTGACCAGGGGCTTTTTAACACATTTCGGTGCAGGATCTCATGGAAAGATCTTCCCCAAGAGGTTTGGACTATAGTATTATCCTTTTTGGGCCCTTGCGACATCAGGATAGCACGCCTCGTCTCTACGACCTTGCGCTCGGCTTCCATACCATGCATAGAAACGCTGGACGTCCGCTATAGTCGTCATTCTAATCCAGATCGTGTGTCTGAATATGCAAAACTGCGGAAAATACTTGGAGTTCTCTCAAAGGTTACCGACCTGAACCTCAGCATCTGGCTTCCTCGGCATTCCAATTTACTGGAGCCCCCAGCAGAGGGCCCAGCGGTCGTTCCACTACTCGACACTCTCCAGGTGCATTTCGACCGGCAGGTGCATTTCGGTTTGAACGCAGAGGGAGCGCTACATGTGCTTGCTGTGAAACTCGAGTCGGCGACCAAACTCAAATCGCTTGGGATTTATGATGTCGGAGGGGTTTTGGGGCCTCCCAGCAAGGAGGATTTGGCTCTCGCCGTTGGTAACTGCCGCGTTCTGCAGAACCTCGATATCTCTTTCACAGATTTTTCAGACAATGATGACATATTGTACAGAGCCCAAGTCGGTCGTACACTTGCGGCGTACCTGGGCACGAATCTGTGTTCGCTTTGCATAACACCTGCTGACTTCGAGTTTTTCGAGCATTTACTACCCCTTGCGTCTACCCTGCCTTGCTTGCAGAATCTCCGGCATGTGAATGTCGATAATATAACACGAGGCGTTGCACCCCTCACGCAGCTCACGGCACTCAGTGTGCAGAACACTGGCGTATGGGTCGAGGCTTTGACTCCGCTCTCCAACCTGTATTCCTTAGAGGAGTTCGAGCTGTACTGTGGGCCCTCACCCCCGGCAGATTGCAATCTCCCCTTCGAGGACCTACAACACGTGATTCAGCCCATGACCAAGCTGCGATATATTAGGCTTGACCAAGTCATTTTGGACCCTGCCGGGGATATGGAAGTGATGGGACTGCGCAATCTTTTGGAACAGCAAACCTCAGTCACTCGGCTTGCTTTCACACGTGACGTCGATGTGGCAGCCTGTATTGCCCATGCACCTGGCTTCTCACGATTGCGAGCCCTCTCCTTGTCATTGTCAGATAGAGCCCTCCAGGATTTGTGGGGTTTGAGACAGCTCGCCAACTCGTGGGCGAGCCTTGAGCATCTCAGTTTGACGTGTCCAATCCGTACATGCCTGGTGTTTGTAGAGCACCTGAAACACATGCCGCAATTAACAAGTCTGCAACTGATGGCTGCGGGTGTACTTGTACCCGAATCGGACATGTCTGCCCGCTTCCTGACAGGAGTTCGGCAGCTGAAGGAACTACGTTTATACAAGGTGCTCTGTCGGAATGGCTGGGCTTCTGATGTGAATTATATCACAGCACTGACTGGCTTGACATCGTTGGGACTCACGGGATCATGGAAAACTGGAAGTGAGGGTGCCCGTCCCAGGGGCGTGCCTACCCCGTATCCCCCACAGTTCAACCAACAGCCTCTGACCAGCGCAGACCTTCAGCCATTGATGGCACTCACCAAGCTGCGGACATTGACGTTACTAGGCGATTGGCAGCCGGCCAGTGCCGCTGAGTTTTTGGGCAACTTGAAGGAACAATGGTTCCAGATGGGTCTCCCCTTGCCTGTATGCATTTTTAAAATAAACTAGAGATCTGCAAACTAAGTGTTGGACAGCTCGATAGTCGCAGGGGTTTCAAAACAGCATTTTTAGATGTGCCTCTCACACATCTCTTTGAAAACGATCTCTTGGCAGTCCCCGGGAGCCAGCATGACGTGAACCCTAAGTTGAGTAGGAGAATTTATCATGGTACTCTTATTTAATCTTCTTGAGAATAGGAGGCATAGGCGCTGATGTGTCTGTGGTCCAGTCTATAAGTTCGGATCTTTGATACAGTTTCAATGGCTATCCTGGTATGACTAGCATTAGAAATGGTTCCACGAGTGGAAGTCCTTGACAATCTTCGAACCGATTCTTATTAATTTTGGTGAGGAACGAGTAGGGGCTGTGACTAGTCCGCGTTTGTTTGGGGATGGTTTACAGGGAGGGACAGACCCCACTAGAAAGCAGGCAGGGCTAGGACCGGCCTTCCCCTCCTCCCCTCAGCTGACCCAGATTGGCGGGTTTGGAGATTCCACGTCCAAAAGTGTTTCAGGATCCCTGTTGCGTTTAGGGCCAGGGGGGCTACTGCCGTAGATGTTATTATTGTAAACTGTGGCTATGTCTGTGTCTGTGTCCGTGTCTGTGTGTATGTTCCCTCCCTTTCCTCCTTCTCTTCCCCCCCCCCCCCTCTCTCTCTCTCTCTCTCTCTCTCTCTCTCTCTCTCTCTCTCTCTCTCTCTCTCTCTCTCTCTCTCTCTCTCTCTCTCTCTCCCTCTCTCTCTCTCTCTCTCCCCCCCCCTCTCTCTCCCCCCCGCCTCCCCCTGTCTCTCCCTCTCCTCCCACCCTCTCTCTCTTCCCCCATCCACCCAGTCTCTCTCCCTCCCCCCTCCCTCTCTCTCTCTCTCTCTCTCTCTCTCTCTCTCTCTCTCTCTCCTCTCTCTCTCTCTCCTCTCTCTCTCTCTCTCTCCTCTCTCTCTCTCTCTCTCTCTCTCTCTCTCTCTCTCCCCCCCCCCCCTCTCATTATCACCTTGCATATTTGGCCCTGGATTCCGCGTCCCTGCATGATGGATTTATGGTATGCGGTTTGAATAGGCTTCACTCTTAATTAAAAACTCTCCGTGAAAAGCTGAAGGCTTGGAGGCTAAATGCGTGAAAACCACGATACTGTCACACAGGGCACCCCACATCTGCCTGACCTGATGGGGTCTTTCTGTCTTGTGTGTTTTTGTCATAGTGAGAAACATGGTCATCGCGAGACCATGGCCGGGTCTGGCGAGAACCTCAGAAAGACGCCTCATTTCAGCAAAGCACTGCAGGACCACGAGGGTGCCTTCTGAAAACGTGCCCTCCTGCCCAGCCTTGGCCCTTGCAATCCGCAGGGGTTCTCAATTCCAACTGATCGAGAAATCATGGTTGGCCGTGCCCACCCCTTACCCTTGTTGATGGACACGCAGCATCATCTTCCAATGACCGTTTCATTTTCGTTGTACGTTACACTTGATAAAAAGTTTTCCACTTGTTACACTGACTCGTTTCACTTACATCTTAGATGTGGTCTGGATGAAATCGTGTCCCGTCTTGAGAAAGTGGAACAGACGCTGGCCCGCTTTTCAGCCGCAACCGACTTAGCCCATCAGCAACAGCGGCGCTTCTGGGGTGTATTTGGGCTCGGAGGTTGATGCTTGGGATACTTGGTCTGCCATGCTCCCATTTTCAGACACAGGGGTTTCGCACTTCAGCCACAGTGGTGGCTGCTGTGGGCAGGGCAATCGAACGAGAAGACTAATCAGGGTCAGAGAATAACCCTCCTTATAGGACTTATACTCATTTGTGTTGCAGAGCCTTAGTTTTGAAAGGGCTATGCCTCTTCTTGCATTTGAAATAACCTCGGAACTGATCAAGTCAGAATAACCGCAAGTGACGAAAGCTGCTGGATCTGCTTTCGTCTTGCATGGCTGTAATATTTGTCCAACCGCATGAGTATGGCAAAGGGCTAAAAATGTTTGGGAGAGGGCTGGAATGCATGTGACAAAAGTCGTGTACCGTATCGGCGGTATATAGAATATTAAATTAAATTAAAATCGAAGCGCCTGAAACTTCCCAAGAAATTGATTTTCGGCGACGGTAACACTGGGTACTTTCATGAGACCTTAGGCAAAACCCTACAACTTTGGCACGTTCTTTCGACCACATAAACATGCAATGTCACTTGAAACTCAATGACTGTGAATGTACACAAGCAATGGTTCCAGAAGCTAATTTTGCTTTACAAGAAGGCTGCATGCTTACAATGTTACAGGACCTCAAAGTGGGCACTTTTCGACTGATCTGACATGGCTGAGACAAACCTCGACATCGACTTAGGCTCCAGACGCCGATCGAAGATCGGGCGACCCAAAAAAATTTTAAGTGCCCAGAGAATCCTGCCGGTACGATCAACTCCGTCCAAGCCACCTTGGACAGAGCCGATTCAAACTAAGCACACCTACCGAACCAATTATGAAAGAATTTAGACTATAAGTATCCACAATTGCAAACAGGTTGTGGTTGCACGCCATATCAGGCCTGAACTGGCGGGATCGGATCGCCTTAGGCACCTAGCCATGATCAGCTTGGACGTCGCGGAATACTCACAATACCTTCTAAGTTTCAACATAGAGAATCTTAACAGGAATTCAAGGTTAAAACTGAAAACAAAGTTGTATCTTCTTTCTGAACGCAGAGTTCTGTGAAGGGACATGTCGCAATCAGCGACACCCACAATACAAGCACAGACTAATATATTTGAAAATGGAAAGGCGCTCTTAAAGTTTATCACAGAAAACAATGATAGGAAAGTACATGTCAAAACGTATGTTGCTGAGATGGCCCACAGTAAGGCAACCCAGTTAGGCTTGAGTTGCTCAGTGAACGTGGACACGTTACGCCAAAGATTGGAGACCTTCAAATTCCAATACACGAAGACTGTGAGACGCAAGAGTGCCATGCAATCAGCGCCACAGGAGGGAATTCTGCTGGACACCCATGTCTTTCATCTCATAAGTTGGCAACCTAAAGCGCCCATCGCATCCAAAGTTCCAACAGAGAAAGAAAATGTTCCACCTCCAGGTGACAACCCGCGGCCCTGCAGCAATGGGAATGATGAACACATAGCACCACTCCATTGACTCGTGTTGATCGCAGGTGAAAGCATCATGGGCCGCCGAAAAAGACCACTTGAAGTGCTGCAAGGGGAAACCAACAGCAGGAATATGGTCAAAAACATGAGACGAGAGAAAACGATCTTGCGAGCGAAACTCAATACCCAAAGGTGCCTATTGGAGGAAATCAACCAAGACCATCAGCAAATGGTGCGTTTATGTTCTCATGCCCCACACAAAGCTAATGTAGTTTTACATACTTGAAGCCCACAGACATGCTTTGCAGGATAGCATAAAACATGAACTTGAAGCATCGAAAGAGAAGGAGACTGAAGTAAACACCAAGACTGAAGTAGAAAAGCGCTTCAGCCCGGCAGAATTGGAGTCCTTTCCGGACATGCCCCCCTCTAACAACATTTCAGAAGGGATTCTTGGCATGACCAAGTCAGCCCACAGGAAAGCTCCCAACACAGACACGAGGAGCATAAATGGAAAAATCTTGTGGAGACCTAATGACGTTGCTGCCGATGTTGCCGCCATGCCTCCCGACGAGCGCGCCAAGGTCCTGCAATATGCTGTGAAGGAGGCAAGGTCCCTCAGCTCCTTCACAGACAACCGCAGAGAAATGGCGAGCCTGAAATACAGTCATTTTGAATGCCAGCAAGCAGAGGCACGCAAGAAAGAAGAGGCCCGCCGGGAACGCACCCAAGCGTTGCAGGCCATGCAGCCCGCACGAACCAAGCAAGAAGTTGATACCCTCATGGAGCAGACGGGTGCTGCCCAGATCCTGCGCACGCACCTCAAAGCCCTGATGGCTCACGAGGGCACCAAATTGGCGGGCATAAGGCTCAAGGACGCCGGGGGAGGGTCAAAAGCTGCATACTATAAGCTTTACATGGACTGCCTGGACCGCATGGAGGCGTCAGATGACAGAGTTTGAAGGCCTAAGTGTTGATTACTGTAATTAGATTGCCCCAAGATGCCTAATGACCATTTTCCACCGCATGCTGGCCTGAGGGGAAATGTAAGGTGTTCAACGCATGAACTCTTGACTGCATAGTAATTGTCCAATGCAACGGCTTAAAATCTTTTGCATAATGTGGAAAAATAGTATTGAACACGAAAACATGCACAAAATCGAGAGTGGAGCATTGAAGTGGCCCATGGCCGGTGGTCGATCTTTCTGTCCGCCGTCCGGATCACCCTGAAAACATTGTTATTACTTGAAAAAAGCACGTGGTTTGAAACTACAAATGACATCAAACAATTTAACGGCACCAAGTTCGAGTGCCGTGACTGAAAAATATTCGACAGTTTTGAAGAATTGTCGCACCAGCCAATTCTGGGGCTAAAACGGTCGACTTCGACCCTCCTTTCTCGCCCATAGAGAAGCCCCCCACCCTCCAAAACCAGCTGTTCTCGAAGATAAACAAACAATCTACAAAGTTGGTCTTGGGTGGTTTATGTTTTTAACCTGCCCCCTCTGGGGTGCAGGTTTTCCGGTGTCGGGGGCCGACAGCCTTGGATGCCCGCTGGGGAGGCCTATAATGGGGACGCGCTGGTAACGCCTTGCACGCGCCAGAGATTCGAGGCAGGCATATAAGAAAGTCAAAAATTCGGTTGGCAACGGCACTGAAATAAACAGGGTTCAGCTCCGCCGAGATGCGGTGTAGCTCCGAGGTCCGGAAGCTGTCCGTAAGCCCTGTAAATCGCAAATCTACTGTTTAAATCGGAAATCTAGCACGGAAAGATGGGATTTCGCGGCGTGGCAGCCTGAGCGGAGGCTTTTGTACAGCCTGTGTACAGCGCTGTATTGCGGTGTATTGCAGGTAACGCTGCGCCATGCACTCGCGCTGCAAGGCGCGTAATGCTGCCACCTCTTCCACGTGACCTGGTCATGAGCTCTGCTGCTGAGGGAGCCGCGCAGATGTGCACTCCGAAAAACCGTCGACACGAACTTGCAAAGTTCAGCATACGTGATGAGGCTCAGTCAAATATGCCGTTTTAATATTTAATGATGTGCTGAAAAGTTTTGAGGGCTGCGAGGAGTGGTTCACAGGGATACGATGGAAACTGTTTTCCACGACGAGTGCGGACATCGATGTGCCCACTTTCAAGGATTCTGACTTCGGCCATCAAGAGTGAGACATTTTTAAGACATCTTAAGGCAATGGAAGTGGTATCTGTGCAGTAAGTCCACGAGATCGCGTTTTCCGGGTGCGCCATTCGTTGAGCACCGATATCGATTTACCCACATACAAATTTCCAGAATTCTCCCAGCCACCTTAACCCTGTTGTTTTTACATTTTAATTCATTGAAAGGGTTAAATGTTCAGTAAGCTTGCAGGAAACGTTTTGCGGTTCCGCCATCCGCCGACATCTGCCTACGACTTTTTACCGTATGTTTATAGTGCTGCCTTCAACTGTGCATGCATCTGGATCACAGCTCGTCAGTTTTAGGATGGCAGAACCAGATGTGCTTGTATGATGTTTGTCTCCCCGTGCACATCTCACATACCCTGTTCGCATCCCAACCTAATTTCGCCTGCAGAGCTTTTCCGCACTGGACTGCGCCTGCCATCTGCAGGGATTTACTATCAGTCTCAGGCCCCCAGTGCCCCAATCGTCACGTGTCGACAGCCGACGAGCTGCAGGTGTAAAAAATATATGGATCTGGCAAAATCATGCGTGAAAGGGAAGAGAACAAGAAAACAAAAAGATGGGAAGGAGACAAGGGGGCCCCCGGGGGGGGGGGAGGGAGAGGGTAGAGGAGAGAGGAAGGGGAGAGAGAGAGAGAGAGAGAGAGAGAGAGAGAGAGAGAGAGAGAGAGAGAGAGAGAGAGAGAGAGAGAGAGAGAGAGAGAGAGAGAGAGAGAGAATGCTGCATGATGTTTTTGTCCCCCTGCACATCTCACATACCTCGCTCGCATCCCAACCTAGTTGCGCCTGCCAGCCTTTTCGGCCTTCCATTGCGCCTGCCTTTTGCCGGAATTGGGGGCAGGTTCCGCTGATCCGCCTAAAGGGATGGCCCTATGTTTTTGGCTTGCAGCGGTCGCTACAACTCGCCAAAGTTGAGCAAATCGAACCGCCGCGATTGTACCGGCTCGTGAAAGTACCCAGTAACACTAATTAAAAACCCCCTGGCCGAGAATGTCGGCAGTAAGTTGTGAAATATCCGGCTGAGACGGCCGATCGTCTTCGTCTGGCAAGCTGGGCTGTCTCATCGGCAAAAACTGGCCTGTCTCTTCGTCTGGATCGGCTGAGATGGCCGATCCAGACGAAGGGACAGCCCAGCTTTTGCCTGTTATTTTCGCCAAACGGATGTTGCAACATATTTAGGAACCACCCCGAAAGTCGTGATCGAGATTGTAAGTTGATTAAAACTACTTGAGAAAGGCAAAAATCGGCTTGTAACAAATTATAGTTTAAACAATATATACCGCCGATACGGTATTCAGGATTTGGGGGATCGGTGCATTCAAGTTAGGTCTTCAGCAAGGGGGGTTCTAGCTGTTGTCCATGTGTTAGAGCCACAATGAAATGTGAATATGATCCTCTGCACAAGAGGAAGCAGGTTTAAATTGTTCCACTTTGAACTTGTTCTATCTGAGATAGTGGAATCTCCAACTTCTTCTCCCCCCCCCCCTCTCTCTGTGTCTCTCTCTCTCTCTCTCTCTCTCTCTCTCTCTCTCTCTCTCTCTCTCTCTCTCTCTCTCTCTCTCTCTCTCTCTCTCTCTCTATCTCTCTCTCTCAGTCTCTCTCTCTCTCTCTCTCTCTCTCTCTCTCTCTCTCTCTCTCTCTCTCACACACACACACACACACACATACACACACACTCTCTCTCTCTCTCCCTCTCTCTCTCTCTCTCACTCACTCACTCACTCACTCATTCACTGACACACACACACACACACACACACACACACACAAACATACACCCACCCACCCACCCACACACACACACACACACACACACACACACACACACACACACACACACACACACACACACACACACATACACACACACATCACATAGAGAGAGGGGGGAAGAGCGAGGGGGAAGAGAGAGAGAATGGCCGCGCGCGCACACACACACACACACACACACACACACACACACACACACACACACACACACACACACACACACACACACACACACACACACACACACAGCGAGAGAGACTGGTGGGGGGGAGAGGGAGGGGGTAGAGAAGGGGGGGGGAAGATAGAGAGAATCGCCGTCGCATTTAAAAACGATGGAGAGGCGCGTTGGCCATGAGACGAAAGCTGTCACTGGGAACCAACAAACTGTCAATGGTGGAAAAGCCCAACGAGAAGACACCGAAGTGGATATACCGGATCAGACAATGACCTACAATTCAAATTGATGTACGGCTCAGAGGATAGCCCAGAGTGATCCCGGGCTAGAGAAGCCTGGGTTGGACCATGGTGACCTCCACCAGAGTAGTCAGATATGCATGAGGGTCGAGAGCATCGATGCGAACGTCAAGGGAATGCCCTCACACCAGGCGTTGAAGGGCCACCTATAAACTATCGACCTTGAAACCGTGTGCGATTTTTTTAAAGGCCTTGGATAGATTTAGAAACAGGTTTACAAGGGCTTGTCCGAGAAAGCTCGATCGACGAAGTGCTGGAGCTCAAAATACAGTGTTCGGTCCAATACCGTTGCTGAGTTCCCCTGTCGACGTCACACTTTAATCCAGCACCCTTAAAGTACCCCGTCAACGCACCATTAGTAGCCAATGACAAAAGGCGCAGAAACGATTTTGGATCAGCATAGGCGAATAAACCCAGGGCTTTAGCATATCAACCCTGGAATTTTTTACCAAAAGCGAGATTAAATCTTCTTGTTATTGTTGGAGTATTGTTAGAGTACTGCACTGCCTTGGGATGCTCCGCGCCTCAATTTTTGCATAAAGGAGGCTTTGCAAGCATGTTGCAGGAAGATGAGGGGCTGCGGGATCCCCGTCAGGGTTGGGAGGCTGGGAATTGAAAGAGCCCATGGGCAAGTCCAGGTGGCTTGTAGTGTAGAGATGATGTCCGTAGTACGTATTTGTAGAAGTAGGTTCGCCTGTTTATCAACCCGTACGCATATGTTACTATCTTGCGCAAGCATCAGTTATGATCGTGCTATCGTCAACTGATCACCGCTGCCAACCCGTGTAAACAATACACTTATGCAGCCACCACTGTCATACAACAGACAGCAACACAACTCCCCTATCCTCAGTCACTCTAACATGCATTGCAACGCATGCTACGAACTCGAGCAATATCTCGGCAGAGTTATCCTGACAGGTCCTTTCGCGCAGTCACACAAAAATAGGACTCCAGGCGACTGCTTTGGAAATCACAACTGTCTGACGAGCCATCTGCCGAACAGCCCCTCCTAGCTCGATCACGCGTTACGCACGATCACAGATCATGGCAGAAAGGTGTACTTTATCACCACACCCTGAATATGAAGTACACTTTTCACACTCACGAGATACGACTCATGCTATATCTCACAGTCTTATCATACACGTGTACACTCTCGATAGGATCTCTATCACAGTTCCTTGAACTTCATTGACCGAGACCTGCACTTGCATGATGGGCCATATATGAACCCCTACCTCCCATGGAGAGCTCTCTCTCTCTCCATGTCTCCTTATACATATATGGCCGCTGGGGTGACATCATCATCAATTGCAAGGAAGGTCTTCGTGGAGCATCAGAGCGCCTTCCAGCATTTGGAAGGTGCTCCCATGCATGCGAGGAAGCTTAAGCAGTACAGGAAGATTGTTTCCAGGCAATAGCCGCCCTAGCCACCCCATATCCAAGATTGCGGCTATGCAAAGGTGGTTGGAAAGAAGAATTTCGCCTCTTCAAATCTGAACCGGGCCCCTGGAGAGCTTAGATAACGTTATTTAAACGTTGTTAACAATGCGGCAATAGTTACCAAAAGGTATCCCCAGAGGGTAGGGTCAAGGTAATGGGTGGGTAATGAACCCCGGGGCACCGTTCAGTACTTGCGACCGCATGATTACCATTATTGTTCTTCAGAGACTGACGGTCCAACTGCTCCACCAGCGTGCAGAAATATGAGATCCTTGCAGACACCAGCAACTTTTCCTCGCGCAGTTAGCTTTCAGAAATGACTGTATGGCATGCACTTGCTACTCACGTTGCTGACGTGAATCTTCTGTGACAATACCAGGGGGGGGGGGTGTGTTCATGGGTCACCATTGTCGGTGGAACGGCAACTCAGGCGCTCGACTGTTGGCTGTGCGATGCGCAATGCCCAGCTCAGGCGGTCTGCCTGTTGTAAAGGGCTTCTGGGCGGTCTGTGTGAAAGGTTATGGGCAATCGGCTTTCCCTGTACAAAGCAGACAGGTCGTCAATAGACGAAGTTACTCCAGCTACAGTCCGTACGACTGTCTGCTGAGTGCCACACACAACTGTCGGACAAGACTAGCATCTGGTGATGCCCAGCATCTTTCACAACCAGTTACGTTACATCATTATCTTGTACACAAGCACCGATCAAGCAATCACTAGATAAGGCTCTAGACGGCTACGTTCAAGTACATGCCTATACTCCCTGAAGTCACTGTCCCTTATCTGTTTGAGTGACTACAGGGTACACTAAGCTTGTTCACTCTCACAATAGCAACAATGATACAACACACACTGCCGCACCGTACCTGTACAAAGCAGACAGGTCGTCAATAGACGAAGTTACTCCAGCTACAGTCCGTACGACTGTCTGCTGAGTGCCACACACAACTGTCGGACAAGACTAGCATCTGGTGATGCCCAGCATCTTTCACAACCAGTTGGTATTCACTCCGGTGGGGCAGCCTTAAGAGTTCATCCGACAAACGTGTGATCTAGATAGGATTGTACCTTATGTTCGAAAACGTCCAGAATCTGCCGTGTCTCAAGGTACCTTATGTTCTCAATGGACCCATATCCTAATAGTGCACACATGAAGATCACTTAAAGCACAAGGCATTCAATAATAATGTTCAGAACTCAACACTTCCCCTTGCCTGCATGCTTTAAGTGTATCTTCTCAAACCTAGTGAATCACGATGACCAACAAACACGGGCTTGGCAAGTGGCTTGGTCATAATGTCAGCCACATTGCGTGCAGATTCCACATAGAGGATATCTACCTGCCCAAGTGCCATAGCTTCCCTAGCGTAGTGGAAGCTTACTGCAACGTGCTTTGTGAATTTGGAATACAGGGGGTTCCGTAAATTAGAAATGCATCCTTGGTTGTCACAGAAAATTTTGACCCTCCAAGGTGCAGCCCCTATCTCTTCCAAGAAGCCCCTTAGCCAGTTGGCTTCCTTCACAATATGGCCAGCTGCCATAAACTCAGCTTGCACAGTTGAGGTAGCAACTGAGCTCTGCTTCTTGCTTCCCCAAACCACGGCACTACCATAGACTGATAGAACATAGCCAGTGGTGGAATACCTGTGGTCCAGGTCCCCAGCATAGTCGGCATCAACATAGCCTTCTAGCTCAGGGCCCTTTCCACCCAGAGTAAGAGCTAACTCTCTGGTATCTCTCAAGTACTTCAGCACTCGAATGGCCTCATTCCAGTGTGAGGTAGTGGGTGTCATTCTATACCTTGACAACACTCCAACAGCCTGAGAAATGTCAGGCCGGGTCGTATTGGCTATGTACAGTAACGATCCAATTAACTCGCAGTATCGATGACCAGGTGGCAGAGGGGTACCAGCCCCATGTGACATACCATCTGAGGACTCGGGTCTGCTGCTAGCCACGAAGTCCTTGGACATGGGGGTATCAACCCCACGTCCATCATCAGCAACGCCAAACTTCTCCACAAGAGCATCAATCTTGGGAGTGCAACTCATGGAAATAGTGCCCTGAACTCTATTGCGTAGGACCTGACACCCCAGGAAATCATTCACCTCTCCCAAATCATGGATGGTGAAGTCCTTCTTCAATAACTCTTTCCCCCACTCAATCTCTGCAACCACTCTGGCAACTATGAGAAGATCATCGACATAAACAAGAATAAACGACAGATTACCATCAGGGGCCCTCCTGATGTATACCCCAGCGTCGCTCTTGCACACACTATACCCCATCACGCTCAACTTGTCGCTCAAGGTCTTGTGCCAAGCCCGTGGGGCTTGCTTAAGACCGTAGAGTGCCTTCCTGAGCTTGCACACAACTCTCGTGTTGCCATTCTCAAATCCTGGTGGTTGGGTCACATAGACCTCTTCCTCCAACTCCCCATTGAGAAAAGCTGTCTTGATATCCACTTGGTGGATCTCAAGATTTTGTGTGGCAGCCACTGCCAGCACAGCTCTCCTAGCACCATAGCTGCTGGTAGGTGCAAAAACCTCACCAACATCTATACCAGGAATCTGTCTGCAACCCTGGGCAACCAATCTTGCTTTAAACCGAGTGACATTCCCATGTGCATCGTTTTTTGTAGAAAAAATCCAATGAACAGGGATAACTTTCTGCCCATGGGGTCTTTCCACATACTGCATAACCTCATGGGTGTCTAAAGACTCCATCTCCTCTTGCATTGCCTGCTGCCAAAACTCCCACTGAGGTGAGCGCTGGGCTTCCCTCAAGTTTGAGGGCACGTGAACTTTTCCCAACGTGACAGAAGGTACACTCTGTACCTTATGCTGTGGTGCAGCAGGGCTGTCAGCCTTACTGATGCTGCTCCCTTCTCTCTCTCTCTCTCCCTGGTTGCCAGAATAAGGTACATTATGTACCTTATGCTGGGACTGGGCAGTACTGCCGGGATTATCTGATTCCTTCTCAAGTCTCTCTCTCTCTCCTTGACTACTGGACTCATGTGCAGCACCCTTACATTCTCGCACCTTCCGCAATGCAGAGGGGAGCAGCAGCTCTCTCTCTCTCCTGGACTCACACTTGGGCACACTACCCAGACTTGCCTGAGCTGCGCCTACAATGTCAGCCTGCACACCATAAGCATGACTAGCCAGTGACTGGGATTGGGCACCAGCTTCCCCTACTGCTGGCATGTCTAACCCACTGCTCTCATCTCTTACATCTGCACCGAACATAGCCTCGACTGTCTCAACCTGCCCCTGCATATCAGGGAGACCAACCATGTTTGGCTCACTCACAATTGCCTGACCTGGGTCAGGGGCATGCAATGGGATGTCAGAATGCTCTCTCCTAGCCACGCGCTGTACATAACGCTGCTCCCTTGTAAGGGTGGTCCCTGGAGGAAGGGGAATTTGTGACTTCCCCTGCATTCGCAACCCCTCTTGTACCTTCTGCATTTTTTCTACCTGGGATTGAGTTTCTACACCCCCCCTGGCCAGATTCTGCATATGCTCAAGCACCGACCACGAGTGCTGAGATGGTTCTGGGGTCCCAACAGTAGGATCCAGGCTGGTGGGGTTTCCTTGGTCATGTGCTGCTGTGGTCCCGTCTCCAGACTGATCCCCAGCACGAAGTCCAGAGGTCCCAGGAGCCCCAGTGGAAAGCGTCTCCACTCCATGGTCATCCTCCTCATCCCAGAACGTGGGTGGAGCAGCAGAGGGAATTGCTTGAGGCGTTGCCAGATTCTCACTGCCAAGGGGGGGTGATATCCTAGAATCATAGACAGACCCAGGCTGGACCTTTGATAGACCCACTCTCTCAGCCCCCCTCAAGTGCTCGATAAAGCTGACGTCCCTACTCTCCTTCCACACTCCATTCCCCACGTACACACGATACGCTTTAGACTGGGGACAATAACCAGTAAACATCCCAGGGTGGTCTTGGGCCCAAAAACAGACCTTTGGCCACTGGGAATGTGCACATGGGCTACACAGCCAAACGTGCGCAGCACAGACACATCAGGTTTGACACCAAAGAATAATTCCATGGGGGTCAGGGACCTGCCTGAAGTAGGACCCACATTGTAGAGGAGGGTAGCTGTCTCAAGCGCCTCCTTCCAAAGGGAGGGGTCTGCTGCAGCATGGACCAACAGAGTCCTTGTTCGCTCCTTCAGGGTCCTATTCATCCTCTCCGCCACCCCATTCTGCTGAGGCGTGTAGGGCGCTGAGGACTCCATCTTAGTGCCCTGCTGAGCACAAAACTCTTTGAATTGCTGGTTCAGGAACTCTGAACCCCTGTCAGTCCTCACACACTTCACAACCGTGCCTCGTTGGGTCTGCCAAAAGCGGAGCAGGTCTATCACAGCCTTTGGGATGCAATCCTTTGACTTCACAGGCAGGGAGGCAACTTGGTGTGAACTTTCATCCACTACAGTGACCCAATATCGTTCACCTGTGATGGCAGGAGGTGATATGGGACCCACAGTATCCACATGGACTCTATCGAGTGGGTGATGTGCAGGCCTGGAAGATACAGGGAAAGGAGGTCTGGAGTGTTTCCCTTGTATACACGATTCACAGTGCTTGGGGCACTCAGAGCAGGGAGCAAGGGAGATATTGATTCCTGTAACCAGATCTTCCTTGGAGAACCTCTGCATGCTGCTGGCACCAGGATGACCTAACCTAGCATGCCACAGAGATCTCTCGCTACACACGTGTCCTTTCCTAAGATGAGACGCCTCAGCCATGTGATCAATATGTCTGCAGCCAACTTGCTGCCCTCTGACAGGACTAACAAACTCCAAAAAAAACAGACCTCGTGCGCGGGTGATATCTCCACACCACCCTTCAGGTCCCTTCATGGCTGTGTAACCACCTGCAGTGTCAGTCAGGAAAGATGCTCCATCCTGAATTGCACCAGTGACTGAAATGAGGTTGGTATGCGCAGAAGGAACACACTGCACATTGTGCAGCCAGAATACTTCGTGCCTTGCATTCACAAGGCATACAGACCCAGATGCAATGATTCCTCCCTTGGCGTCTGAGGTTGCCAAGTGCAGAGGAAGAGGCTGTCTATGCATAACTGGATTATGGAGCAATGAGAGATCATTGACTATATGCACAGAGGCACCACTATCTATTAACCAAGATGTGCTGCTAGCTCCATGCGAAGTTGGGGCAAGCACATTGAGAGAGATAAACATCGCCTCACCAGAAGGAGGGGGTGGAGGTGGTAAATGCCACCCCGGAAACGTGTGTTGACTTGTTGGATAGTTATATGCTGAAGGAGGTCCAGGGCTGGAAGCGGATGAAGGCGGGCCACCCCGGCCAGATCCATGGTCCCACCAGGCTTGAGGAGACGACTGTGGGCCTCCCTGGCCCCAGTAAGCTGCAGGCCCAACGCTTGCCGCTTGCATGTTTTGATGCAGAGCCTGCAGCTGCCTGAGCGGTCCGCAGTCAGTCATGAAGTGGCCCTTTGCCTTGCAGAAGTGGCATGTAAGCTCCTCTCTGGGCCTTCTTGCCCTGCCAGGTCCACGCCCCCTGCCACCAAAAGTAGTTGCAGAGGGGCCAGCGGGAGGCTGTTCGTTTGCTGGTAGTGCTGCTCCAACTCCCGGTACTGCTCCCACTCCTGGTGCAGCTCCAGCGCTTGATGACGCTCCAGCTACCCCCCCAGAGGGACCAGCCACTGCTGCAGCTGCCATGGCCTGAGGTGTTCCCTCTGCAGGTGGGTCCTTGTACCCACGGCTGGCTGCGGCGCGCAGGATTCTTTGAATCAGCTCCAATGGCGGCTTGTCGGTTGCCATAACCTCCAGGGACTCGAGCCTCAGCACAGGAGGGAGGCCCTTCACCATCAGCTCCCCAACATTGTGGTCCAAGAGGATGAACGCGTTGTTTCTGAGACTTGTAGCCAGATCCATCATTCTGTAGAGGTAGACCTTGAGTGTCTCCCCTGTCTTGATGCCCTGCTCCATTTCCTTGTACCACTCAAGGTTGATGTCTTGGTTGCTCCCTCCAGTGTGACTGTTCTTCACCCACGCGATGAAGTCGAACGCTGCTTTGTGGCATGAGATCTGAGAATGCCAGATGACTGGAACTGACTGGATCAGCCACTGCTTGATGGCTGAGTTCTCCACCGACCCTGGCATTGGCCTCTCCAAAGCCGCTCTGACCCCCTTGGTGTTTGCGCACGCCTCCAAATTTTCATACCAAAATTCAAAATTGCGCCCTCCATCATCAAGCATGACAGTCATCTTTGGATTAGAGGTATTGGGGATGTAGGCTGCCTTGTCAATCTCCACCTTTGGTTCTGCAGTGGCTGATTGTGTCCCGGTCATAGACTGCCCTGGAGTGGCCCCACTGACTTCTCCAGGTTGAGACATTGCTGTTTCACTGCTACTTTCCTTTTCTTTGCCCCTTTTTGTCATACTATTGTCACTTCACCAGCCAAACTTACTCATAAACTTCTGGAATGCAGCAATACCCTACAATTCCCTCCATGTCATGGAAATTTACCAGCCAGTCTTGCACAGTAGTAGCAGATATGTTCCCCTCAGAAGTTTGCGCCGGAGTCCGGCCCGACTCACTCAGTGCTTCTAGACAACGTCTATGAATGATAAAGCACAGCTAAAACTTCAATTATGAATTTCCCAGAAAGGTAAACTGTGAGTAAGATAATGGTCCTGGTACACTCGAGTTCCCTTGCGCCGCTGCGCCATGCTCGAGCTCCTTTGTTGACGCTTACGTCTGACCCATCCGTAGACGACCTTCACTCCTGCTTTTACTTGGCTCAGCTGGAAGGGCGTGGGCCCATAACCTGTGAAAGGTTATGGGCAATCGGCTTTCCCTGTACAAAGCAGACAGGTCGTCAATAGACGAAGTTACTCCAGCTACAGTCCGTACGACTGTCTGCTGAGTGCCACACACAACTGTCGGACAAGACTAGCATCTGGTGATGCCCAGCATCTTTCACAACCAGTTACGTTACATCATTATCTTGTACACAAGCACCGATCAAGCAATCACTAGATAAGGCTCTAGACGGCTACGTTCAAGTACATGCCTATACTCCCTGAAGTCACTGTCCCTTATCTGTTTGAGTGACTACAGGGTACACTAAGCTTGTTCACTCTCACAATAGCAACAATGATACAACACACACTGCCGCACCGTACCTGTACAAAGCAGACAGGTCGTCAATAGACGAAGTTACTCCAGCTACAGTCCGTACGACTGTCTGCTGAGTGCCACACACAACTGTCGGACAAGACTAGCATCTGGTGATGCCCAGCATCTTTCACAACCAGTTGGTATTCACTCCGGTGGGGCAGCCTTAAGAGTTCATCCGACAAACGTGTGATCTAGATAGGATTGTACCTTATGTTCGAAAACGTCCAGAATCTGCCGTGTCTCAAGGTACCTTATGTTCTCAATGGACCCATATCCTAATAGTGCACACATGAAGATCACTTAAAGCACAAGGCATTCAATAATAATGTTCAGAACTCAACAGTCTGCCTGTTGTAAAGGGCTTATCTCTCTCTCTCTCTCTCTCTCTCTCTCTCTCTCTCTCTCTCTCTCTCTCTCTCTCTCTCTCTGTCTCTCTCTCTCTCTCTCTCTCTCTCTCTCTCTCTCTCTCTCTCGCTCTCTCTCTCTCTCTCTCTCTCGCTCTCTCTCTCTCTCTCTCTCTCTCTCTCTCTCTCTCTCTCTCTCTCTCTCTCTCTCTCTCTCTCTCTCTCTCTCTCTCTCTCTCTCTCTCTCTCTCTCTCTCTCTCTCTCTCTCTCTCTCTGTAGTGTCAAAAGGTGGCATTCGTATCAGTGAAGCTCATCCGTGTGCATGGAGAGAGACGTATTCAAGCATTTCTGCTTGCGGCGTCACCTGCAGCGATGGCACGACGGCAGCGTCAGTTCGTAGCCTGTGGGAAAAACCGTCCACGCTACAACGTTTCCAGGAACAGCACACAGCACTCTCCAGCAGTAGAGGTTGGTCAAGGATACCAACATGCTTCGGACAAGTCTTACATATGATGTTAACTGCTCTCACTCTTGCTAAAGACCACGTAACACTACGCCTTGCCTGATAGCAGAGTTCAGCACCAAAGAGGCCTTGCGATGTCTACTTTACGTCACTTGAATACAATAATAGTTCATCAGTAACTCAGCAAGGTCTCTTTGTGATGTTTGTACCGTGAAACTATCTTACCGCCACAACGGTGGACTTCAACATAAGTCTCAATGAGGTCAAACATTCAGTGCGCTCTCGTCATGCACTCTCATCAATGCACACAGCGGTAATATCTAACTGGTCTAAATGTTTGAGCACAATCATATCTGGAACGACTTTGAGAATCCTAAACACACCTGCAGTGATGGCACGACGGCAGCGTCAGTTCGTAGCCTGTGGGAAAAACCGTCCACGCTACAACGTTTCCAGGAACAGCACACAGCACTCTCCAACAGTAGAGGTTGGTCAAGGATACCAACATGCTTCGGACAAGTATCGAGCCGTTCCTGGGCTGCCCAGGGATGGCTCGGACTGCAGGGATCCTAAAGTACTACCATACGTAATGTCTATTGAGGACGCATATCGTACAAGTCACGTGTTATGTCATTGAGGTACGAGTATGATCTATACCGTTCATAAAGGGCTACAAAGGCTATAGTTTACACTGCTGTTGATGGCATGTGACAGGGGATGTCACTAAGTACAGTATTGACCAATTCATTCAACACGTATCCTGGCGAATCGAACACCCTCGATGTCAATGCAAGATATAAAACAGTAACGCACTGTCCTTTAGATCTACCCGGTTGCAATATCCTTAGCACCCTTGGCCACAGCAACCCTTAACAGGAGTTTTAACTGCGAAACACTCCACAACGTCCGCTACTTCCCTTGTACGCACCCCTGGCGTGTAGCACTTACTATGTTCACAACAATAAGAATACAAGCTTTATCTCCATTGTTTTGTTCACAACGCAGTCTTGACTAGAATGCAACGAAAAACTGATTAATAAATACAAGCTCGGAGAAGAGGACATGAGTATTCCCACATCTAGCGACTGACGAGCTTGACCACGATGCTGCAATCTAAGCAGCTGGATCGTAACCGCTGGTAATGGACCACTGCTCACGAGTTGCCCCTCGATTGTACTTCATAGTCACATAAATGACCATGACTAACACTCCTTTCATGCACATGTCTAAGTGCATCACTGATGTACCTAATCATCTCATACGTGTACACCCTCGATAGAGTCTTTAACTAGTTGCCAACTCGCGACTGTCCAAGACTTGTACTTGCGTGAAGGCACCCATATGGTCACCCTTTAAACGCCCGCATATTTTTTTACTTACATTATCCATGAAGTTCAAGTCATTTGATGTGTCTAAAACCAACTATGTGAACAGAATGAGCCCCTTGTACGTACTTGTTATTTGTAACAACGTGTTGCAACACGTTGTGATAAATACTCCCGGACTGGACTGAATCGAAAGCAACGTTGTGTGTGTTGTGTAAACTGCTGAGCCGGTAGGTACGTAGCGTGTAGCCCAGTGGGCCACCAAGGCGGGACCCAGGGTCTCGGACCCTCCACCGTGGCACTGCGCACTGTGCAGTGCCAGGGTTCGCGGCGAAAGACAAAATTCTTTCGCCTACATGGAGGCGAAACTGGGCGAAGGAAGTTTCGCCTCGGGGTGGTGGGCGACGGGGCGAAAGGTAAGACGTGTAAGAGTCAATTCAGCGTGTCAAACGACGTGCTTCATGTGATTTTCAACGCGGCGCAGTATATTTGCAGTACAGTTTTCAGTTGAGAAGTACAGATGCAGTACAATTTTCAGTTGAGAAGTACAGATGCAGTACATTTCGGATGTACAATGAGAGAATCTTGGCCTGTGGGCCTTTGGGATTTATGGATGGGGAGGTTGTGTGTGTGCGTGCGTGTACCGGGGGGAATGCATGAATGCGTGTGTGTGTGTGTGTGTGTGTCCAAAAGCACTTGAGAAGACTCATGAGATTGATTGCAGGGTGACTGCACCATAAGGGTGTTAGTTTGTGGCGTTTTTTAGTGTGTATGCTACCAGTTGTGATGGCCATTTCAATGAATCATGTTAGTCTATGGTGAAAAAACGTTTTGGGGCATGTGAGCTACACAGATGGACTCAGAATCTTTTCGCTTACAAGGATAATGCTATCAGAAAACTTTCGCCTGGCCTGAGTAGTTTCGCCTCTGGCCCCTTCAGGAGTTTTGCCTTTCGCCCCAAGCCATTCTTCTCGCCGCGAACCGTGCAGCAGTGCACAGACTGTTCGGTGAACACTTCTGTTGGGGTACTCACGGTTCAGGAAAGGAGTCCAGCGACGTCAACAGTCTTCCTCGTATGTGACAATGTCAGCTACATACCAGAATAATCGTAGATTGAAAGTTTGCTGTGTTCTAGACACGAGTGAGTGTTGTAAACTCCGAAAATATTCTGTGTGGGTGGCGGTGAGGAGTACCAGCAGACATCTACAGAATTTTAATGGTTAAATTTTTTTAGAAAATTACTGTTCGTGATACAAATTGGGACGTGACGCCGGCGCCGGTGGCTCCTGCTCGTTCTTCAGACAGCTCTATATCTGGGCTAGCAACTGCGTGTCAGGATAGTAGTGGACTGGTACGGGCACGGAGGTGGGAATATCCAACGGGATTCCTTGCTAGCTCCTCCTGAACACGACAGTGTCGCAGTGTGAGTGTCAGCTGTGGGTGGCCGCGAGGGTCGGCAGAATCGTAACTTGTGAAGTTTTTATGTACAGGTCCAACATAACCCATCTGTGATCTGTGCTGTATCGTCTGCTCATCAGGAAGTGTATACATACTGCCGGGCCTTCCCTTTTTAAACCATGGCCGAGTCAGAATCGCCTCAGGCTGGTGCAATCAACCCCCCACGGTGAGACAACCTGATCTCAGACACAGTTTTACAGAGGCTTTGGAAGGAAAGTATGGTAGTTAGCTGTCGCACGTTGAGAGCAAATAGGTAATTCAATTGTCCGTTGTTTTTCATCTTGGAGTCTGCCTCAACCTGGGGCCTATCAGTGGTCAGTTGTCTTTAGGTTCCACTACATTTGCTAGCTTTCGCACTGAAAGTTGCTGGCTGCATCTCTTCTTAAACTTGTAGCTGAGACATGATTATGCGTCAATCTCTGCCCGTCCACCCCTCTCCGTTCCCCTTCCTGAACCTCCCTACTTACCCTCCCACACAGTTCGTAACCCCCTACATCCTTCTCCTCCCTTTGCACGTCCCACCTCTACCCCTCTCTCTCTCTCTCTCTCTCTCTCTCTCTCTCTCTCTCTCTCTCTCTCTCTCTCTCTCTCTCTCTCTCTCTCTCTCTCTCCACCCCCCCCTTCCTTTTCTGTCCCTCTCCCGCATCTCTTTCTCTCTTCCTTGCCCCCTCTCTCCCCATTCCTCTTACATCCCTCCCTCAGTCCCCCCACTCCCCCGCTCCTCTGCCCCCCCTCTCTCTCCCCCCCCCTTCTCTCCCTCTCTCTCTCTCTCCTCTCTCTCTCTCTCTCTCTCTCTCTCTCTCTCTCTCTCTCCCTTTCTCTCTCCCTCTCTCCCCCTCTCCCTCCCTCTCTCTCTCCCTCTCTCTCTCTCTCTCCCTCTCTCTCTCTCTCTCTCTCTCTCTCTCTCTCTCTCTCTCTCTCTCTCTCTCTCTCTCTCCCCCCCACCTCTCTCTCCCCCTCCTCCCTCCCTCTCTGTCTCTTCCTTCCCCCCCCCCCCCCACCAGCTTTTTCCCCCTTTCTCCCCCTCCTCCACCTCTCTTGGCTACTTTTATTTTCCCCTTGGCGTCCCCAGCACTGTACACCTTCGATTAAACCTCCCCCCCCCCCCCCCCCGGCGGCCCACCACTTGTTGGATGCGCGTCTCACACTCCCCCCCTCTTGCTCTGCCGTCCCGTTCTTAGATGTTACCTCCCTCCCCTGTTCAACTCTGCCGTCATTCGATTCTGGTTTGTTCTTATCGTGCCTTCATATCCAGCCCAATTTTTGGTCTCTTGCTTCTGTACTACAGCCTGTGTGAAATATGGTTTCCAAATTGGTAATAGTGCACTGCCCATGATGCAGTGTCCAGATTGTTGGATTAATCAGTCAGAACGCTTTATCTTTTTTCCTACCCTGTCAGAAGGGTGTATCATAACATATCGTTCTGAAGCTTTTACGATAGTTCTTGAACGATGACCGTGATTGGTGCGATACTTGTGCTCCAGCTTACGTAGCAGCTTCACTGTATAGAAATTTAGAGGGGTTTTTGGAGAGGGGCTACGTCCTATCTGAATGGGTGTAGGGGAGCAAACATTTTAAGGGAAATGTAACTATTGACCAGGGGCTTTCTAACACATTTGGTGCAGGATCTCATGTAAAGATCTTCCCAAAGAGGTTTGGACTATAGTATTATCCTTTTTGGGCCCTTGCGACATCAGGATAGCACGCCTCGTCTCTACGACCTTGCGCTTGGCTTCCATACCATGCATAGAAACGCTGGACGTCCGCTATGGTCGTCATTCTAATCCAGATCGTGTGTCTGAATATGCAAAACTGCGGAAAATACTTGGAGTTTTCTCAAATGTTACCGACCTGAACCTCAGCATCTGGCTTCCTCGGCATGCCAAATTACTGGAGCCCCCAGCAGAGGGCCCAGCGGTCGTTCCACTACTCGACACTCTCCAGGTGCATTTCGAACGGCAGGTGCATTTCGATTTGGACGCAAAGGGAGCGCTACATGTGCTTGCTGTGAAACTCGAGTCGGCGACCAAACTCAAATCGCTGGGGATCTATGATTTCGTAGGGGTTTTGAGGCCTCACAGCATGGAGGATTTGGCTCTCGCCGTTGGTAACTGCCGCGTTCTGCAGAACCTCAATATCTATTTTTCAGATATTTCGGACGACGATGACATATTTTCTAGAGGCCCAGTCGGTCGTACACTTGCGGCGCACCTGGGCACGAATCTGCGTTCGCTTTGCATAACACCTGCTGACTTCCAGTTTTTCGCGTGTTTACTACCCCTTGCGTCTACCCTGCCATGCTTGCAGGATCTCCGGCATGTGAATGTCGATAATATAAGACGAAGCATTGCACCCCTCACGAAGCTCACGGCACTCAGTGTGCAGAACATTGGCTTGTGGGTCGAGAATTTGACTCCGCTCTCCAACCTTTCTTCCTTAGAGGAGTTGGAGCTGTACGGTGGGCCAGACCCCTTACCCCAGGCAGATTGCAATCTGCCCTTCGCTGACCTACAACACGTGATTCAGCCCATGACCAAGCTGCGATATATCAGGCTTGACCAAGTTATTTTGGACCCTGCCAGGGACATGGAAGTGATGGGACTGCGCACTCTTTTGGAACAACAAACCTCAGTCACTCGGCTTGCTTTCACACGTGACCTCGATGTGGCAGCGTGTATTGCCCATGCACCTGGCTTCTCACGATTGCGAGCCCTCTCCTTGTCATTGTCAGATAGAGCCCTCCAGGATTTGTGGGGTTTGAGACAGCTTGCCAACTCCTGGGCGAGCCTTGAGCATCTCAGTTTGAGGTGTCGAATCCGTACTTGCCGGGTGTTTGTAGAGCACTTGAAACACTTGCCGCAATTGACAAGTTTGCAACTGATGGCTGCGGGTTTACTTGTACCCGAATCAGACATGTCTGCCCGCTTCCTGACAGAAGTTCGGCAGCTGAAGGAACTGTCTTTATATAAGGTGCTCTGTCGGAATGGCTGGGCTTCTGATGTGAATTATATCACAGCACTGACTGGCTTGACATCGTTGGGACTCACGGGATCATGGAAAACTGGAAGTGAGGGTGCCCGTCCCAGGGGCGTGCCTACCCCGTATCCCCCACAGTTCAACCAACAGCCTCTGACCAGCGCAGACCTTCAGCCATTGATGGCACTCACCAAGCTGCGGACATTGACGTTACTAGGCGATTGGCAGCCGGCCAGTGCAGCTGAGTTTTTGGGCAACTTGAACGAAAAATGGTTCCAGATGGGTCTCCCCTTGCCTGTATGCAGTTTTAAAATAAACTAGAGATCTGCAAACTAAGTGTCGGACAGCTCGATAGGGGCATGCTCTGAAGAGGAGCATCTTTAGATGTGCCTCTCACACCTCTCCTTGAAGTCGATCCCTTGGCAGTCCCCGGGAGCCAGAATGACGTGGAACCCTAAGTTGAGTAGGAGAATTTATCATGGTACTCTTATTTAATCGTCTTGAGAATAGGAGGCATAAGCGCTGACGTGTCTGTGATCCAGTCTATAAGTTAGGATCTTTGATACAGTTTCAATGGCTGTCCTGGTATGACTAGCATTAGAAAAGGTTCCACGAGTGGAAGTCCTTGAATCTTCGAACTGCTTCTCATTGATTTTCGTGTGGAACGAGTAGGGGACTGTGACTGGTCCGTGTTTGTTTGGGGATGGTTTACAGGGAGGGACAGACCCCACTAGAAAGCAGGCAGGGCTAGGAGCGGCCTTCCCCTCCTCCCCCCAGATTGGCGGGTTTGGAGATTCCACGTCCAAAAGTGTTTCAGGATCCCTGTTGCGTTTAGGGCCGGGGGGGTACTGCCGTAGATGTTATTATTGTAAACTCTCCGTGAAAAGCTGGAGGCTTGCAGGCTAAATGCGTGAAAACCACGATCTGTCACACAGGGCACCTCACATCTGCCTGACTTGATGGGATCTTTCTGTCTTGTGTGTTTTTGTCATGGTGAGAGTCATGGTCCTCGCCAGACCATGGCCGGGTCTGGCGAGAACCTCAGAAACACGCCTCATTTCAGCAAAGCACTGCAGGACCACGAGGGTGCCTTCTGAAAACGTGCCCTCCCGCCCAGCCTTGGCCCTTGCAATCGGCAGGGGCTCTCAACCCCAACTGATCGACAAATCATGGTTGGCCGTGCCCACCCCTTACCCTTGTTGATGGACACGCAGCATCATCTTCCAATGACCGTTTCATTTTCGTTGTACGTTACACTTTATTAAAACTGTTGCACTTGTTACACTGACTCGTTTCACTTGCATCTTAGATGTTAGGCCTGGGTGGGTGGATGGGTGGGTGTATTCAGCGTTTGTGACTACCAGCAGTATTTCTGTTTACGGGGCGTACTTCTGATGCTTACATAATGTATCTCCACGTGCGTCGCATCATGCACGCTTTACACTTCTTGCTAGTACTCGCCGGGACACGGCATGCCGGGGCAGCAGTGATGCACCCGACTCACCGTATTCTCAAAGCGCGTCACACCCGTTGACATGACGAACCAACCATGTACTGAAAAGGGTAAGCCACTCATGGGTACTATTCAACGGGCCTGATAAATGCTGGAGTCAGCACTTGCCACTCTGTTGAAAGCTGAGCTAGACATTCTACCCAAGCTTTGCCTGTCCTTTAAAGCTATCCCGCTGCTGCATAATCCGGTCGCCTTGAGGCCGCACCTCCTCCACCTGCCAGCGGGCACTGGATGCCGCCGGCACCCCGGGTACGGTACCGCATGTGACACCACTCCGCCCTGCACTTAGAAAAAGAGTAAAGTGTGCGTGACCCGGCACACGCGGAGAAGAGATTATGTAAGCACCACCAATATTCCCCGTAGGCCCCATACGGCCATGCAGCAGTACAGGACGTCCCACTGAGCACCGGCACGGGTGGGAACCGGTGCTCTGTCCTGGTCGCCAGCATAAAAGGGTGGGTACATGTTTTTCACGACTACCCCAATCTGGCAGTTTCTAGACTGAACTTACCCGTCATCGACAACCCCAATCTGGCAGTCGTATCTTGCAGGGTTCCCCTACGGGTGCAGGGGCCCCCATCAGCATCCACCAGGTACAAGGCCCCTCTGTGGTCCGCTTCGCTACTCCTCAAAGCGCTGGCTGCAGATCCCTGCGCAGGCAGGACTGACCTGCAATCTGCCGCCTCTGCCCTTCAAAGAGGAACTCGTGC
>KV908397.1:153133-200633 GCA_002005505.1 Botryococcus braunii
AGCAGTCAAGACGCAAAGGCACCACTAGCAACCCACAAGGGAGTGTGGTGACTTCTGCCAAAACTTTAAATGCTAAAATATATGATGAGCCCTTTCATTCCTGAACCCCTTCTCTCCATATGCCCATTTCAAGCTTCTTACGCGTACATATATCCCTGGTTCACGATAAGGATATGCTTCGCTTTTCGCTATGATTCTAACCTTTGCCACCTTTGCAAAACCCTTGCATCATCAAATGGACGCCTGAACAAGAACGGAAAGACCGTACCCGTAAGACAGTTCTTATTCAGGACGGTAAGATGCCCAAGGTCGATATCGCAAACCCACACAAGTACTGCCACGTCTTATGGCACCCAAGAGGGTACGAAAGCAGCTAGTAAGCAATAGCAGCAAGACGATGCTGCTGCACCGCATTGGCTCCACCCGCAGCAGCATTTGCATTGCGGATGTGTGCGAGGTATGCGGAACGTCGCGCATCCTCAGATCTCTGTGCCTGACGACGTCGTAGAGCTTGGAGCTCTGCACATTTCGGAACAGGGCAACTTGAAGCAACGCAAGTCTTTGCATGCATTTGAAGTAAGAGCCACATCCGCCTGTCCCGCATCCAGTATGAGGTCAAGTTCAGTGGAGACGAATCCAAATGCCCATCAGCCCACCCTTTTGTGCATTTGGGACTGTGTCGAGCATTGTTAGATAAGGTTTGGAAGATGTTGCCAACTTCGGGAAATGTGGGTGGATCTTCCTGTTGCCCATTCCCTGCATATTCCCCTGTTGCCAAATCCTCGCAAAGGCCGTCCCTGCCATTTCTGTGCACATTGCCAAGCTGGCCACATGTTTGTCATTTCAAGGCCCTCAACACAATAAGCATTCTGTGTATGGCAGTCTGACTTCTAGGCTCGAGATTCGGAGACCTTCAATTGAAACTAAAAAATCAGTTTGGACAACCAGGGAGACCAGCTCAGGCTTGTTTCCACTGATAGCCCCCTCATGGCCATGTCCAATGGAGTCGCTGAAGGCCGACCCAAGCCTTCAAAAACCCAAACACAAGGCCAAATCAATGCAGTCAAATCATATCCCTTGCTAATGTGGCAACAAATAGCCACTTTTAACAATTTTGATAATGCCCGATTCCCCACCCAAGATTTTCACGCACACACGCAATTCCACAACCCTAATCCCAGCAATGGCACCTGCGAAGCTTATCACACAAACCCAGCTGAAAGATGTTGATGAGACAATAGGAGCCCCCGTAAAGTTATTATAACGCGGAACTTGCCGCCTCTTCTGAAAGTTGAACAGGGTGCAACTGCGTTTGATGAGGAGAAGCCAGGGGCTTGGGGCAGCCGTCACCGTTCATATGTGACCCTCCCCCTCAGCAACTTCCCTGCACTCCTCTCTTCTCCCTCTTTCCCAGCCACCACCCCCTTCCTCTGTGAGCATCTCTCACCCCACCCCCTCCTCTGTTTCTCCACGTCTACATATGAATATGTGTGTGTGTGTGTTTTGGGGGGGAGGGGGGCAAGATGGGGGCGGGCGGGGGGGGGGGGGGTCAGCCCGGGAACGCCAAGAGGTCAAATTAAGCACGGGTGCAAACCTGCACAGAGTGCATCCCCCGCCGACATTGTCTTTGCAATGGCTAGCATGAGCAAAAAGATTCTTGACTTTGATGCAATTTGTTGACGGGCAGTCTGGCATATCGCATGACGAGGCATGAACCAAGAGCTTCATAGTCCGGTCCAACTGCAGTTTCCGTTCTTCCTGGTTTTCCTTTGTCATGCGCTGTTCCGTCTCCTTAAACACCTTGCTACGGTCGTGTGCCTGTTCAGCCACCACATCCACGACTCTGAACCACATTGCATATGAGATAGTTTGGCACATTCATCCAGAGCTCCAGGAGAAACACACACACACACACACACACACACACACACACACACACACACACACACACACACACACACACACAAAAAATGAGCAACGAATTCAATTCAAGCATCAAAATGGAAACATGGCTGCTGCAAAGCACTGCCCCACTGAAAATTCCTCAATTATTTTCCCCTGAATGCAAGAAGCGGCATGCCTTTCACACCATTTTGAGTGATTCTGGTCCGAGTGAATAGGAGACAGGATTCGCCACACTCTAACTATCGGTAACTTGAAATCACTGGACTCTTTACAGGAAGGAGAGAGTCAGGTATGGTACTTAGTAACAACCATAGGATGGTACATAGCAACAACCATAGGATGGTACATAGCAACAACCCTGAAATGGGATCCCAAAAATGCTTGGTTTTCATGTGGACGGTGTGCTGCTTCAGCAAGCCTGGAACGGACAGACAGCAAGAAGCAATGGGCTTATCGGAACCATAAGCAGAAGGAAAAAGGAAATAGGTAGAAGACCTTTAACGCACAATGGCTTTTGACTTCTGACTTCTTTGAGTCCCAAAAGCGGGAAGGGGGGGGCAAGGAATGGACACAACAGAGTAAAACAGCGACAGTGTTGTGACGCGGGACAGAACGATGAGGACACAGTCAAAAACAAAAACACATTATAACAAGGGTCAGCAACAACAGCATGAGGTACGGAAGGGGCTCATGAGTGGTATGCCTAAATAACCCATGTTGCAATGCCGGAGATCTGGGTCACCCAACAACGGGAGACAGAAAAGTGTGGCCCAAGGCAGGAAAGAGAACTTTGAGAGCTTGATTAGGCTGGACACAAGCCCAGGGCATGAGGCATAATAGCACCATAGCATGAGGCATTTACAAGAGATGCGAGGGTACAATGCGAGGGCAAGGTGAAAGCATAAACTCGGGTGAAGTCATACAGACCCTCCTTCCAAGCGAATTGCATACCATTCCTTACCGAGCCCCCCCCCCCCATTTTTTTATTTTTATTTTTATTTTTTTATTTTTAAATTTTTCTGATCAAATTTACACAACATATTAAAGGCAGGACCCAAAAAGCCCCAACCTGGCTGCTGCAAGAGTTGCAAACCAAGACCAGCCTGATGCCCTGAGGGATAGGAAGCCCGTGACTTCATGAAGGCACAGCCGCAAGGTCCCCACTACTCCAAAACCAAGCTACAAGCACTCAACCACATCCACATTGATGGCAAGGTCCCCACTACTCCAAAACCAAGCTACAAGCACTCAACCACATCCACATTGATGCTAACAAATAAAAATCCAGTGCGACATCGAGACCGATCAGAGGAATGGTGCTTACCGTAAACTGATGGTGCGCGTGCACTCCCGCATTTTTGCACACTTTGCAGAGATCAAAATCTGTACATTTTGTGCATCTAAAGCCTTCGCCCATTTCAATCTCCTGATTGCAGTTATTGCAAGTGGCTGCGAATGCCGGCTCAGTTGGGTTGTGCAAGTGGTATAGAACCATCATACTGCTATGTCGAGCGCGTCGCAATGTGTCAAATTGATAATGATTCCCCTGGCAAAGGGACAGGAATGCCTGCACAGAGGACAGTGTTGAGCCAGATGTACTTTTCAGCCATCCCAACCTCCAGACTTTCATCCAGGGGATTGCCGACAGATCAGTGACCCCAATCCCAACAAAAATCCCTCCCACCGTAGAGTCTCCCCTATCCTACGCTTCCCATCAATACAGCCAAAGCCCTCACAGGTGTATCCTAAAGAGGGGGGGGGGGGGTAAAGCCACACTCAAAATAATATCAAACATAGCTTTGCTAGAAAGCCCAAATTTTCACGAGGTGGAAAGAATAGGAAAACAACCCACCTGGCGGGTATCAAAAAATTCGGAAGGTATATCCGGATTTCCGGTATCAGATGTGGCAGGGATTTCCTCCACAAATTCACTTTTCAAGTGATTCAAACAAATGTTATGCGGCAACGCCTCCGACCGTCCATTCGCATCGAGAGTGCTGTCCACCCAGAACAACAATTTAAATGTGGTCTGGGGCAGCATTGAAGCTTCCTGACACGTCATTGTCAAGGTTGTGGGAACCCCCCTCAACCACTGGGAATCAAGCGGACGCAATAGCATACTTTCAAGATAGGTTGCTCCCCCCCCCCCTCTCTTTCTCTCCCCTCCCACACCCACCCACACACATACACGCACACACACACACCCCTACCCACCTACCCACCACACACGCGCGGGCCCACGCAGACGCACCCTCTGGAATTCTCTCTCTCTCTCCCTCTCTCTCTCTCTCTCTAGCCTCAGAACAAGCAGAAAATGGCGACACGTCAAGGCAGGGATCTGAGGACCACAAACCTTTTCTCTTTGTTGTAGCATTCGTCACAGAGCTGGAAGCGTGACATCTGTGTAACCTGCTTCCCGTTTAGACCTGGTAGATCCAAATTGATGCCTTCAAATGTACGGTCTGCACGAGTGACCTTTGATGGTGGGTCTGGATGGAACCACCTACATAAAAACAAGAATCTGTAAGAAATTTATGTGCCAGGAAGTTGCGTAGTGTTCGTGCACAAGCTTTAATGAGCTCAAACCACCCGCGGAGATTCTCGGACAAGTAAACGAGTCCATCCTTCAGAGGTCTAGCAGTATGCTCTGCAAAGCAAAAACTGCAAAACCATTGGAAACTATAATTTCCAAGGCGCTCTTACCTATTCGCCCCAGATATGTATTTTCTGCAAAAAGAGCACGGCTCTTGAAGGTGTACGACTATGAAGTCCTCCTTCATGTTGTTGATGGCATCGGCCATATTCTGCATGATGCGCCCATCCACATCCATGGCAGTACAACCATACCGCTTCCCCTTGGTGCTTTTCGACCGGCCCCCACTCTTTGTCTGAGACCCCTTTTTCCCATTGTTCCTGGATTCCTCAGCGATGTTGGCCAACTGCGCTTCAGCTTCACCGGGCCAGTAGTCCCCTGTGCAGGTATCAAATTTTGAAGTCATATTCATTGCAATAATGTCACCGAGTCGTCCTGCCAGGCCATCCCAGTAATTGTACACACAGCAACGCGCACATGCATGTACCAGACACGTACACAGACACCGACGCCGGCACAGACACATGCACACGCTCCCGCCGAGACAAGGCGGAGCGGGTAGAGGAGCGAGGGACAAGGGGGGGGGGAGGGGGGGCCCAGACGCACACAAGAAAAACGACTACCTCTGCCCTCATTGAAAAGAGAAAGATACAAGAGAGAAGCACCACGTAACAAACAACCCAGACCTTCATGTTCCTTTCCTGGTTAGGCCTAGCTGCTTTTAAGTTAATTTCTCACCATCAAAGTAGGGCATTAGAGATGCTGACACCCTATGGCGGTGGTCTCGCCCGTTCTCGAAGAATGTGTCGATCAAATTTGAGGTGTGGGTCACCACCCCATCAGCCTTCGACTTCCGTAAGCATGTGAGGTACCATTCCCTCAGCCGGTCGCTTCTTGGCACACGTTGGCGTTGAGGGTGGACATACAGAATGTAATCATCCCCCTACACAGCCAGCACAACATAAGTACTCACCCGCCGACCTCCAGGCAACTTTCAATCACCACTCACAGGCCATACTTTTAAAACACGTTAAACTCATACATGCAACGGCTCCAGGCTATTACACATTGCTACTCACTGGTCATACATTTCCTCAACATGCAATGCATCCCAGTGGTGCACATATCACCCAAAAAAAAAAAAAAAAAAAAAAAAAAAAAAAGAAAGGAAAAAAGAGGGTCGACCCCTCCGCCCCTGCACACGACGTATCTTGTTCGAGGGGGGGGGGGGGGGGGATTTCCCTGTTCTGAACCTGCTTCAGGAAATGTGTTAAGGCACAGTTAATGGGCTGCGTGTACTAGTACATTGCCCTCAGAGAGACACACAGAAAGGCGGTTACGAAGCTATGCTCATCCCATATGTCCTATCTGGCACCGATGCTGGGGGGTACCTGGAGCGGAGGGCAAGCCCAAATGAACATGGCACAGTAGCCATGCTGCTTTGCATACTGCAAGTATCCCTGCAGGACTGCATGATACACCATGGTGCGCAGTGCCATATCTCCCTGGGGCGTCTGCACTTGAACCTCCGGCCGGAAGTATTTCACGCTGTCCAAGTAAGACAGGTAAATCCATTTTCGGTTTGGTGCCGAACACTCATCACCATACTCCTGCAAAGTAAACATGACCAGTGAGAGCGACATCCCGACTATTGCTGCTGCCACATCTCAGAAACCTGTGCCGAGGGCACGCATATTCCTATGCCCAAGAGAACATGTTTTAACACTTAAAAACACAAGGGAAATGCCCATCAAGGGTATGACACGATCAATGAATACTGCACAAATGGAGAAAGAGAGGCAAGAAAGGGGGAGGGGTCGGTTATAGAAACAATGTTTAGTGTGCATGACCCGGCACAAGTAGAGACAACGGGTATGTAAGCACAACCCCCCCCCCCCCCCTGGGGCGGCTTCCTTTCAACTGGAACAACCACACATCTCACAGGCGCCCCCCTTGTTTGCTTCACCCCAACAATACATATCAAAAGGCTCGGTTTAAAAATACCAGGCACTCAGTTATCCAGTTACGCCGCGGCATGAGATAAAGCACCCAAAAGAAGCCAGTGAGAAAGGGTAAATGCAATACCTGCATGTAGAAACAATACAGGCACACGTCCACCCCATCAATCTTCTGCGTCATCAAAACAACCTTCTGTCTGTACGGGAACTTCCTGGGGTAATGCTCATTTTCGAAAAGCTCCGAAAATCTGGGCTTCACATCGGTATTTTTCTCAACATTGTTGATAACTCTAATACAGAGTCCATCAGCCGTCTCCACCTGCATCAACAAGTCCAGGTCACGCATTACATCAGCCCAAAACAAGCCCTGGCAAACCTTTCGGGCACTGATTTCACAAGGAAGAACAGCTGATCTTCTAAGAGACAACAGGCATCAAACAAATGACTGTACCAGGGTGCCAAGCCTGATCCAGCTTATGTCGGCCCTAATCAAAGAAAAGGACACACCAACATGAGCCGGTCACTTAAACACTTATCTTACCTTCAACACACCCACACTCAGCCCTCTAGGACTGAGGCATCAGGTGGGAAAAGAAGGGGAAGTCCTAAAAATCACTGGTTAAGTTTCGAAACCCAAACCACACAATCACTGCATGAGCACTTAGTAGAAGAGGTGTGAAGTGTTCATGACAGCAGATACTGTTGATAAGAGAACTATGGAGCTAAATTTGACAGCACCTGGAGGGTTTTGGGGGGGGGGGGGGGGCGGGCGGGGAAGAGAGAGAAAAAGAAGAGAAGATATGGGAAAGTGGAAGGGATTAAGGCAGAAAAACAAACCCACACACACACACACACACACACGCACACGCACACGCACATGGGAGGTAGAGCTTTTGTGTTCAACAACCCGAGATCCTTGGCATCTGTATGGGATCCACAGTAATCACTTTGCCTACACAACAGTAGTGATAGATAAGAAACATACCAGGTGTTCTGGTTGCCCCGTCCGCATAGCACGATTTTTCCTTTCCTTGGTGAGGATATCCGCTACGTAGCCTTCAAGATACTTCGATAGATCACACTGTGGAAGATCCTTGGCCTCAAGCCATGCTTGAGGCCTGTGCTCAACTCTCTTGCGTTGGCCCGCCTTCAGACCTGTCAGTGCAACCGAGGGGTAAGACCAATGAAGGGAAGCAGGGACTGCAGAGACATTCCCAAAAGTGTAACACTCTACCAAGAACACGAACAGCAGAGCCAAGGCAGATCCAATCGAATGTTAGCAGTGACTGCACACGAAGTGGCATTTCACCTACACTTTAATACAAGTACACATAGAATGTCATGAAAGGGACCTTGACAGTGCAGTGCGAGTGCTTTGTGTGTAGTCAATGATGGCCGGCTGTATTCGCACCCCTCCACACTCCCATCCCCCAAAAGGACAGAGACACAAACACAAACAAACACTCAGAGGCTTCGCTCTTTATTCCAAACAAACACTCAGAGACAGACAGAGCGAGGCAGGCCCTCCTTCCCCCTGGGGGAGGGAGCGATTCACCAATTGAAAGGCTTAATCTGCAAAAGAACATGCATGCACAACCAAAGAACTCCCTTACCTTCATACAAACAATGCGGGCAATGGTACTTCACTTCGCTGTTGTTCTGCCCCTTGTTGAAGAGGCCACAAATTTGGTGGACCCACATTGCGCAGCAATCGCATTCGACCCACCCCTCGTCAAGCTCTTCATCGTTCTTCTTCTTCTCTAGGGTCCCTTTCTTCACAGATTGACCCTCAAATTCTACAGAGTCAGATTTGGGGTCTGACGCGAAGCACGCATGGCACCAGTAACCCCGCATATCTGTCTTTGCAGAGCTCACGTAGAATGTCTGTGCAAACACGGAATAACCTCATCACAGCCGAACAGCCACTTTCAGCCCTACTAACGTGCTAGAATGTGCAGTGTGCTTAACGGTCACTTGTTGCTATACATTCAAGATGATGTGAAATTTGGATGATATTACCCTACATTGCAACAGTTGCCCCACCAATGCAGTGCAACTCAAGCAACCCAAACTGCGCAAAATAGAAGCTTCACGGTGGACTGTAAGAAGACATGGTGTGAGTGCACAAGCGTGGATGAGGGGGACTTAAAATGGCGAAACATGTGTGCATGGGTGTCAAAAAACTGTGAAGTGCAATCCACACAGCCTTCAAGGGCTAGAGGAATGATTCTAATGTGAATTCTGACTTCTAAAGTCGAGATTCGATTTAATACGCGAAAAAGTCATGATGCAAATGACGAGGGATCCCCAAAGGAGGAACAATGGGACAGTGGGAGTGGGAAATTGCCATTCACTTGCCAATTGTAGGGCAAGAATAAGATGTATATGCTGCATGCTGCATAAATTTCCTGGGTTTTTGTTCTTCTTCTTCTTTGTGTGTGTATGTGTGGTGTGTGGGGAGGAGGGGAGTGTGGAACATGATGTTTATCATCTCGGTCATACACGGGGAGAAAGATAAGCCCATTGGGGGGGGGGGGGGGAGGCGGGAGCAGTGATTGAGACCCTGTGCGTGTGTGTGTGTGTGTGTGTGTGTGTGTGTGTGTGTGTGTGTGAGAGAGAGAGAGAGAGAGAGAGAGAGAGAGAGAGAGAGAGAGAGAGAGAGAGAGAGAGAGAGAGAGAGAGAGAGAGAGAGAGAGAGCCCGGGGAATAAGGGGGGGGGGTGGGGCGCGTGCGAACAACCCATCTAATCATCCCATCCCACATACATCAGCTTGCCCAAGGTATACCAAAAAAGGAAAAAGGGGGGGGGGGGGAAACATCCGAGAACCGATGAATGCATGAAAACTCATGGACCTTGCCGGGTTCACAAGACACCAAAGAAGCTTGTTGGAGCTCAGCAATGCATGAAATAGTTGCACTACAATCGCGCTGCCGCCTTAAGAGAAAAGGTTGACACTATGATGCAGAAAGAACAAACCTGGTTCCGTTTAATTCGCTGGTTGCAACCCGAGCAATATAACGATGGTGGTTCCCACGTAAGGCGATTCTGAAGGCAACAAGAACACGCATTTATATCAGGGGTGCATCCATCATCCAGTGTTGGACGCGCATGTATGCTAGAAGGGGTCGGATCATTTTTCTTGAGTAGCGGTTCATTCTCCGCGGCTCTTTTTAAGTTGTTTAAGTGCCGCACGATTTCCTCCGCAGTGAACATCTCGCACAACGATGTCCCCGTGTTGTGATACGACCCCTGCAAACCAGCTGCAACTCAGGCACAATGCCAGCTGACAGGAACTGCAAACTACGGGGATTGTAGGTCCAATAAGAACACATGTGCTTCCTAGTGACACTCCAGGCAACTTGCAAGCCTTGCGACTCGAACAGCACGATTCAGGAAATTCTGGCAGTCGCCATGGCACCAACCAAACAAGAGCTAGAGGAATTTCCTGCTTTCGTACAACTTGCACCCTTCATCAGCGAGCATCTAAACCTCTGCTTGTGCCAACTATGACCAGACTGGTGCCAGCTAAAGGACACTAAGTGCACGGACGGATGGCATAAGATTGAAAGGCTCACCTTCTTCTGACTTACTGCCTTTCTGTGTTGTCCCGCATCGACGTGTTCATAGCTGGCGCCGTGATCGATTTCCCTCTTCACGCGCTTCAACGGAGGGCCATCACCCATGTGAGTCCCACTCACAGAGGCAACGCCCGTCAAGTCTGGGGCTCCTTCCACGCCCTGGAAACAACTCAAATTGTAATCAGCATGACTGCAGAAGACACCGAAAGCGCAGAATCCACTCTGATAGAGATTTGAAGAAGACATCACACATGCGCTCTGCCACCGTGCCCCACGATTGCGTGCATGACCTCTTTGAACAAGTTGCTTGTCTAGTCCAAGTCTCAACCGATCTTCATGATAGACGGTAGCCGCCCATCACATGTCACGAGTACCTCCACAGGTAACACGAAGCACAATTAATTCACTCACCCCAAGGTGCCGAGACCCTCCAGGAGCATGCGGAGGCAGCCCGGAAAGCGCAGCATTTCCCATTGGCACGGGGTTCATCTGTGGGAGTGGCCTCCCCATGTGTGGGTTTGTCTGGCCTCTAGCGTGATTAACAGTTTGCTGAGGCCCCATATGGCCTTGCTGGAGCATATTTTGCTGTGCTTCAATTTGACTACGTCGATGCGCTTCGTTCCGTTGTCTCCGTACATACTCTTTGACAGGCACACATACTGGGCATTGCATATTCACACACTTCTGATGATGCTTTAACAGCTCCCTGGACGTCACGCACCTGCACGCAACAGCCATGACGTCTGTAATGGTCAATTACAATACACAGGTCCCTCGTGTTGCATGTCTTAATCCGCAAAAACTGACAGACGACGATAACAGCCATCATTCCTTTACAGTGGGGTCCGCTTCCTCTCGTAACTCCATTGCAAGACAATGCTTGAACGGGCCTCGGCTATCTAACATAGAAAGATGGGGAGTAAAATCGAATATATACTCGAAACGCCTGTGAACAACTAAAGATAATAGTTTTCAGGCAAGGCATCCAGTGACACAGTGGCCCCCCACCGCTGAAAGGATGGTTGGAAATTAAGAAGAAATTGATAAGAGCTGGCAACAAAATTGATGTGATATTGAATTGGGTTAGCCTCTAATGGTTCAAAAGAAAGATATTTATAATCCATTTCAAAAACTATTGACCTTTCCACATGTTGAAACACTAGCTTGCTTTTGCTTGCATTCAGAATTAAATCATTTAGTGTGGAGAGAGTGTTTCTTTGGAACAACTCTCCAAAAGGGTTGCGCTCGTTAAAGGAATGAACCAGACATCTCACGACACGAGCTGACGACAGCCATGCAACACCTGTGACTCTTTTCACATCTCCCGGGTAAACGAGAGGGAATTCTCTGAAGAGAGAGTCTTGTCAAGGACTGGTAAGGTTTTGCGCGTTGTTTCGAATTAAACCACAGGCCTTTGACCTAAGTGGTGCGAGGCTGGGATTAGAATTGCTTCTTAGAAGAGTTTTCTGTTTAAGTTCACCATCATATACACATATGCTGCAAAACTGCATATCCTCACAAGAACTGCAAAAACAAAATGGCACCATAATAACCACCAATTAAGGACCATGCAAAGAGGAGGCCTTGAAGAACACATACCGAGGGTATTGACAGTCTGGATTGCTGCAGACCAAAATATGTGCCCACAACTGTTTTGCCACTGTGCACGAATTCCCATACTGGCATTGATTGTCAGGAGCCTGGCACTTCGCACAGTGCCGTAGGAACAAAAGCCACCGCTGCTGCTTGGCCACAAATTGTGTCCGACTTTGTTGTGGGTGCTGCGGCCCCACCGTTGATTCTCTGCTTCCCGGCATGTGCTGCTGCTGCTGCTGATGCCGTTGCCGGTCACCATCAACAGGTTGGGCAGTAGTAATGTCACCTGAAAATTCATGTAAAGAGTTAGGATGTACCCCGCAGGTCCACCATACTGCACGCATGCACCAAAAACTCAAAAGAAACTCCTCAGCCTTCTTGTCTGCAGGTGCTTCAGGGCAAAAACGGAGCAACATACCAAACTAGTGTTACAGCATATACAGGGGCACGCTAGGATCAGGACACCGGACAGCAACATGCTGTCTCGCGTAAGCTGCAGATGTAAGGCTCCCTCACCTGCCATGCTCATGGAAGCTGGAAGGGCCATCGGGCCCATTTGCAATGAGCTGCCTGAGGTCAAAGCCGATGGACGTGTGCCCAGCATGACAGAGCCTGCACCCTCCCCAGGGGCCCCAAGGTCATCATGTGTTCTTGAAACCATATTCCCCAAACATCTCTAAATGTCCTAGTTTTCCCAGAATAATCCAGACAACTTGGAGACCTCTTCTTAAATGTCTATACACACCCAAAAAATGTTTCAGCCCTTGCACAACTTGTCTACCCCTGTCTAGAACGCTGCCCTGAGGAGGGTCCCCTACCACCCACCCTCACATCCTCGAGGCATACTGGCGTTTAATGCACTTGAATAATTTTCAAGGTCGCCCAAAGGCCTCCTGAACACTTACCTGCGAAGGAGTTGCAAGGGGGCGCATGGTTTATAAACGGAAAATCTTCACCATAATTGATTGAACACCCGATTCCTGAATTCCTAAATATCCAGAATTTCGAACATCATATAATCTTAGTGCGATATTCATGGTCACTGAAGTCTTCTTTAAAATCACCACAGGTTCGCCCAGATGGCCTTAATACAATATATGCTTCTGACGCTGGGGGTTACAGTTACAGTGACCAGCACCTACTTGGTCGCAGATCTGTATTGCAGTGGGGCATGCCTCCACGTGGAAAGTTAGATAACAAAAGAGGTAAATGCTTGAAGGTGTGATGCCACATGCATGTCAAGTGCCATACAATAAAAGTGACATATGTTGAGAACTCATGCCAAGGCTGGGGTACAATACCTTGTGGCGCATTACCCATTGAAGGGGCCATTTGTGGGCCCATTGGCACCATGCCCATGTGTGACATCGTTGTTGCACCTCCAGTCGGGATCATGCCACCGATTAACGAACCATTCTGCATCCAGATTCCAAAGGTTCATCAATGGCTCAGTAGCATGAAATCTTATGTCAGCTCTTAAAAGCAAAGCTATTACTTGCATTGATAAGCTGTTGCAAGCACGAACAGGCCAAATCAGGGTGAATACCCGTTGAGGAGGATACTGCTGAAGCATAGAGGACGGCCCGTTGGTCATTGGACCATTATTTAATTGAGGTGGCTGCAACCCTGTAATCATAGGACAACAGCTCTTCAATAACCAGTCCGAAACCAGAGGGCACCACAGACGACTTTAGATACTCCGAATTCAAGAACGCCGTATCCCGTTCCCTACCAATAAACACTACCTGACAACACTTTGCGCCTGTTGCTACTTGCAAAATCAGAAATTAACACTTCGGGTCTTCAGCCATATTGAAGGTAGGAAACTCTATACAGTGCAAGATGCTCAAATTCTACAGGCACAACATGAGAGGGACGCCTGCCAAAAGAAGGTAGGCCTACATAATGCAAGCGGACCGTACGTTGGGACCTTACCGCCGATCAGGATGTTGTTGTTTCCAGCTATTGCAGTTCCCTGTAACCCACAACCAGCCCATTTGTCAGAAAACAACTCAGTTGCAAGCCTCCTGCAATTTGTAAACGAGTAATATCAAGACAGTGACAACACTGCCGAAAAGACAGAAGGTGCACACCTGTAGATTGTATCCGTTCTGAGGTGGGGGGTAGTCACGAGTTCCCCTGAGCATGACTGGCATACCATTGCCCATAATAGAATTTCCATCCGGTCTGCCTCCAATAAGGCCCCTCTCTGGCATGGTCTGCATATTTATTAGGCCATTGCTGTATCCAGGGTCTGGGCCCTTCATGTGGCCACCTTGGTGTATTGCATACAAAGAGTCAGACTGGGGCCCCAATCTCATGCCACCAACACCCATTGGTGACTGCTGCTGTTGTGCAACAGGCCCTGCTGATCGATTAGGGGCATGGAGGCCTGAAGAGGGAGCCACCATGCCCATTGCCTGGGGTCCACCATGGTGGGTCACTGAAAGCCCTGCAGAGCTTCGCCCCAATATTTGTACAGCATCATGCTGCTGTGTAAAACCTGCATTCGTGGCAAAGTGTTGGCCAGAGGTGCTAGCCTCACTCAGCCCGTTCCCGGGTAGCCGGTCACTCAGAGCCTGAGCTTCAAGACGTCGACTTTCGCCGCCCTGCTTAAGCATCGCAGCCGCATGATGAAGCCGCGCTTGTAATGTGGAAACGTCCAAATATTCCGCCTATAGAAAATTCCAAAACTCAGACGGGTCGAGGACAAAACGAAGAGGCTTGCGGACAAAACAAGGGGTCATACTTTAGAAGCGGCAGTCCGAAACAATTCTTCCTCCAATCGTTTCACAAACAGAGGCAGACGCTTCTGCCAATCAGTGTTACTCTGTTGGTTATGCTTCTTTTCAAACATCTGGTAACTGCACGTGGAAAAACAAACAACTTAGTTCGTCCACCAGACCCCTGCCATCAACTGAAAGACCAACCGAGTCTGGGCCTACATGATTTCCGAAATTTTTCCCCGGTCTTTCTCTTCCGCTTCTGCTTGCCATCCTCCTCCACCCCATGGTGGAATTTGTTGCTGAGGTGGAGTACTACCTGTGGTGGTACCCTGCATAGCTAAAAGTGGGAAGAGCGGCATCCATCACCGAGTATCTGCTTTCGATAACATGCAAAATCCATCGCAAACTCTATGCTCGTGTTAAGCACACATTTCTCGACCCAGTGTCTCCTGCAAACTGAGGAGAGTTCGCAGAGGCCAGGAGGTGTTTTCTGGAGTTTAGAGCCTGCCATCCGCGAAACGCGTGCTAACGGATCCACAGAGTGGATGTCACTTCGAAAAAGAAGAAGTTCGAAGTCTCCCGAATTCGGGATTCGAAGTTCGGGTTCCAAGTTGGCCAACCCCGGTGTACTATACCGGCGTCGGATTCTAGATTCGACTCAATCGGAACGGGTCATTTGCGACTCGCTACACATTCAGGGGTCCGGGTGAGTATTTCAGCCAAATTGACATTTACGGCGCAGATCCGCCGGATCTGATCCGGTATGTGTGTTTCCGGAACTTCGAGAAATGCTCATTTCGTTACGCTTAAAGACTGATTACTGAATTCTCTCTTTCTCTCTGTTGATATTATTTAAGAGAAAAGTGTATTTCCCGCTCCCTCTCTCCCTCTCTCCCCCCCCTCCTCTCTCTCTCTCTCTCTCTCTCTCTCTCTCTCTCTCTCTCTCTCTCTCTCTCTCTCTCTCTCTCTCTCTCTCTCTCTCCCTCTCTCTCTCTCTCCCTCTCTCCCCTTCACCCTCACCCCAAACCCCCCCTTCAGTATCCACAACAACAACTCTTCTCCTACCTACTCGTCTGTATTTTGGTGTTCTTCTATCCTCAAATTACAATTTCAAAATACACACACGTTTGAGGTCATACATCTCTGCGTTCGCGATACGACTAAGTTCCTGCATTATTCCATGGTCCCCTCCCCTCCTCTCTCTCTCTCTCTCCTCTCTCTCTCTCTCTCTCTCTCTCTCTCTCTCTCTCTCTCTCTCTCTCTCTCTCTCTCTCTCTCTCCCCCCTCTCTCTCTCTCCCTCTCCCTCTCTTTCCCTCTCAAAATCACCTTCAGTATTTGGCCCCTACATTCTGCGTCCCTGCATGATGGATTTTTGGTATGCGGTAAGAATAGGCTTCACTCTTAATTTTAAACGCTCATTTAGGGTTTGTGTCCCGTGGAGCATATCCCGTATGTGGGTGCGTCGGCTCCCGGGTGCTCGGTTCCCATGTAATCACGCCCTTAGGACTGGGTAGATGTACTTTCCACAGCCAATTGCCAATGGTGTCAATTGCCAATGGTGAGCAGGAGCTGGAGCTCACAACCCGCATTCAATGTCAGACGCTTCGAAATACGAAATGTACTGCTCATGTCAACTGCACCTAACTTAGGGTTGGGGTAACTTGAGCGCCATAAGGTTGCCCCAAAAATGGTTATCAACAAAGGCGTCAGGGTATTGGAGAATGGACATGACCTCCCTTCCTTCCTTCGCCTTGAGGCTTCTAGCTTCATCTTCAAGCTTCCTTTCCCGGCTTCCAAGCTGACACCATGCACGCTTTGTGGATGGTTTGTTCGAAGTTTACAGGATATGCAAAAGCTTATAACTGTAGAAAGGTACATGAAAGCCTGTTGTAACCCCCATGCCCTTGCCTCCTGGCCTGAATCACGTGTCCAAACAACGACCCCGAGTTCTTACTCCCACTAACTCACTCCAACTTCCCGCACCGCCATGAGAATGAGTGCAAAGTGTGCATGCCCTTGCACACGCGGAGGAAACATTATGTTAACACCACAATTACCCCCCCCCCCCCCCGGGGTACATACAGGAACCGCTCTCCCACAACCAGCATAACCAAAGGCCTTGAGAAACAGCACAGACAGGCAAATTTGCATACAATCGCTTCCGGGTGGTTTGTTCATCTGTCAATGATGTGGTACTCCCCAACACCGTGGATCTCCCCTTTCTTCTTTTCTGCTTATTAGAAACATCCACCTAACCCAAGCTCTTTTTTCCTACGTTAGAAACCACGGAGATGTCCTTATTATGCGCTGTTTCACGACTGCGCTTACTTCTGCTTGCTGTGGTTTACTGCTTTGCACACATACCCTTCTTCCTCTCCTCTTCCTTTACTCTCCTCTTCTTGTCTTCATTGCAGACCCCGCCTAGCCTCCACTGCACAGTCTCACCACCTGCCCCATCTCAAAGCAGTCCCAAGCAGCTGTCCAAGCACAACACTTCCGAAAGGCACTCGTCAAGGCACCTCGGAGCGCTCCGCACTTCCCCTTTCCCATTCGTGATTGGGACGACTTCGTAGTTCTCACAATATCTGGAAATTATCACAATATCTCGAATCCATATTCTCATGCTGCACATGACTCCACCCTGGAGTATTCAAACATAAAAGTGAAGCACATCCTCTAACCGCAAACCACGTATCCTACGGGTACTTGCCGCCTTACATTACCGCATTTGAAAAATATTATTACTGGGTGAAAAATGGCAGTCAACACCATATATCAATTAGAAGAACTCGCACAGGCAAAAGTGCATGTGTGCAGCAAACAGGGTGGCCGTAGTGTAGTGCTTCACACCTCTTGTACCACTGGTGTCAACCTTTGCCCATCCTCAACAGCTCCTGCAGACCTCCCAGCTGGCAGGGGCTGCGCCGCCCCGAGGCCGCCCGGGGGGCAGTACAGCGCCAATGCTGCGCAGGAGCAGCAGGAAAGCTACGCATATGGCGGGGCTCTTGACGCTCGCCAGCAACTGTTACACTTTTCAACTTTAAAACAGCGGGCACGCTAAGGGGTCTTGGAGGCTGCCTGCACTTTGCAAAAGCGAGCAGTGGACATGCTGGGCTCCAGGGGCTGTTTTGGTACTGTTTTGGAGGCGCTCGTTGGTACTGTTTAGAAGGTACTGTTCTGGAGGCCCTCGTTGGTACTGGATAGAAGGTACTGTTTTGGAGACGCTCGTTTGGTACTGTACAGAAGGTACTGTTTTGGAGGCGCTCGTTGGTACTGTACAGAAGATACTGTTTTGGGAGGCGCTCGCTTCCAAAACAGTACCTTCCCTGCACCGCTCCCTCCTGGCAGCCTCAGGGCAGGGCAGGGAGCTGGAGCCCCACCTGGCTCCAGCCGCCCGTGACTCGGTCTGCCACCGCAGGGCTTCCCCTTCAACCCCTCTGATCTGTCACCTCCAGCATTCTTGCAGGTTGCTGGCTGCAATTGCGCACAAGCCTCTGCCGCCCTCCCAAGGTCTGTGTGCCAATATCTTCAGGCTCACCATGAATGAATGAATGGATGGATGGAAGGAATGGATGAGTAGCCATAAATGAATGAAGAATGAGTGGACGAGTGAGTGAGTGAATGAGCGAAGGAGCAAGCGAGTCGATGAATGAAGGAAGGAAGGAGTGAATCAATGTGACACGGTACCCCAAACACGATGACTAGACGTCACAGCGTCACCTCAGGGCCTCGGATTGTGAGTTCAGAAAGTCGATTTAAAATCCCTGACGTCACCAAAGGCACTACCCCATTTCTATGCCACAGGTGTACTTTTGGAAAAGTGCACACACCCCAGCCCCCCCAAAAAGGGGGGGGGGGAGAGCGCGCGCGCGAGAGAGAGAGGAGAGAGAGAGAGAGAGAGAGAGAGAGAGAGAGAGAGGAGAGAGAGAGAGAGAGAGAGAGAGAGAGAGAGAGAGAGGAGAGAGAGAGAGAGAGAGGAGAGAGAGGAGAGAGAGAGAGCGAGAGGAGAGCGAGAGATAGAGAGAGAGAGAGAGAGAGAGAGAGAGAGAGAGAGAGAGAGAGAGAGAGAGAGAGAGAGAGAGAGAGAGAGAGAGAAAGAGAAGGGGGGGGGGGGGAGAGGAAACAATCCATCTGCTCTGGGGCGAACAACCTCCTTTCTAAGCATCCAACCCCCCCCCCCCCCCCCCCGGCGGGTAAATTCAAGTCGAGTTTGCTTCAAGTGTCCTCTGCAATGCACCAAGCCGATTCTCCGCACCTCTTCGAAGACATGCAAATCTGATACTAGTGCTCACTCCTCCTTCCCCTGCAAACTCTGCAGCAATTTCAAGCAAGCAAATCGAATTCTAGTGCTGCCTCCTTGTTCTTCGTTTTCGTGCTGCTGCTTCTTCTTCTTCTTCTTCTTCTTTCTCTCCTCCTCCTCCTCCTCCTTCTTCCTCTTCTTCCCCTTCAACTTCTGCCTGAATGCCTCCTGGCTTCCATGGAGTAGGAGGGACAGTGCTCAAAGCCCTACACCCCGCCTGTGGGGACCTCCTACTCTCCACGGTCCTCAAGCCCTTCCTTCCCCAAGGATCTGGCAAACAGCAGGCATCCTCCAGCTCCAGTCTCCAAGGTGTTGCTGCAGCATGCCACACCCCTCCTCCGATCATGCTGCTGCAGCATGCCAAATCAGTCGTCCAATCATGCCACTGCAGCCTGCTGAACCCCTCCTCCAATCAAGTCGCTGAACCCCTCCACCAATTTAGTCGCTGCAGCATACCAAATCCGTCCTCCCATGATGTTGCTCCATCATGCCAAACTCATCCTGCAATCATGTTGCTGGAGCATGGCCAATCCCACCCTCCAATCATGTTGCTGCACTATCCCAAATCACACTCCTCCAAGCATAATGCTGCAGCATGCTGACCCCCTCGTTCAATCATCTGTCTGCAGCAAACCAGATCAGTCCTCCAATCATGTCGTGCAGCACGCCAACCTCATCCCCCAATTATATTGCTGCAGCATGCCCAATCCATCCTCCAATCATGTGGCTGCAGCATGCCAATCCCATCCTCCAGAAGACGCTGCGCATCCAGAAGACCCTGCGCATCCAGAAGACCCTGCGCACCCGATCGCTGCTTTCCATTCTGTGGGCAGGAGGGCATCCCCCCCCCCCCCCCCCAAGTCTGATCATCCTCGAGTGAGGCCAGCCGGCCAAACTGAGGTTCGACAGAAATCCTCTTCAGCCTATTAAGGACCCAGGCCTATCCAGGAGCCAGGCTGTGGACCCCACAACAGCCTACTCAGAAACCAGGCCTTTTCAGTACCCAGGCAGTGGACCCCAGTCAGTGAACCCAGTACCCAGGCAGTGGACCCCAGCCAGTGAACCCAGTACCCAGGCAGTGGACCCCAGTCAGTGAACCCAGTACCCAGGCAGTGGACCCCAGTCAGTGGACCCAGTATCCAGGCAGTGGACCCCAGTACCCAGGCAGTGGACCCCAGTCAGTGGACCCAGTACCCAGGCAGTGGACCCCAGTCAGTGGACCCAGTACCAAGGCAGTGGACCCCAGTCAGTGAACCCAGTACCCACGCAGTGGACCCCAATCAGTGGACCCAGTACCCAGGTAGTGGACCCCAGTCAGTGGACCCAGTATCCAGGCAGTGGACCCCAGTCAGTGAACCCAGTACCCAGGCAGTGGACCCCAGTCAGTGAACCCCAGGCAGTGGAGTGCTTCAGTAGATGTTCGCCAGGTCTGGTGGGTGTGCAAGCTTCCCACTAACAGGAGGCCTCCCTCTTAAGCATGCCCATCCCAATGGCATCGCTCCCAGGGGTCCGCCTGCCGCATTCGTACGACCCACGGCTTTTTGAACGAAGTCTTTCGACCAGCCCCCACCACCTAAAGAGTGAGGGGGGCTTGGAGAGCCCCATGGGGGATCTCAGTACCTCTTCCTGACGTTCTCGAGGCGCCCCTTCGGGACGAATCCTACAGGCAATATCGCTGTACAGAGCGTTTATCATAGCATCTGGATTATTCAACACAACCCCCGTATGTGTTATGATAGTTCACGTGAACCGTACTGTCAAAATATCTTTACATTGCCTCCCAAGGAGGTGCTTTCCCAGGGGACCCAACGACGGCCCAATGCCTGTTAAAGACCCTCATGCAGCCATCAGATGGCAGACAGGAGGGACAGACGAAGGGAAAGAGCATGGAGATGGCAGAAGGGAGGGCCGGAGGAAGGGAAAGAGCATGGAGAGGAGCCTGCTGTACTCTGGACTACACCAGGCTGCTCAACCGCACCCCTCTCCAGACTGGAGAAGGGGCGACTCCAGTGTACCATCCCCTTGGCCCCACCAACCCCTCAATTATGTATCTTTCGAACATACACGTGCTGTTGACTTCACTCAGCCTTGCAGCAGTGAGTCAGCACGTGGTGTGTTGCATTTCTCGCTGAATGGTGGTCCCAACTCGAGATTCACAGACCCAGCCTCCTTGTAGCCGGCCTCAGACAGGTGTTCTGAGAATGAGTGGTGTCATAACCACAGGGGGTTTGGACAGGAATTGAACCTGTGCCTCTTGGTTAAAGAAACCAAGCGCTCTCCACTGAGCCACCAAACCATCCAAGGTTGAAAAAGAGCCCTCCAGATTATACCAGCCCCACTGCTCCCTGTGTCGCATATTTCCTCCGCCACAAGCTGCCATCTGCCCCTTTTGCTATATGACTCTTGTAAAACAAATAGGATTGGACCTGGATGCAAAAATTTGGCACAGTTTAAAACACAGAGCTCGCTCCTCTCGTCCCCATCATACCGGGTGGAGGCTGGGTTGCGCCCTGTCTACACCTCTTCAGACCCCTTCATGCCACTTCCCATAGAATGGACTATTCCAGGTGCTTAACAGTGCTCTTGGCCCCTTTCTGTTTTCTCCCACTTCCCTATACAGTCCATGCCTTGGGCAAATGAGCATCACCCCCACCCCCGTCCCTCCTCCCAGAATGAACCTTCCCCCAACACAGACACACATACACACACACACATGCATGCACACGCACACACGCACGCGCGCGCGCACACACACACACACACACACGCACACGCACACGCACACGCACACACACACACACACACGCACACACACGCGCACGCACAGAGAGGGGGTTAGAGGGGGGGGGGAGAGAGAGAGAGAGAGAGAGAGAGAGAGAGAGAGAGAGAGAGAGAGAGAGAGAGAGAGAGAGAGAGAGAGAGGGGGGGGGGAGGGGGGGGAGAAAGGGGGGAGAGATCTCACACTCATGTACTCATCATTGCACTCCACGCTCTTTCTTTCAACCCTCCTCCCCTTTCTCCCCTCATCTCCCCATCCCCCCTCTCTCTTTCTCTCCCTCCCTCCCTCTGCTCACTCTCTTCACACCTCTGCCCCTCCAATCCCCTTCTCCCTCCCCCTCCCTCCTCCCCCTTCCCCCCCCCTTCTCTCCCACTCTTTGCCCCCCCCCTCTCTCTGTCTCCCTTCCCCCGTCCCCTCTCGCCTCTCTCCCCCGCCCCCCCCCTCCCTCTCCCTCTCCCCCCCCGTCCCCCCCCCCCCTCTCTCTCTCTCTCTCTCTCTCTCTCTCTCTCTCTCTCTCTCTCTCTCTCTCTCTCTCTCTCTCTCTCTCTCCCCCCCCCCGCCACCCCCCCCCCACACACACACTCTCAGAGAGGTCTGTGCGTGTGTGTGTGTGTGTGTGTGTGTGTGTGTGTGTGTGTGTGTATGTGTGTGTGTGTGTGTGTGTGTGTGTGTGTGTGTGTGTGTGTGTGGTGTGTGTGTGTGCACGCATAGCCAGGGTGTCTGGTCTGCAGGGCCTGTGAAGTGTCATGAATAAGGTGTCTGCAGTTGTTAACTGTTGAATTGCCCCTTGTGAGACATCGCAGCCAATGCAACACAACTGTACAACATCTTGCAAGAATTGACCAAATCCCAACAAGAATCCCATGTTGCAGTTCGAAAGATCGTGTATTTCCATTGTGGACTGTACGGCACCTGTGGTTTTCAGAGGCAACATAGTGTTTTTGGTCATCGCAGAGGCCATGCTACGGGCATGCATGAAAAGTGAAATTTCTTCTTCTTCTTCTTCTAAATATCACCTATGATATGACTCCTATGACATGAGATTCCACTTGTGTACGGGCGAGATTGTGTACTACCGTACTTTAGTGCTGTACATCGGCCGCCTGAGGTGCCACGACTGAGCCGGCCAGCTGGGAAGCTGTGGCAATTGCCGTACACGCACACACCAGTGACATTTCATAAAAGTGGGGAAAGGAAAAGAAATTACATCTTCACGGGTTTAAACCCTGTAATACTCGGATTCGTTCTTGCCAACAAAATGTGAAAGACTTGCAACGCTTGAAACACAAAATGTGATGTCAACTAGGCGGTAACGTTACCGTCGATCACACGTGCCGAGAAAGCTCGCGAGTATGTTGCTTGGAATTGATCACCTCCATCACACACGCCACCCAATGCTCAGCGTAACGGAGTGTTCAGCATCCTGTATGACAGAAATGTCTGCGAGCTCTACACCGTTAACAAGGGAACGACGGCAGTGCCACCACGGCCCCCTTTGTGGGCGACTCAACCCAAACCAGTGATGACTTAGAGACAGACTTTGTATTTCCTGATAACCTTCCCATTACACTGCCATAAACAAATTTTGTAGAAATGAATATCCTTAGCCGTTGGGAGTCGGATTGGTGCGTCCAAGAGCTGCTTGTGCACGGCTGCTTCTGCATTTCAAACATTGCACAGACGCCCAGAATTCTTCAAACTACCATACACAGTTTTGAGGTGTCACCGTCCACGACGTGAGTTGCCAATACAGCTCAGAAGAGGACAGTGGCTTCTACCGTCGACGCCAAAATGCCTTGCAAGAAAATAAGTAATTCTTAATCCAAAAAACCTCCTACATTATGAATGTAGAGCTTCTTTCGCTCAGAATGTGACCCACTAGGCTCGCAGATAGCCAGGTAGACAGCATCTTTAAGCGAACGCATGGGCGACAACCCCTGGAAACTCTTATGAACTAAAAATGTCACAACTGGTGAATTCTAATCAGTATAGACGCAAAGAAAGCAATATGAGACCTTGTTCAAGTGCCTCCCCACGACTCGGAGCTACCCATTAGCCCTGCCGCAATCGCGGCCCACTGAACAGTGAATATGCACCTTCTGTACCGACAGGCCATTATAAACATACACAATCGTATGTTAACACCTAAAATGTGTGAAATTCGGATCCATGTGTCGCTACCGTTCAGCATTTTCAAATCATTCCATTCTCCCCCCCCCCCCCCCCCGCCCCGGCAGCCCCTTCCTAGAATTAGCACGCCTCATTCAAAAAATGCCCCAAGCACAGTTGAGATTTACCAGAAGAAAGGGATAGTAAGGCCAAATTGTAAGTCGAGTTTTTAGTTGCAGGATGCTCCTGATAACTAAGTGTCCACCACAAGTACCGACCGATGGACATGCTGCGTTGCACTTAAATATCGAAGGGGACAGCTGCAAGTGCTCCCGGTTTGTCTGGTTGGAATTGAACTGCTAATCTATTCGATCCAGTGCAGTACATGGAATTAAAAAATGAGACAGACATACCGACAGCACCATCTGTTAAGACGTCCAAAATAAAGGTTCTGCACAATCAGTTTATAACTCGTACTTGCATGCATATTTCAATACTAGATGAACCCAGCTGGCCCATCTCCGTCACTAAGAATCTTACGGCCAGCCCGGGCTTTCAACCTGGTTTCCCTGCGTTGAACCCATCGGGTTCAAACTACGTCCCGCAAGTCTACCTGAGCCATCTAAAGAACAATGAATGCCACACAAAGAATGTACTCTGGCGTCAAGAAAGGGCGCTCTTAGGGTTTAACCCGCACTTCTGACATTCGTTTGTAGGGGGGATGCACGTACATTGATTGCGTTATATAATGGCAGGGCCAAAAGCATTAATAATTTACAGGTCGACGTTATGCCTTGTTACGATGGGGTCGGAAAGTACGTGATTTCCAGCCTGCGGTCGGCGGTAGACCCTCAATTGAGGGGATGGCCGGACCTGCATTTGCACCCCCTCGCACCTCCGGCTGACCTTTTCGCGCAAAATCTTCAGACGAATGTGTGACTTGGAGCACGCCAGCTGAGCATGCGGCGTAACTTCCCTCTAGTGCGGTGGGATTGGCGGGAGCCTTCAGTTCGATAGTAGGATAGGTAGATAGATAGTAAGCGCGATATTGGCAATGTCTTTATTCCGAGAAAGCCGACTGAATTTCGAAAATTCAATTTCCTCGGAACCCTAATTGGGGGGTTGACGTTAGAGTTAGGTTTGTGAGGCTTCTGTGGTGCGGGGGGTGTGATTTATTTTTATGTAATTATAAACCCTAATCCCTTCGGAAAGGCCCTTCCCCAGATTTTCGAGTTCTTTCTGCAAGAAAGATTACTAGATAGCATCCTCGTTGATGATCCAAAAATCCATACTTGCAATTAATTCATGAGCCAAAAGCTACGTGACTGTTGTCTGCATGACACCGAAATATGTTGGAATGCCTACAGAAGGTATTGACATGAAACAAAACCACACGCATGACTTACATACACGTACAGGGGCTCAGATGCTGGCCACATCTGCAATCAGAATCCCAACCACACCTGCAGACAAAGGCACGGTGGCGAGCACATGGGCATGTCACAAAAACAGTTTTAACTATTATAGCAGTGTACTCAATAGTCTCATCGTGTGATCACTGGCATGTGGTGGAACACCAACCTCACTCCTGTACCCCTTCATACCCATAATATTGTATTGCTCTACACATCGACAGGTTGTTGGGGATGCTGTGGATATCGGGGTTGCCAACCGCACACCAGGGACCAATTGTATGTACATTTGTCTGTCTGTGCTGTTCCTCAAGGGCTTTGTTATGCTGGGTGGAGGAAAAGAAACTTCGAGTATGTACGGGGCCACGGGGAATGTTGGTGCTGCTCACATAATCTCTTCTCCGGATGTGCCAGGTCATGCACACTTCACTCTTTTTCTAAGAGCAGCTACGGGTGTTGGCAGTGGATAGTAAGGTACAGCCAAATAGATGACTGTGTTATGGGTGGCAACTGTGCAGCTACTGTTGCGTGCCTGTAAAGGCTGAGAAAATATGGCTAAGACAAAGTCCAAACCACAACGAGCAAAATATCCAAACGTCCTCGGGAGCTCTAGATAGACTTTGAACATAACCTTTATCATGTTGCAGTCATTGCCGTTAGAAATCTAAGGTACCAGAAAGAAATCTGAACGTTTGTAACATGTGATAAGACAAAGGATCAACGTTCCCACACTAACAAACACACGTGCATGTGCTATGTGGTGTACCATGTCCATCCGAAAACGTCTGGCCATGGATCAATATTGTAACTTCAAAGCGCTCATGTAAATTTAGACGCCTAGTCTAAAGTTTAACCAATCATGGCCGTTAATGTACTGTTATATAGCTGAGTCCCAAAAAACTGTCAAATATATAACGAGTACATAAGTATATAATTATGTACTTATAAGTATTATAATTTACTTATCACTATTATAAACACAAAGGCGCTCATATCAAAGTACATTATATAACAAATAAAAATGTTCATGTTCATTTGAAATTGCTTTGAATCGGAAACTCAAGCAACATGCGTGATTATCAAGCATAAAGGAGCACATGTGAGAGATCAGGCACTGAGACTCTTGACACGGAGCTTATGCACCCCAAAATGGTTACATTAACACATGCATCGGTCTTTATTCTGAGCACAAAACGACCAATGGCGGAAACAACGTCCTTGTAGTCCAAATCCTGACGTAAGATCCCTCATGAGCTGTGACATATTACGGAAACTAGTGTGTTAAAAGCACCTCGTTTACGTATAGCTTGTCAACCTCAGCAAGACAACACTTCATACCACAACGCTAACTCTCAGCGAATGATGCATCAACACTCCCTATCTGCATCAGCAAAAACAACACTTCATGTCAACCATCTACTTATTGAGGGTCAAAGAACGCTGGAACCCCTAGAGAAATCGTTTTACGCCCAAACAATAATGAGTTAGCCTCATCCATGGCAAATGACACCAAAGAGAGACGTCATGACACTCTATCAACGCTAGCATACTATGTTCGGCCACACATGTACACAATGGCCGGCTGAAGACACGGCGCAAGCACACTACCAACAGTCTCTACAGACAGGCACCCGCGGGCATGCTACAACAGCCACTTGACAGACAGCCAAGCCCCTGAAGGCTGTATACTTGCTCAAAAAGCTGCCAGTGCTATGAAGCGGGTCGAACCACAAAATGGAACTCTTGACCTGCCACTCCAAGGCCCAGGGCCCCTTCCCTTCTCCCAGTACACTCTGCAAAGGAACCTAGATCTAGATGGGGGCGGCGTAGATGGCCAGCGCTGGCGAAGTTCCGGACATAGAAAGTCCCCCAACGTGTCAACAACGGCTCCTAAGTAAGCCATGCCATCTGCTTTAGCAATGCACACCCCCTCTGAAGTGGGTGAAATGCATTTCTGCTTGCTGCCCCCTTTGAAAGTGCCTCCAAGGCGTTTGCCACTCTCTAGCAGCGTTGAGCTAAACCTGACATGAGCTCATATATCAGAAAGACAAAATCCCTCGCCTTACCCTGCTTCTAAGTAGTCGCCCATACATTCAGGTCCCTGGATATCATGAACTTGCTGACATACATAAATTCGCTAAACATGTGGCTTGGCCGGCCATTTGCATGTGAAAAAGCCGCCAATGGAAGGAGCTTATGCAGTCAGTTGCTTGCATGGCGGCCAAGCGAGGAATGACATTGGCCCTTGGTGGTGCCAAAACCACAAGCGGGCTCCACAACCAACCGCACCCACACATACGCACTCACACCCACACAACTAAGAGACCACCCACGGGTCACACATATTTCCAGGCAAACGAGAGGCAGTTGACTCTCAAAAGCCGCAGTATGCCTAAACGAGGGTCCTGCAAAATTGCTAGGAAGCTTGCTAAAATACACGTACTTAGCTGGACTCAGACAATACTGGATTGGACCTCCCACAGGATTTAGACAAAATTATAACGTACCTCCCAAATAATATACAGAATTTTTTCGTGCACTCACTCCACCCATTCTCGACTACAAAGACGAGGCGCGGCATTATACTTGCCAAAGCCTCTGTGGGCAGACAGAAACCAACAAGCTGCTTCTACTTTAAAAAGCTTGGCACCGATGGTTTTATTCATGAAGACGCCTTCCTTTCCCCTCGTGATGGCAGCATCCATCTGGGTGTACAGCGCAGTTGACCAAAATACATAGACCAGTGATTACCACGCAATAGTAATGTTCATGAGTTTATAGAAGCGCCACAATGCCATTTGGATTAAATGTTCACAAACATCATCAGAGACACGTCCTCAGAAATCATCTTGCACCCATGTCTTCCTTGACATGAGCTTAGATGAGGCCTTCCCTGTCAAAGTCGGTAATGCTTTCTTGTTCATCCAGCAAAAAGCTGTTCCCCCATGGCCAGACGTTGGAGACAAGCCTCGGGGCGAACTCCGTAGGCTTCAGTATCACACAATCTGATGAGGATAGTAGTAGTCGTAGTAGTAATAGTAGTAGGAGTGATAGTAGTAGTAGTAGCAGCAGCAGCAGCAGCAGTAGTAACAGTAACAGTAGTAGTAGTAGTAGTAGTAGTAGTAGTAGTAGTAGTAGTAGTAGTAGTAGTAGTAGTACTACTACTACTACTACTACTACTAGCAGCAGGAGGAGGAGGAAAATTTGCCACTGTACTCGACAGGTCTCCCCTTACGCTCAAATCGCTTCACTTCTAATAAGGAACGGTTGGAGTAGGGAGCATCCACTGTAACAATCAGCTTCCTATCTAGACTGATGATGTACATGATAACATTACATTGTGACATTCTTCACTTCAACTCCGGGGTCCCCTCCACTACTAAACAACTCTCAGATATCTGCTTGCAACACATAATACGGAACTCACTTGGAGATCCATCAGGATCATCACCACCACAAAAGGCTCGAGACCCTTCCAAACCTTTGGTCAGGATTGGCAGTGTTTGCGGAGGATCATGCGAGTCCGATGTTAAAGGAACCCCCAGGGATTTGGCATACTCCTGCAGTTGACGCAGGAACCCTCGATTGGGATTTGTTGCAGGTCGAGCCAATTTAACCATATGCAACGCTTCCTCATACGGAACATTTCTCCCTGCGCCACACACGATATAAGGCCTCCGCACCCAGGTCCATACTAAGACTTGATAGATACCCCTCATGGGAGAATAAGGTATCCTGTGCACATGCCTCGTTTGTGCCAGAATAGGTGGAAGGCAAGGGCGCTGCAAAGCTGAATGTTTTGTAGCGAAGGAGACAAACCCCTCGGGGGGGATTGGGGGGCACAGAAAGAGGGGGGATGCGGAGGCAGAGGGGGAGGGGAGAGAGACGGAAGGGGGAGGGTTGGGGGAGGAAAGGGATGGAGGCAGGGAGAGGCTCACAGTGGAGAAAAAAGCATACAACACTACACCCATCCACCATCCCACCCCCCCCCCCACACACACACACACACCCGTCCTCACCCCACACATTACACCCACACATAGAAGGACAGAAACTTGAAAACACTTATAAAAAAAAGAACTTTTGGCAAACAGGATCAGGTACAAATCCTAACAGCATCAAGCTTGTAATACAAGGCAAGAATTACAGCTGACACATGCAATGGAGACGAGCACAGTCATTGAGGAAACAACCGATGAAAAGACGGGGAGGGACTCTTACTGGCTATTAGATATGCAATTACAAGAGTTGGTGAGCGACTTTGTCCAGCATAGCAGTGTACTAAGACACCTCCCTTCCGCAGAGCCTGTGCACTTCATCAGGTTACCTCTTTCCCATCCACAGGCCATCAAGACACACAGGACACTAGATTGGATCACGAAAATGTGTGCCAGTTGTAATTGTGACATCCTTCTTGTTAAAGGGAGAAAAGCGGAGCCCACCGCTGAACCCTGTTGTCAACACAAACGTTTGTGCATACTTGCCAATCTACCGACCAATCAGCATTTTCCGAGCATGGGGATACACAACCCCCTCCCCCAAAGAATAAACCAAAGAATATCTGCATTAATAGCCATATCCCTTCTCCCCTCCCCTAAGAGAGGAACAGATGTAAAATGAAATGGGATTGAAATGGTATTAAATGGGAACAACAGACAGTGCATTTAAATTACAATGAAAAATGGCACAGTCCACATCATTTTCAGACTTCCGCAGAGCAGCTCTAATCATTGTTATAACAGCGAAGGCTGCACGTCACCCCAAGGTGCCTTTCCCAGCCTTTTATGGCAGTTGAACTCCTACCAACCTAGTTTGATATGTGTGGCATACGCTTCTTCCCGAAAATACAGACCAACCCTGGGGAGGGACAGGAATGCAGAAAAGGTGTCCACCTTGTCAATAAATTTGTTGCTCTGCGCAAAAAATTGGGAGATGTCGTCGTCTTCGTCGTCGTACACTTCCACAACCTTGTACTTCAGCCTCGTTCTATGGAAACACGGCACTACCGGGGAAGCGTTGATCACATGCGTAATTCCAAGGTCCAAAAGGACTGTAACATTCTTGGCTGCACTTATGGACCCTGGAACCTTGCCAGCCGTCAGGTTTGCAAGGTCTAAACCCCCTTGATACTGGTACGCTGACTATCTCACCCTTCAAGACATGGCCGCAATGACGCAGCATCTGACCGACGTGACTCATGATGAACGTGTCACCCATGAGTAACACCCATTCTCAATGTGCACAAAGCATAAATTATAATGTTTGTCTACCACAATGTTTCACTTTCGTCTTACTCCAGTAAGGAATCCTGCTCTTCCTGGGACACCAGCAGCCAGTTCTTAAGGAAGTTACATTGCCCAGAAGTGCAAATTTAAGAAGTTCTGCAGTCACTCCGAGGTGTCAGAAAATAACTTGTCAGAACTGCGTGCAGCCGCAGTTTCTGTGACAGTCATGGCCACACTTCAGGGCCTTACCGACATACAATCCTGGTAGCACCCCTCCAGGGTCATCCCTGCCGAAGCACCGAGCGGCAACAACATTTAGAATGGCACGTTTCTTTTCCTCCTGATCGTCAGTCATAGTCCTGTACGAAAGTAAGCCCAAGGAGGTTTACGCAATGTCCAAGCATTTACCTGTAATACACAGTAAGCACACGGCAACATGAAGGCCCAATAAAGCACATAAATGCTAAGAACCGTCGCAGGCACCCACAAGTAATGTCGCATAGCAAGTGGGTCCAGATGCCAGGAAACTCACTTTTGTTGCGTCGAACATGAAGACCAAAACCAATGATCTTCTGGATTGGTTGAAGGACGACGTTTAGGTGTTCCCGATGTGGGTAAAGATTCTTAGAAGGAGGATGGACACGGAGTGGCCACCCCGTACTTGTATCAACTAGCCCAATTCGTGTATAAATTGATGCCCGCAGAGCGAACTTCACGGAACACTCCAGGCGCGAAAAAACTATTTAAAGCAACTGCTGAAACAGGTCACCGTTATATTAGGTTCAAAGAGCAACTGCTGAAACAGCATACGGCTAAGCTCACGGTGCAAAGACATCTTGGTAGTCACCGCTACGCCACAGAACGCAACGTACCGGTACAACACCCCAAACAATTCAGTATTGACAAGCAGCAACTAAAACTGTGAAGGCTTTGAAAAGACGTGAATGAGGCCTGACTCCATTTACTGGGGTTTTAACACGCGGTCATCGTCACTGTCGAGGACAAACGAACATTACAATTACAAAGACGACGGCACTGACCGAGCCTCTCCACATTCAAGAAGATGAAAATTTTGGTGCCGCAGGTAAGATACCTCCAGAGATGGCCTCATCGGGATGCTCGTAATTAGGACGTGAGAGATGGTAAGCGATTGGCGGGTGAGCGATTGGCAGGTGACGAATATGCCAGCTAGGACAGCAGAATCTATTTCCGATTAATGTTGTGGTACATGTGGATTATATTGTCTTGAAGCATTTGGTTTGCGTCTATAATTTCTTGCGACAGGTTTGGGGAAGGCTGTGCAAAGGAAAGGAAGGTTTGAGACAGTCTTTTTACTACGTCTCATTGTAAAGAAGGGTTCAGTAGGAAGTTAGCAGTGGCTCACAAACCGGAGTTGGAGGGTACAATCCTTCCTGCACTTTATGTAACAATCGCTGTCTCACCGACCTTAGGCCTACACCCCCTCCCAGAGATACATGAAATTCTCTAAGGCGTAGGTCGATATTGGCATACGACACCGTTGACACAACATTAACAGACATTCCAATACAGCTTCATCCCGGCACAATGTCACGCTCTCGGCAACATAGACACAGCAGTGTCTCGATCATCAGCCGTGCACAAAAGATACGGCATCAAAACAGCTGGAGTCCAGAAGCGCGGAACTCTGTTCTAGTTTGTGTGTAGCTAAGCCGACAACAAACTCAAGGGATACCTGCACAAAGTGGCAATCTCCGCAACATAGATACAGCAGTGTCTCGATCATCGGCCGTGCACACAAGGTACCGGCATCAAAACAACTGGATTCCAGCAGAATGGAACTGCCAGCCACTCAAGCCACTGTTCCTCAAGTATTGCACCAAAAGGGCTCACTCTACCAGCCCAAAAAAAAAAAAAAAAAAAAAAAAAAAAAAAAAAAAAAAGAAAAAAAAAAAGGGAGCACGAAATGCACGTGCAGGGACAGTATTAAACTGTTGTCCCGTCAGTACCTTTGCGTTAGGTACTTCACTCACTACTTGATTTGACAAGACCATTGATGCACGGAACTGATTGACCTTTGAGTGTTGAAACCGACTCGATCAAGTAAACTCAATACCGTTGAACGACCCGAATCTTATTACAAATGCGAAGTCACTGCAGCAGGTGCCTAAGACTGGTCGGAATCAACACCACTTTGGACTCACTAGTGTAATTGCCCGAGTCTCTCGATCAGCACCCAGATTACAGTTCAAATGACCTGAGTCAGTCCATGAATGTCTCTATGCGTATAAAGACGAGGTCTGTTGGTGCATTCCCATTCTTGATTACTTACATGCAACCCACAAACGTTCTATGCCCAAAGGAGAAATTTCATCACACGTATAATGAATCAGAAGACTATAGATGTGCATATCCAAGTTACAAAAGTCGAGTGTATGCTGACATTCTCCAAATCCTGCCACAGGTACTGTTAACAACGTGGAGTTTTTGTCTGACTCTCTCCTTTGTTGTGTGTGTGTGTGTGTGTGTGTGTGTGTGTGTGTGTGTGTGTGTGTGTGTGTGTGTGTGTGTGTGTGTGTGTGTGTGTGTGTTTTAAAACACACAAATTTGTGTGTGTGTGTGTGTGTGTGTGTGTGTGTGTGTGTGTGTGTGTGTGTGTGTGTGTGTGTGTGTGTGTGTGTCTGTGTGTGTTTGTGTTTGTGTTGTTCCTATGTATGTCATATATGCGCCAATCTCTTTCCGCAGTTTCATGTTGCCAACCCTCCCCCCCCCCTCTTAACACATGGTTGGGCAGGAGCAGCACAAGCATGTATCCTAGGATGCCGAACGCCTTGTCTTAGGAGCTTGCCATTATCACAACACATTCCTCTACGTTGCTATTCATGTGATCAGCAGCTCTATCAGTGCTCACATTTCAATTACTATGCTAACGTGTCATACCATCATTCGCTAATCGTGTGAAATTGACGGCACTTGCGATTGCACCATGCACGGATCCGGAAGTAATCCCGAAGTAATGATTCACATGTGTCTGCCCCACTACCATCAACTCCAGGCATAGCCTTCCCTGTCTCAACCTGACTCTGCACATCAGGGAGAACGCCCAAGGTTGGCTGACTCACGCCAAAGGTTCCTGGGGGAAGTGCCATCTGTGATCCCCCTGGACCCTCACACCCTCTTGCAGCTTTTGCATCTTGCCCAGCTGGATTGTACTTCAGTCCCTCCCCGAGCTAGCTTTTCCAAGTATCCCAGCACAGACCATGTTTGCTTGGATTGTACCTTATAAGTAATTACGCAGATCCGGAAGTTGGACTCTTACCTATTGTCCCACGTGGAAGGCACGCCACAAGTCCTTTGATAGGATATAACAATGCATTTGCATACCCTATCACTGTGGGTAGTTAATTATAATTATAATTAACTTATAATAATATAATAAACTTAATTTATAAACTTGAAGGCCCGATAATTATAATAAACTTAATTTATAAACTTGAAGGCCCGATTTTGCTGTTAACACTCAGCCAACGTTGGCTGAGCGTTGACAGCAAAATCGGGCCTTTAAGTTTGTAATTTATAACTGTGGGTAGTTAAGTTATAACTACCCACAGTTGCAAATAAAATTGACGAGCTATCCTCCCTCTGGAGCTCCATTAAATTATAACGGTTCCAGGATGAATGATTATTTTTAAATTTGTCCGTTCTGTAGCTACTATAGCATTTGGGATCTAAGGAGTTGTGTTGGCCATGGGCCATGTTGGTCCCAGGGGTACCCATTACACATTAATATTTATTATTTGGCTTCATGAATCTCTGATCAGAGGTTGTTGCGCCATGCATGGATATAATTTGTAACATCCAGTTGCTTAAGTTCGAAGTGGAATATTATATATTAAGTATTAAGTATTTAGGAATATTATATATTAAGTGGAAAATAAGAAATTAATTCCCCTTCGTTTGCCTACTTGCATGCATAGGCGCAGACACTTACAGGCACCCTCTTTTGGACTTGCTGATAGTAATACACAAGGCAGTACATACACATATAAGACGAACTTCTAAAGAGGACTGGGCAAAATGAAACAGAGATAAAGCCTGTTGTGGACTCCACCGATTCCTGGCATACCACTGAAAATTGCGATTCTCATCGTCTCATTTAAGACCTTAAACAAGACGATGAGAATCCCAATTTTCTGCGCTTTCCCAGAAAATCCACACGTTCTTATCTCCCACCTGAAGGCTTGCCTTACCTCAGGACCACAGGATGGCAGTTGCCTGGTTGGCAAATTTATGTTTGGAACATATATAGCCTGCCTTTACCTGACCTGGGTTTCCATTTGTCCAGTCAATGTCGACGTCGTTAGGTGATGTCGACATCATCTAACAAGCTTCGAAGCCATGCATGTCATGACAAGAATTCTTAAGAATTCTTGTCATGACATTCTGATCAGAAATCTGCAATACACACTGCGTTACAATACTGACCGGTCCCCAAGGCCCCTGCAATGGGCCATGGGAACAGCTGCGACTAATTCCGGCCAGCAAATCGTCCGCACACCATCCTCAACCGAAAACAAAACCGTCCTTGCCGTATGCTACGTTGGCCTCGCACATTCTGAAACAGCTCACAATTACTACCATATGCATGGCTTAAAGCAACGTCCCACGCATGGGGAAACCAAGGCATGTCTTGACGCATATATGACGTATATACCTAGGACTTGCAAGGCATGTCAATTGACGCACATGTGTACACCTAAGACTTGCCCCTCGCAAATGCAGGATTTGGTTTCACTTGACAACCGTTTCTTGTACATCAACATTGTTCCTGTGTACGTTGAAATGTAGCTAGATCTAGACCTGCTGCAGCAGTGGACTGTTCCTGTCATGCATGTATTTGAAATATACTTCTTCGAATTCCAAACCAATGCCGTCCGGTATCGCAACCACTAATGAAAGTGTGCTAGAAAACACTGATGCCCAGCTTCAATTAGCAATCAACCGCCATGCACCCAGACCAGTAGCAGTCTACATTTGCCGCTATGATGTTAATGTCATGTTCACATGACTGGCACAGAACTATGTAACTGCAATTGCAAGACACTCAAGAGACAGCTTACGCTGCTTTTTTGAACTTCCTCCTCTTCCGACACACTGTTGAGTTCCTGAGGTTCCTGCATCCTCAAAAGGTACTCGGTCGCACCAGCTTTAGCACACACAAATAGCAGGCCCTGCTGGGGACAAGGCGAGATGCCTCTGGACAACCTTCCCTTCTGCATTTTCCCCGACATTGACGATGGTCACATACAAGCTTTTGCACCTTCCACCAGCGAGTTTCATGTTGCAGCACCACGATGTATAAGTGGTACGTCAACATGAAGACCTCCACTTCAGCTCTGAAAATGCAATTTAATGCGACATATCTCCTCAAAAGCAAACCCACTTATCTGACTCCCAACATTCACATAGAAGCAGTCAATGTTGAGGGCTTGCGTATTGTATATACATACACACTCCCTGGTACAAGCTGCAGTGCCCGCTGGACATGGGCTGCGTTTTCCCTGGCAGCCATAAACTCACCATAAATTTCTTATACCTCAAATGTGCCCCTCATCACAGCATCATCCTGAGTTTTGAGCGATCACCACGCAAAATGGTACAACCGGCCATTAGATGCTCTCACACACAACAAATCTGCGAGATACGCATTGGGCAAGGCTATGATACTTTGGATATCTCTATTCCACATCAAGAAAACCTGTCCTGACACTTAGTGCTGGCAAATGACACAGGAGTGTTCGCATGCCCAAACGTGGGACGTCACTGCACTTAAACCTGTGATATCCCCAAGTCTGCTTAAGGAAAGGAAAATACACTAAAGATGGAAAAAAGTGACGATCTGCCTAAGTGGCTACAATCGCGTTTCAGGGTCATACTGCACTTAAGTTTGGTGCCTTCTTTTCAAACTAGCCGATGCTTTGGCATATAGATTCACCTCCATGACGTACGCCTGTGGACCTAGCTACGTCCTCCCAAGGTCAATCAAAATGCCTCCCAGGCAGCTGTCTCTGATAATGCTGGGTTGCCTTTGGGCGCCAGAATCATGAAGATGCTTTAGGTAGGTCTTGCTATGCCTCCAAGCCTTGACATCCGAATAAAGATCCTTCACGATTACTTCTGCCTGCACAAATTGCACACAGGCATGTATTTTGCTAACCCACGCCCTATGTGACATGTATGTGTGTGTGTGTGTGTGTGTGTGTGTGTGTGTGTGTGTGTGTGTGTGTGTGGATGGTGTGTGTGTGTGTGTGTGTGTGTGTGTGTGTGTGTTTCAATGTTTCTTCTTTGTTTTGCTCTGGAAGATTCATTTGTCCGTTCTGTAAAGACAAGAGATTTCCAGGTGCGAGATGACAACTCGGGATCGACAGCTCGACAACCCCTGAATCCTGAACAGTATCAATCCAAGGAGGCCTCCTTGCCAAGTCTCGGACCCATCTGGAACACGCCAGGAACAAGATAAATGAGATGTAACGTCAAAACATGTACCAATGGATCTTATAGACAAAGTTGGATTGAAGCCTTCGGGCCAAACATCAGGATAAGATAAAAAGGCGCACCTGGACCAATGGCATATTTGGAACGAGAGCCAGAAAGTGTTGCGTGATGCAGATACAACCAAGGTCTAGGAAAGAGATGGCTTGCAGCAACCATGTGCATGGGCGCATGTATGTGTGTGTGTGTGTGTGTGTGTGTGTGTGTGTGTGTGTGTGTGTGTGTGTGTGTGTGTGTGTGTGTGTGTTTGGGGGGGGGGGGGCGGGGGGGTGCATGTGTATGTCTTGAGAGGGGAGGGGGTGAGGGAGGGAGGGAGGGGGGGGAGAAAGAGAGGAGAGAGAGAGAGAGAGAGAGAGAGAGAGAGAGAGAGAGAGAGAGAGAGAGAGAGAGAGAGAGAGAGAGAGAGAGAGAGGGAGAGAGAGAGAGAGAGAGAGAGAGAGAGAGAGAGATAGAGAGTGAGAGTATGTGTGTGTGTGTGTGTGTGTGTGTGTGTGCGTGTGTGTGTGTGTGCATGCGCGCGCTCGCGCGCAAAAATGCGCCAGAACGAAGTTTCTCTCTCTCATCACAATACCCACATGTATAAATAAGCGTAGCTCTCAACACCAAAATCAGATGTGGGCTACTAACACATCCTGGCTGTCTCAATGTGAGCAAATAGAGCAGGGGCTCGAGGGTACCCGCAGCGGGAAAGCACGGGGAAGCTCGTTCAACCCATGTGTTATCCTCCCCACAAAGACAAAAACACAACTGTTCACACCGCAGCACAGTCATACTAATTTCGGAAAGAAACAGAAGGTCCCAAACCCACCGTGCAAGTGCCCTTGCTCCAACAACAACAACACACGTGACAGCAGCCAGAGCAAGCCCATCCCTGACTGCTCTCGTCATCAATGGTTTTGGCGGTGGGTGCTTCCGTGGAGCCAGAATTTCTGCAGCGGCTGTCAAACGGTCATTGCTGTAGTAATAATACACCCTTCCCACAGCTTCTGTGGCCCACGTCAACCAAGGTGCTGGCATTGCGAAAAGATGCTTTCCCTTGTCTTCCCGGCAGCGTTCCTGGACAAGACACACAAGGTGTGAATATGCAGCGCAGCAAGCTTTGACAATCACCTTCTTGAACATGGAACCAACAAAGACATGGGGGACATTGCAGATGATTTGGACAGCAGCTCTTGACTGGCTCACCAGGATTTTAAGGTTGGAGGGTTTCTCCAATGGATTCAGTTCCACATCATGAACGAGTACACACTCCTGCGCCCCTCCTGCATCATATTCCTGCTGTAAGACCTTCCCACCGGCGGCGGCAATCGTGCTGCACCCATTAAACAATCCAGTCCCATAGTTCGCTCCCCACGGAACGATTTGCTGCCAAGGGCCTATCTGTAACAGCAACAAAAACCCTGCTTCAATCCATGATATGGGCTAGTGCTTCTCTTTGCGATGGTGTTTCTGCACACACCAAGAAGATCCCTGGACGAGAATTCGCACTTCTATGTGTTAATTTTTGGTGGGTGGGCAGGTCGGTGGGTGGGGATTAATGCATGAGGGAGGGTGGGAGGGAGGGGGGGAAGGGAGGGAGGGTGAGTGGGAGGGAGGGGGGGAAGGGAGGGAGGGTGGGTGGGAGGGAGGGGGGGAAGGGAGGGAGGGAGGGAGGGTGGGAGGGAGGGGAGGAGGGAGGAAGGGTGGGTGTGGAGGGAGGGTGGGGTCCGCGATAGGCAAACACAAGAGCAGACCCCAAAGTGTAATCCTCCATCTTAGGAGCACATTGGGAGCATGGTGGCAATGTTTGTTTATACGTTCGATGTGAATCTACTCAGAAAACTCCAACCGCCCCTTTTCCAACAGACTTGCTATGAAGGTGCCTGCCCCGATAAGATTTCCTATCAAGAAGACAGTAGCCGTCTTTCCTCCCGCTCCCACATCAAAAGCGGGTGTGGGACTTTCCGCATGCGATTGGGCAGATTCCCAGCACCCTCTACCCAAAACAGAGCCCTTAAGATCCATCCAGCACATAAAACATTCAGCGCATGGGCCTGAATAAAAGGGGACTTCCTTGGGAACCCAGAGGGTGCTTTCCATGAATTTTGAAAATAAAAGCAGTGAAGTACAAGAAGTGGAGTAGACATAGTCAATAGAGGATGAGGCAAAACGTGAGAGGCTGCGCCATGGGAAGGTTTTCTTTTTTGTTTTCCTTTTTTTTTTTTTTTGGGGGGGGGGGGGGGGAAGGGGGGCTGAAGCAGAACTTTCTGCTGATGCACGCAATATCAGATTAAAAACAACACGTTTTCTGAGCTGAAGGTTGCTTGAGGGGCCAGGAGCGCAGTTTCTTATGAATCTGATCGTGGGCGGGTCGCTGACCTACCTTGTTTGCCATTACCACAGGAACGTTCAAAAGGCCGGCAAGAGTAGATGCTACCGTTTTCAAGATGCCAACATACTGATCGACTGCTGCTTGGTCAAAACCGGGCAGTGGTGTTGGGGTTGGAGCACTGAAAGGACAAAGCACGATGTCTGGTTCCACAATCCCGTGCCTGCACTGTTGTATCCTGTCATTCTCCCTGCACCTTGACCTGTACTGCTCTGACCGGGAATTGATTGCAGTCAGTCTTCCCCGACATTGAGACGACATAACCACACCGATGAGAATCACCCATTCCACCATTTTTGAAAATGCCAGGCCCAAGGTTCACATTGCAGATAACACCGTGACTGAGCAAGACGCATGGCCTCAGGTTCAGGCTCACTTGGCTCAACGCAGAGTTGATCAGACTAAGTCTTGGGCAAAAACACTGTATGGGGCGAGGTTCGAACGTCAGTCACAAGCTTGACCCTAACGTAGTACGACTCTCATCACAAAAGCCATTCAGACAAAGGCAATGCTGTACCACTTAGGTAGAAATCTCAAAGAGAACTGCTTTTCATGAGACGCAACCAACCAACCAACCACACACACACACACACACACACACACACACACACACACACACACACACACACACACACACACACACACACATACACACACACACACACACACACACACACACACACACACACACACACACACACACACACACACACACACACACACCACTGCATCGACATAGCCGCAAACTTTGCTGAGTCCATTGAGGAGTTTAGTAGCGCACTTTGCAACGAAAAGACGTAGGATTGCTGTACACATTGTCTCATAGCATATTGCGACACCAATAGCACCAAGGTCTGAATCAATGACGTGAGGCCCGTATCCGCCGTCCCTGAAAAAGAAGGATTCGAAACTAGGCGTTTCTGCTTTTCTCACTGTCCCCAATATATTCCCTGCTGGTCCGACCAATGCAAATGTATTGTAGAAGTCCTCCCCGTCTACTTCGATGAAGGTGCCTCCTATATGTACCTGCTCCCAGGAACCGCCTTGACGTTTGCAGGAGTGCCACAATCAAACTGTCTCCCAAGTGCCCTACATCCTTGTCCCAACCAGTCCCTACTTTGTTGTGTATGCTTACTGCCAATCTGGGTTATGGGCCCTCAATCCCTTCTGTGGATTATGGTCCCCCTGCCCCCTTGCAGCCACTTATTTAATACACAGTGCTCAGGACCCAAAACTCATGACGAAAGCTCCGTCAGGCTCACACTCGTTGGTTTCCACACAGAATGCTCATAGCAAATAAGATTCAGCCACGAGGGAACCTGTTGTGATGGCAGTATCTGGGAATACTGTGACTCAGCATTGTTCCAGTGGTACACCATGCAAGTCTCCTGGAACCGCTTGGTTAGAGAATTGCAACAACTCATCTCGCGCCGTCATCTTCGGTGCACGGGATTTCTTACCTTCAGCTTGATTGCGACATCCTGCAGGAACTTTAATGTGGGGCTGTCAGACCGAAGTTCACCCGCTTTCCATAACCGGGAGTCCATTAAATATCCTGCGAAGCAATAAAGATGAACCTATGGCAAGATACCTTTTGAAAGCTCAAGATGTGCTCTCCTTGATGAGCTGTGCATAAATCATGGAGGACCTTGGCCTCGCAGTTAGAACATTGACATCCTTGTTTAGGACTATCTTAATGACGCATCCGACGAAAGGACGGCCTGTCAAAGTCCATCGATTCTTCTGAAAAACCTTCCAGACTTGGAAGAACAAGGTCGAGTAATGAAATCAATTCATAGTTGCTGCTGGAAGCTTGCGGGTTTCGAACGTTTCCTGATGCCAACGAACAGTTTACACTCGCGCAGAGAGAGAGAGAGAGTCACCCTCGTGAACGTGCCTCAAAACCGTACCTGCTCTGAACAGCTCCGGTAAAAGTATTATTTGAGCACCTTGCTGGGCGGCTTTTTCCGCAAGAGCTCGGGCCTTTTCGATATTATCGTCGAACCGGAAGTCCGGACAAGCCATCTGCACAGCAGCGACCCGCAATGTCCGTACTAACGGGCTGGACATTCCTGTAATACAGATGTAATCGAAAAACAAGATGGATGGGTTGTCCCTGGCGTACTAAACGCAGTTTGCTCTCGGCAAATTCTGCCGGCCTTTTGAAAGGTATCCGGGGAGATTTGGGCCCCGTGCCCGAGAGGCGCAAATCGATATCTGCAGATAGAGCTGTACAATAGAAGACAAGCAGCACCACTCCCTGCTATGACTACAAAGGCGATCGAGCCAACGGTCATGTGCCACGAGCCATGTAATAGGGGCTGGATGAGATTTATTATTTCGTGAAGAGAGCACCATTGGGTTTTTCTTTGCAGTTTCATTTATTGGCACGGGCATGCTCGAAACCTGTAGTAAACGCATGAAGGTCTCTGGAATTGGGATTTCGTGCACAATGTACTGTGTGGATAGCTGATTCGAAAGATCCATTTGTGTACGACCGGCAATAAATATTAACCCCGGAGTATGGCTCGATGCATTTTTGTTTGCGAATACCAAACATGATCTTTTACCCGACAGTTTTGCGTTCTTTATCATGGCTCGGAATTTGAACGTATACTGGATCATCAATGTACCCAATTTGACCAAAACGATTTAAGATCACGCATCAGGCCGAGAATCACCTGGTTCTCGGGAGGTCATGAGGATTTGGGCTGTATCCGACATCCATACAGACTACAAAGAAAACCTTGACTGGTGCGAGAATGAAACAACATAAACTATATAAACTTCACCCTATCCTAGTAGTGAAGTGGTAGAATTGTGGCTGTCCCTGAGCCAACGATAACCCTCGCTCAAGACCACTTTTTGATAATCCAGGCGCCCACATATTGACTTGATAGCTGCTTCACTGGTTTAAACGTGACTAATATTACTGTGTTTTATGCTAGGTATGTTATCAGTCATGTATGTTTGGCGCTTGGGGTGTGTGTGTGTTCAAGCTGCCCTAGGACATCAAAGTCCAAGTGAAATCAAAAAGATGGAGGGCAGGTCTGGGGGTTTTGTCTTTTAAGTCAACGAGAACCCTTTGACACTGCTCTTGTTTGCAATGGCAACACCAAAGTTTAGGCTCGGTTTAGAAGTAAACTTTCACATAAAGAAAGTAGTTACCCCCCCCCCCCGGTCGTTCTGTGAGAAACTCCTGATTTTCTTTGCCCTGCCATTTCAGATGTGTGAATGCTACAGGTGTCAGGAGTTGGATCAGACTGAGTATAAGGATGACGTCCTCATCTTAGCTGGGGATGTCACAGACAACGTAGAAAAGTTCCGAAGAACCCTGGAGTCCCTCAAGAGCGCCTTTAAGCACGTCTTCTTTGTTCCAGGCAACCATGACCTCTGGGTTCGAGAGCCTGAAAAGCAGTCATATGACTCCCTGGGTGGGTCCAAATTCACGCCTGTCCCATCCCCAGCCCCCTTCTCTCTTCCCGCTTCCATCTTCTGTGGCACCCCTCCCCCCTCTCCCTTCGGCCCTTCCCTGTCTCCATCCCCCCCCCCCCCTCTCTCTCTCTCTCTCTCTCTCTCTCTCTCTCTCTCTCTCTCTCTCTCTCTCTCTCTCTCTCTCTCTCTCTCTCTCTCTCTCTCTCTCCCCCCCCCCCCTCTCCCCCCCTCCCTCTCCCTCCCCTCCCTCCCCCCCCCACCCACCCCCCCCCCCCACACACACATATACACACTCACACACACACACACACACACACACACACACACACACACACCACACACACACACACACACACACACACACACACAGACATACAGCTCCGTCTGAGGCTGGGCATCGAGTCTGGGAGGGCATCCAGTGAGGCTGGGCATCTGCGGCTGGGCATCGCTTCGTGTTGGGAGGCTTCACTCTACGTCCTCACTCTCACACCGAAGCGGTTCAGGATTGTAGCGCGGTGGATCCTGTCGGAAGGAAGTTGTGCGCCTAAGCAGCCGCTTCAGTCTATTCTGTCCCCGTCAGCGCTGGTGCTCCCTGCCATTAAGTTGGGCTAGTTAAGAGGGGAGGGGGAGGTATGTGCGTATTGGCAGAGGGGGACCACACATTTCTAGCACGTGAAGCTTAGTACAATGTATTGTATCGGCAAACTCTCCTCAATAAGGTGGCTTGAGGGCGCGGGAGCCCACTCTCCTGCTTTCTCTTCCCTTCTGCCCCTCACACCCCTCCCTCCGCAACCCCCCTTCTCCCCTGCACCCTGCATATGTGTGCATGCAAGCGAGCAAGCAAGCGAGCGAGCGAGCGAGAGAGAGAGAGAGAGAGAGAGAGAGAGAGAGAGAGAGAGAGAGAGAGAGAGAGAGAGAGAGAGAGAGAGAGAGAGAGAGAGAGAGAGAGAGAGAGAGAGAGAGAGAGAGAGAGAGAGAGACAGACAGAGGGAGAGGGAGGGGGGGGGCATATTCTGGTGTGTTCGGGTGGGATGGAGGACAGGGGGTGACGGTAGCAGTGGGAGAGAGTTGGAGGAAGAGAGGTTTCAAGGACTGTGAGACAAGGGAAGGTGGCCAGGCCTAGCGAGCTGCTGGAAGCCACCTGCGTGCGACACAACTCATCTGAGATGATGCACAGGGAGGGATGTCGCCCGTAGGCCGTATTGCAGCACAATGAAGGACGGTTGGGCAAGGAGGGGGTAGTCCCCGTAGGCTGTTTTGCACCACAGATAAGGATGGTTGGATGAGACACATGTGATGCCATGAGGACACATGTGATGACATGAGGACACATGTGATACCATGAGACACATGTGGTGTCATGAGACACATGTGATGGTCTGGGGATACAGGCAAAATGGATGTCCTGAATAGGATATGTGCCGAGCTGGGCGTCGAGACAAAGCCCCGTCAAGTAGACGGCGTCTGGATCGTGCCCATCCTGTCGTGGTACCATGCCTCCTTCGATCAGGAGCCCGACATAGCTGGAGCCCTGAAAATTGAAAAGGTGGGCAGCCCCTTTCTTTTGCGCTGCACCTGGGTGAGGTGCAGGCTTGCTCCCGGTCATCTCTCCAACCAGGAGGACCGTAAGTTGAGGGTCATCCTTCCAAACTTCTTGCTGATCTCTCCCCCCCCCCCCCCGGGGGGAAGTTGGGGGTCTTGTGAAGGGCCTTGCACAGTTTGCTCTGTGGTGTGCAATGTCTGATTTTCTGAGGTTCCTTGGGTTGGACCCTGTCAAGGTAGAGTGGCATCGCAGGCTGGACACTTGCACACGTCGGTGTGATCTCTTCAATGCATGCTCGCACGCGCGCTCGCACACACACACACACACACACACACACACACACACACACACACACACACACACACACACACACACACACATGCGCACACACACACACGCATACACAGACACACACTCAGGCACGCACACGCAGCCTAATTTTGCACACACGCCCACACGTGCGCACGCTCTCGCTCTCTCTTCCTTCCCCCCCTTCTCTCTCTCTCCTCTCTCTCTCTCCTCTCTCTCTCTCTCTCTCTCTCTCCTCTCTCTCTCTCTCTCTCTCTCTCTCTCTCTCTCTCTCTCTCTTCTCTCTCTCTCTCTCTCTCTCTCTCTCTCTCTCTCTCTCTCTCTCTCTCTCTCTCTCTCTCTCTCTCTCTCTCTCTCTCTCTCTCTCTCTCTCTCTCTCTCTCTCTCTCTCTCTCCCCCCCCCCCACCCCTTCTTTCTCAAGTAATGCTCTCTACTTCCCCTGAGGGCAAGCGTTCCCATTCCCCGTCCGATGTGATGATCCCGCTCGCTTCATTCCTGAGTGGGTGCCCTGCCTTGTTGGGCATGTGGGGCATCCCTGTTGCAGCTCAAAGACTGCAACTCACAGCAGCTATGACTTACAATACATGTACTGCTGATGCTTGCCAAGCCTTGCTTTTACAAATATAAAAAACCTGACAAAAGGACAAAACTTGCGAAAAGTAGAAGGAGAAGTGTTATCCATTGTTTTGAACGGTAGAGACGGGAATCCCTTCTGGGCTTTTTGGGATGTTGAGCAAGACGAGGGAAGTGGGGGCAGCTTTTGGTTGAGGATGCTGACATGGCAGCCACTTGGTGGGGATGCTGACATGGCAGGCACTTGGTTGAGGATGCTGACGTGGCAGGCACTTGGTCGGGGATGCTGACATGGCAGGCACTTTGTCGGGGATGCTGACATGGCAGGCACTTGGTTGGGGATGCTGACATGGCAGGACTTTGATGGGGGTTTGGTTTTGAAGGAGCTCGCCCATGTCGCCGCCAAGCCCAGTATGCTGACTTAATGTGCTTGTTTGAGGCATCAGAATGTCTGGTGGCCTGTCAAGCGTTGGTGGCTCCGCCCAAAGTAAGGGTTGTGGGGCTGCAACCAGGGTGCAGCTTTCTGCCACTGGGTGCCTGTACAAGAAAGAAGGAAGGAATATTACATGAGATGCGAGAGATGCTGAGTTCTCATTGGTTTGTTTCAGGAAGTTCAACTGCTTTTTTTAGAGGTGCTGGCTTGCAACTGGAGATCAGCGGGATTTTGTTTTGCCCTAGAGGGTGCCCCCACCCCCACCGGGGGTTTTGCTGCGGCTTCTTCCTTGTCAGATTGGTGGGCTAGGCGAGGGATACACATCCAAGCAAATGCTCAAGATTCGACACAGCGAGCTTTGGTCTGAAATAACTTACTACATAAGTTTCATTTGTTTTCTCTTTTTTTCTCATGTTTTCTTGGGGTCCTATGGTGCGAGGTATGCTGAGGGTTAGTTGGTCTGGAGGGAAAGCTGGTGATTGAGCGATGGGCTTCAAGGGGTGATACCCTTTGATTGAGGCCAGGGGAGCTTGAGTTTGAGGTTGAAGTGGAGGCATGAAGGAACCGTGATGCTTGTGGAGGCCTTGCAATGTTGAAGTGGTTGCTTGAAGGAACCGTGATGGTTTTGTAGGCCTTGTAATGTGGGTTAATGCTTGCTACAGATTACTTCACTTCAGTGAAATTATCTTGAGTGGATGCGTGAGATGTTGGATAGAAGAAATTGCAGATATCGGGATCGCACACAAGGGGGAAGTGATCACAGATTTTGACATGTGTTATGGGTAATGACGGGAAGCACATCTAGTCATCACGATGCGTAATGTGTAACAATTCATGCATTCCTTCATTCGTTCATTCATCAGCAATGATGGGAAAGCCGGGGGGGGGGGGGGGGGGTTGGTGTTCGCAGATAATGGTGGATTTTCGTCTTTGCCGTTGGCCTGAGGCGGTACAGTCGGGGCGGGACACAGCTGTGGCCGAGTACTTTGACTGTTTAAATGAGCCCATCTTGTCTCACCTGGCCGAGATGAGGGAGGGGGTAGACCATCCGGAACCCCTAATCTCCTTCTCCCACTATCTTCCCCTGCAGGTGAAGGATTTACGCCCCGCCTTCCAAGAGACCCTTGTCTGTTTTGTGTATGTGTGTGTTGGGGGGGGGGGCGGGTGGGTGTTTGGGATTTGTTTATATGCACAGCTGAAGCTGCACTCTGTCTGTCTATGTCGCATCGTACCGCCTGCTGCGTAGAGGGAGTGGGGGAGGGGGGGGGAGGAGAAGGGAAGAACAAGAGAGGAGCCCTGGCGATTTTTTTTTTGGGGGGGGGGGGGGAGCGCGTACTAGAGAAGGCAGGAATGTGAGAGAGGGGGAGGGGGATGGTGGAATCGGATGTCATGCACTGTGTCGGAGAGAGGGAAATGAGGCCCCCCCGGGGGGAGGGGGGGGGGCTTAAGCTGCATGTGGGTCTGGTTGACATGCAGGATGGACAGAAGGATGCGGTTTCAAAGCGCGGTTTGGATAGGTGGGGAATGTTCGGAGCCTGAGACGGAGCAACTGGATATTTTGCAGGGGCTGCTACCGGAGAAGAGGATGCTGTACCAGCCAAATCTGGCCAAAGCGGTGGGAAGCGACTTCTTGTTTCGGAGGATACAGGAGCTCCGACCACTGGCGCATGTCTTCGGCCACACCCATTTCGCCTGGGACACCAACATCCAGGGTGTGCGCTACCTGCAGTGGCCTCTGGCATACCCCCGAGAACGCAGGTACACCCCTCCTCCTGCTTCGCTGGTACACACGTGTCAATGCGGTACACCCCTAGTACTGCTTCGGTGGCACAACCCCGACAACGCAGGTACACCCCTCCTCCTGCTGCGCTGGTACACACGTGTGAACGCGGGTACACCCCTTGTACTGCTTCGGCACAACCCCGACAACGCAGGTACACCCCTCCTACTGCTTCGCTGGTAGACTGCACACGCGCTGTGCCTGATCTTCTACGGCCTTGCGTTACGATCCTTTGCGCTGTCAAAGGCCCTGTCCTTTCCAGAGGTAGTGGGGATGGGTGCCGCCAAGAGAGAGACAGGTTACAGGGGTACAGTCTTATCTCAGCTTTAGGGCTCTCATCCCCA